>CAWUFW010000242.1:1800000-2275000 GCA_963921515.1 Calotriton arnoldi | reverse complement strand
ACAGAGACAGATGGGCAGACTACCAGACAGACGGACAGAGACAGAGACTAGCAGACAGACTAGCAGACAGATGGACAGAGACTAGCAGACAGACTAGCAGACAGATGGACAGAGACTAGCAGACAGACTAGCAGACAGATGGACAGAGACTAGCAGACAGACTAGCAGACAGATGGACAGAGACTAGCAGACAGACTAGCAGACAGATGGACAGAGACAGACAGATGGACAGAGACAGACAGATGGACAGAGACAGACAGATGGACAGAGACAGACAGATGGACAGAGACAGACAGATGGACAGAGACAGACAGACAGACAGATGGACAGAGACTAGCAGACAGACTAGCAGACAGAGCGAGAGAGACAGATAGTGAGAGACTCGGACTGGCTGGGACAGACAGCCAGAGAGAGTGACTGACAGACAGTGACAAAGAGCCAGACAGAGCAAGCCAGAGACCGTAACAAAGCCAGACAGAGCCTGAGAGAGAGCCCGAGAGAGAGGGACAGAGCGACTAGCAGAGACAGATGGACAGAGGGACAGAGCGACTAGCAGAGACAGATGGACAGAGGGACAGAGCGACTAGCAGAGACAGATGGACAGAGGGACAGAGCGACTAGCAGAGACAGATGGACAGAGGGACAGAGCGCCTAGCAGACAGATGGACAGAGGGACAGAGCGCCTAGCAGACAGATGGACAGAGGGAGAGAGCCTAGCAGACAGATGGACAGAGGGAGAGAGCCTAGCAGACAGATGGACAGAGGGAGAGAGCCTAGCAGACAGATGGACAGAGGGAGAGAGCCTAGCAGACAGATGGACAGAGGGAGAGAACCTAGCAGACAGATGGACAGAGGGACAGAGACGGACAGACTAGCAGACAGATGGACAGAGGGACAGAGACGGACAGACTATCAGACAGATGGACAGAGGGACAGAGACTATCAGACAGATGGACAGAGGGACAGAGACTGACAGACTATCAGACAGATGGACAGAGGGACAGAGACTGACAGACTATCAGACAGATGGACAGAGGGACAGAGACTGACAGACAGATGGACAGAGGGAGAGAGACTAGCAGACAGATGGACAGAGGGAGAGAGACTAGCAGACAGATGGACAGAGGGAGAGAGACTAGCAGACAGATGGACAGAGGGAGAGAGCCTAGCAGACAGATGGACAGAGGGAGAGAGCCTAGCAGACAGATGGACAGAGGGAGAGAGCCTAGCAGACAGATGGACAGAGGGACAGAGACGGACAGACTATCAGACAGATGGACAGAGGGACAGAGACGGACAGACTATCAGACAGATGGACAGAGGGACAGAGACTGACAGACTATCAGACAGATGGACAGAGGGACAGAGACTGACAGACTATCAGACAGATGGACAGAGGGACAGACTATCAGACAGATGGACAGAGGGACAGAGACTGACAGACTATCAGACAGATGGACAGAGGGACAGAGACTGACAGACTATCAGACAGATGGACAGAGGGACAGAGACTGACAGACTATCAGACAGATGGACAGAGGGACAGAGACTGACAGACTATCAGACAGATGGACAGAGGGACAGAGACTGACAGACTATCAGACAGATGGACAGAGGGACAGAGACTGACAGACTATCAGACAGAGGGACAGAGACTAGCAGACAGATGGACAGAGGGAGAGAGACTAGCAGACAGATGGACAGAGGGAGAGAGACTAGCAGACAGATGGACAGAGGGAGAGAGACTAGCAGACAGATGGACAGAGGGAGAGAGACTAGCAGACAGATGGACAGAGGGAGAGAGACTAGCAGACAGATGGACAGAGGGAGAGAGACTAGCAGACAGATGGACAGAGGGAGAGAGACTAGCAGACAGATGGACAGAGGGAGAGAGACTAGCAGACAGATGGACAGAGGGAGAGAGCCTAGCAGACAGATGGACAGAGGGAGAGAACCTAGCAGACAGATGGACAGAGGGACAGAGACGGACAGACTAGCAGACAGATGGACAGAGGGACAGAGACGGACAGACTATCAGACAGATGGACAGAGGGACAGAGACTGACAGACTATCAGACAGATGGACAGAGGGACAGACTATCAGACAGATGGACAGAGGGACAGAGACTGACAGACTATCAGACAGATGGACAGAGGGACAGAGACTGACAGACTATCAGACAGATGGACAGAGGGACAGAGGGACAGAGAGACTAGCAGACAGAGGGACAGAGGGACAGAGGGACAGAGACGGACAGAGACGGACAGAGACGGACAGAGACGGACAGAGACGGACAGAGACGGACAGAGACGGACAGAGACGGACAGAGACGGACAGAGACGGACAGAGACGGACAGATGGACAGAGGGAGAGAGACGGACAGACTAGCAGACAGATGGACAGAGGGACAGAGGGAGAGAGACTGACAGACTAGCAGACAGATGGACAGAGGGACAGAGACGGACAGACTAGCAGACAGATGGACAGAGGGACAGAGACGGACAGACTAGCAGACAGATGGACAGAGGGAGAGAGACTGACAGACTAGCAGACAGATGGACAGAGGGAGAGAGACTGAGACTAGCAGACAGATGGACAGAGGGACAGAGACAGACAGACTAGCAGACAGATGGACAGAGGGACACAGATGGACAGAGACTACCAGACAGAGACAGATGGACAGAGGGAGACAGACTACCAGACAGATGGACAGAGGGACAGAGACGGACAGACTAGCAGACAGAGGGACAGAGACGGACAGACTATCAGACAGATGGACAGAGGGACAGAGACTGACAGACTATCAGACAGATGGACAGAGGGACAGAGACTGACAGACTATCAGACAGATGGACAGAGGGACAGAGACTGACAGACTAGCAGACAGATGGACAGAGGGACAGAGACGGACAGACTAGCAGACAGATGGACAGAGGGACACAGATGGACAGAGACTACCAGACAGAGACAGATGGACAGAGGGAGACAGACTACCAGACAGATGGACAGAGGGACAGAGACGGACAGACTAGCAGACAGATGGACAGAGGGACAGAGGGACAGAGGGACAGAGGGACAGAGGGACAGAGGGACAGAGGGACAGAGGGACAGAGACGGACAGACTAGCAGACAGATGGACAGAGGGACAGAGGGACAGATGGACAGAGGGACAGAGACGGACAGACTAGCGGACAGATGGACAGAGGGACAGATGGACAGAGGGACAGAGGGACAGAGGGACAGATGGACAGAGGGACAGAGGGACAGAGACGGACAGACTAGCAGACAGATGGACAGAGACGGACAGACTAGCAGACAGATGGACAGAGGGAGAGAGACGGACAGACTAGCAGACAGATGGACAGAGGGACAGAGACTGACAGACTAGCAGACAGATGGACAGAGGGAGAGAGACTAGCAGACAGATGGACAGAGGGAGAGAGACTAGCAGACAGATGGACAGAGGGAGAGAGACTAGCAGACAGATGGACAGAGGGAGAGAGACTAGCAGACAGATGGACAGAGGGAGAGAGACTAGCAGACAGATGGACAGAGGGAGAGAGACTGACAGACAGATGGACAGAGGGAGAGAGACTGACAGACAGATGGACAGAGGGAGAGAGACTAGCAGACAGATGGACAGAGGGAGAGAGACAAGCAGACAGATGGACAGAGGGAGAGAGACTAGCAGACAGATGGACAGAGGGAGAGAGACTAGCAGACAGATGGACAGAGGGAGAGAGACTAGCAGACAGATGGACAGAGGGAGACTAGCAGACAGATGGACAGAGGGAGACTAGCAGACAGATGGACAGAGGGAGACTAGCAGACAGATGGACAGAGGGAGAGAGACTAGCAGACAGATGGACAGAGGGAGAGAGACTAGCAGACAGATGGACAGAGGGAGAGAGACGGACAGACTAGCAGACAGATGGACAGACACCCACCCACACCGACACCCACCCACACCGACACCCACCCACACCCACACCCACACCGACACCCACCCACACCGACACACCCCACCGACACCCACCCACACCGACACCCACCCACACCGACACCCACCCACACCGACACCCACCCACACCGACACCCACCCACACCGACACCCACCCACACCCACCCACACCGACACCCACCCACACCGACACCCACCCACACCGACACCCACCCCGACACCCACCCCGACACCCACACCGACACCCACCCACACCGACACCCACACCGACACCCACCCCGACACCCACACCGACACCCACACCGACACCCACCCACACCCCGACACCCACCCACACCCCCACACCGACACCCACCCCGACACCCACACCCACCCCCACCCCCACCCCCGACACCCACCCCGACACCCACACCCACCCCCACCCCGACACCCACACCCACCCCCACCCCGACACCCACACCCACCCCGACACCCACCCCCACCCCGACACCCACCCACACCCCCACCCCGACACCGACACCCACCCACACCCGACACCCACCCACACCCCCACACCGACACCCACCCACACCCACACCCCCACACCGACACCCACCCACACCGACACCCACCCACACACCGACACCCACCCACACCCCCACACCCCCACACCGACACCCACACCGACACCCACCCACACACCGACACCCACACAGACACCCACACCCCGACACCCACCCCGACACCCACCCACACCCCCACCCCGACCCACACCGACACCCACCCCCACCCCCACCCACACCCCCACACCGACACCCACCCCCACCCCGACCCACACCCCCCCACCCACCCCGACCCACACCCCCACACCGACACCCACCCCGACACCCACCCACACCCCGACACCCACCCACACCCCGACACCCCACCCACACCCCGACACCCACCCCACACCCCGACACCCACCCCCCACACCGACACCCACCCACACCCCCACCCCGACACCCACCCACACCCCGACACCCACCCACACCCCGACACACCAACACCCACCCCGACACCCACCCACCCCGACACCCACCCACCCCCGACACCCACCCACCCCGACACCCACCCACCCCGACACCCACTCACCCCGACACCCACTCACCCCGACACCCACTCACCCCGACACCCACACCGACACCCACACCGACACCCACCCACACCGACACCCACCCACACCGACACCCACCCACACCCCCACCCCGACCCACACCCCCACACCGACACCCACACCGACACCCACACACCGACACCCACCCCCACCCACACCCCCACACCGACACACCCACCCACACCGACACCCACCCACACCGACACCCACCCACACCGACACCCACACCCACACCGACACCCACACCGACACCCACCCACACCGACACCCACACACCGACACCCCCACACCGACACCCACCCCCCACCCCCCACCCCCACACCCCCACACCGACACCCACACCGACACCGACACCCCAGACCCACACCCACACCCACACCCACCCACAGACACCCACACCCACACCCACCCACCGACACCCACAGACACCCACAGACACCCACAGACACCCACACCCACAGACACCCACAGACACCCACAGACACCCACAGACACCCACAGACACAGACACCCACAGACACCCACAGACACAGACACCCACACCCACAGACACCCACACCCACAGACAGACACCCACAGACACCCACAGACAGACAGACACAGACACCCACACCCACAGACAGACACCCACAGACACCCACAGACACCCACAGACACAGACACCCACACCCACAGACACCCACACCCACACACCCACAGACAGACCCACCCACAGACAGACCCACCCACCCACAGACCCACCCACAGACCCACCCACAGACCCACCCACAGACAGACCCACAGACAGACACACCCACCCACAGACAGACCCACAGACAGACAGACCCACAGACAGACACACCCACAGACAGACAGACACAGACAGACACAGACAGACACACCCACAGACAGACACAGACAGACACACCCACAGACAGACACACCCACACCCACACCCAGACACCCACAGACACACCCACAGACACCCACAGACACCCACAGACACACCCAGACACCCACAGACACCCACAGACACCCACAGACACCCACAGACACCCACAGACACCCACAGACACCCACAGACACAGACACAGACACCCACAGACACCCACAGACACAGACACCCACACCCACAGACACCCACAGACACAGACACCCACAGACACCCACAGACACCCACAGACACCCACAGACACAGACACCCACACCCACAGACACCCACAGACACCCACAGACACCCACAGACACCCACAGACACCCACAGACACCCACAGACACCCACAGACACCCACACCCACAGACACCCACAGACACCCACACCCACACCCACAGACACCCACACCCACACACCCACCCACAGACCCACCCACAGACCCACCCACAGACAGACACACCCACAGACAGACACACCCACAGACAGACACACCCACAGACAGACACACCCACAGACAGACACACCCACAGACAGACACACCCACAGACAGACACACCCACAGACAGACACACCCACAGACACACCCACAGACACACCCACAGACAGACACACCCACAGACAGACACACCCACAGACAGACACACCCACAGACAGACACACCCACAGACAGACACACCCACAGACACACACCCACAGACACACACCCACAGACACACACCCACAGACAGACCCACCCACAGACAGACCCACCCACAGACAGACCCACCCACAGACAGACCCACCCACAGACAGACCCACCCACAGACAGACCCACCCACAGACAGACCCACCCACAGACAGACCCACCCACAGACAGACCCACCCACAGACAGACCCACCCACAGACAGACCCACCCACAGACAGACCCACCCACCCACAGACCCACCCACAGACACACCCACAGACCCACCCACAGACACACCCACAGACACACCCACAGACACACCCACAGACACACCCACAGACAGACACACCCACAGACAGACACACCCACAGACAGACACACCCACAGACAGACACACCCACAGACAGACACACCCACAGACAGACACACCCACAGACACCCACAGACACCCACAGACACCCACAGACACCCACAGACACCCACAGACACCCACAGACACCCACAGACACCCACAGACAGACCCACAGACACCCACAGACAGACCCACAGACAGACCCACAGACAGACCCACAGACACACCCAGACACCCACAGACACCCACAGACACCCACAGACACCCACAGACACCCACAGACACCCACAGACACCCACAGACACCCACACCCACAGACACACACCCACAGACAGACAGACACACAGACACACCCACAGACACCCACAGACAGACACACAGACACACCCACAGACAGACACACAGACACACCCACAGACAGACACACAGACACACCCACAGACAGACACACAGACACACCCACAGACAGACACACAGACACACCCACAGACAGACACACAGACACACCCACACCCACCGACACACGACACACACACCCACCGACACACGACACACACCCACCCACACCCACCGACACACGACACACACCCACCCACACCCACCGACACACGACACCCACCCACACCGACACACGACACCCACCCACACCGACACACGACACCCACACAGACACACCTACCCAGACACAGACACACACCTACCCAGACACACACACACACACAGACACACACCTACCCAGACACACACACACACACAGACAGACACAGACCCAGACACACACACACCCACAGACAGACACACAGACAGACACACCCACAGACAGACACACAGACACACCCACAGACAGACACACAGACACACCCACACCCACCGACACACGACACACACCCACCCACACCGACACACGACACACACCCACCCACACACGACACCCACCCACACCGACACACGACACCCACCCACACCGACACACGACACCCACACAGACACACCTACCCAGACACAGACACACACCTACCCAGACACACACACACACACAGACACACACCTACCCAGACACACACACACACACACAGACACAGACCCAGACACACACCCACCCACAGACACACAGACAGACACACACACCCACCCACAGACACAGACAGACACACACACCCACCCACAGACACACAGACACACAGACACACACCCACAGACAGACACACAGACACACACCCACAGACAGACACACAGACACACACCCACAGACAGACACACACCCACAGACAGACACACACCCACAGACAGACACACACCCACAGACAGACACACACCCACAGACAGACACACAGACACACACCCACAGACAGACACACACCTACCCAGACACACACACACAGACACACACCTACCCAGACACACACACACACACACACAGACACAGACCCAGACACACACACACCCACAGACAGACACAGACACACCCACACCCACCGACACACGACACACACCCACCCACACCGACACACGACACACACCCACCCACACCCAACACCCACCCACACCGACACACGACACCCACCCACACCGACACACGACACCCACACAGACACACCTACCCAGACACAGACACACACCTACCCAGACACACACACACACACAGACAGACACAGACCCAGACACACACCCACCCACAGACACACAGACAGACACACACACCCACCCACAGACACACAGACAGACACACACACCCACCCACACAGACACACACCCACAGACAGACACACAGACACACCCACACCCACCGACACACGACACACACCCACCCACACCGACACACGACACACACCCACCCACACCCAACACCCACCCACACCGACACACGACACCCACCCACACCGACACACGACACCCACACAGACACACCTACCCAGACACAGACACACACCTACCCAGACACACACACACACACACAGACAGACACAGACCCAGACACACACCCACCCACAGACACACAGACAGACACACACACCCACCCACAGACACACAGACAGACACACACACCCACCCACACAGACACACACCCACAGACAGACACACAGACACACACCCACAGACAGACACACAGACACACACCCACAGACAGACACACAGACACACACCCACAGACAGACACACAGACACACACCCACAGACAGACACACACCCACAGACAGACACACACCCACAGACAGACAGACAGACAGACACACACCCACAGACAGACACACACCCACAGACAGACACACACCCACAGACAGACACACAGACACACACCCACAGACAGACACACACCTACCCAGACACACACACACACACAGACACACACCTACCCAGACACACACACAGACACACACCTACCCAGACACACACACACAGACAGACACAGACCCAGACACACACACACCCACAGACACACCCACAGACACACCCACACACACCCACAGACACTTAGACACACACACCCACAGACAGACACTTAGACACACACACCCACAGACAGACACACAGACACACACACCCACAGACAGACACACAGACACACACACCCACAGACAGACACACAGACACACACCCACAGACAGACACACAGACACACACCCACAGACAGACACACACCCACAGACAGACACACACCCACAGACAGACACACACCCACAGACAGACACACAGACACACACCCACAGACAGACACACACCACAGACAGACACACCCACAGACAGACCCACCCACAGACAGACCCACCCACAGACAGACCCACCCACAGACAGACCCACCCACAGACAGACCCACCCACAGACAGACCCACCCACAGACAGACCCACCCACAGACAGACCCACCCACAGACAGACCCACCCACAGACAGACCCACCCACAGACAGACCCACCCACAGACAGACCCACCCACAGACAGACCCACAGACACACCCACAGACACACCCACAGACAGACACAGACACACCCACAGACAGACACACAGACACACCCACAGACACACCCACAGACACACCCACAGACACACCCACAGACACACCCACAGACACACCCACAGACAGACACACCCACACCCACCGACACACACACACCCACCGACACACACACACCCACCGACACACGACACACCCACCCACACCCACCGACACACGACACCCACCCACACCGACACACGACACCCACACAGACACACCTACCCAGACACAGACACACACCTACCCAGACACAGACACACACCTACCCAGACACAGACACACACCTACCCAGACACACACACACACACCTACCCAGACACAGACACACACCTACCCAGACACACACACACACACCTACACACACACACACAGACACAGACACACACCTACCCAGACACAGACAGACACACACACACACAGACACAGACACACACCTACCCAGACACAGACAGACACACACACAGACACACACAGACACACACACCCACAGACAGACCCACCCACAGACAGACCCACCCACAGACAGACACACCCACAGACACACCCACAGACACACCCACAGACACACCCACAGACACACCCACAGACCCACCCACAGACCCACCCACAGACCCACCCACAGACACACCCACACACACACCCACCGACACACGACACCCACCCACACCCACACACCACACCCACCCACAGACACACACCTACCCAGACACAGACACACACCTACCCAGACACACACACACACACAGACACACACCTACCCAGACACACGACACACCCACCCACACCCACCGACACACGACACCCACCCACACCGACACACGACACACCCACCCACACCCACCGACACACGACACCCACCCACACCGACACACGACACCCACACAGACACACCTACCCAGACACAGACACACACCTACCCAGACACACACACACACACCTACCCAGACACACACCTACCCAGACACAGACACAGACACACACCTACCCAGACACAGACACAGACACACACCTACACAGACACAGACACACACACAGACACAGACACAGACAGACACAGACACAGACAGACACAGACAGACACAGACACAGACACAGACACAGACACAGACACAGACAGACAGACACACAGACACACACACAGACACACACAGACACACACAGACACACACAGACACACACAGACACACACAGACACAGACACACACAGACACACACAGACACACACAGACACACACAGACACACACAGACACACACAGACACACACAGACACACACAGACACACACAGACACACACAGACACACACAGACACACACAGACAGTATGGTTTCACCCATGCCATTGGAGAGATGCAGCCCTCCTGGACATCATGCATTACCATCTCCTGACCACTAGAGGGGAAATCTAACAGTGGCTGTGCTAATGGACCACAGACAGCTTTTGACAGTGCACATCACATTGTTCAGCTCGAGTATCTCAGGTTTGTAGATTACATAGGCAGGGAAAATTAGAACAGATCCCTCATTTCTAACACCTGTGAGCGAATGTGTGGTCCTTTCAATTGGAGCATCCTGTCTGTTTTTGCATCATCACAACTTTTATTCAAGACAAACCGTTACTACTCCTCCATCCTAGGCAGATGACATACAGTTCGTCATAAAGAAGCGAGCAGGTCACCAGACCACTACAATGATTAGACGATGGATGCAGCAGAGCTGGTTCCAGTCACATGGAGCAAAAACATGGGTCTTGGTATTCAGACCAACTACTGGAGTGAACAATAGCACTCCTGGGCTCTCAAAGCAGCAAATGAGCATTAGCAGGACTAATGATTCTCTTTGCTCATCATAGAAACGGACCAAAAAAATACCTACATCCACACATCACATCTAAGTTAGGTCATGCACCTAATCCCCTTCTACCTTAGGTACATGGTGGTGATATCCCTGGTACGCCCAAGGCTATACTACGCAAATAGTGTATATAATTGAATCAAATTAAATTTTTTTTTAAAAAGCACCGAAACTAAACCGGAGGAGTCACAAAACTGTTTATGCTGGTAGCTAGCCTTCAACACCACAAGTGTTTCTTCAACGCCACTTTTAATCAAGGAGCAGCATTATAGGGACATATAGGCAAAAAAAGGGTGCCCTCCACTCAACTATATCTTATGAAGTATAGTAAGCAATAAGGGCTTTTTTGTATGTCAATACTTCATGGGCCACAACTTCTAATCTAGTGGGGAAGGGTCTAATATCTACTTATGAACCCTCCCATGTGTGTATGTAAAAACAGATACAGGTCCAATGCTCAAAAAGTGCTTCTCACATGTATTGAAAAGTAAGTGAAAAATGTGCGATTAGGCAGTGCCTCACGTAGGCAACCACCAAGGAGCGATTGGCAGATTCTAGCAAACTTGCTCACTCTCATCACCACCACTTTCCTAAAAAGGAACGAAAACCAACGCCCATTAGTGAAAAAAGGAATGTGTACCCTAAAAATATTTTTTAGGTGCATGTAGGAGAGTAGGATCTGCTTCTTATAGTTACCCCCACTTTTTGCTGATGTTTCACTGTTTTCGACTTAGTCTGACTGGGATCCTGCTATTCAGGACCCCGTCTATCTGCTTTCTCCTCTAAATTGATTGCATGTACTTTAGGTACACTCCAGATTGGATTCTGGGGTACCCTTATAAGTCCCTAGTATATGGTATACTATGTACCCAGGGCATAGGTACCCCAGAGGCCTCCCAGGGGCTGCAGTATATATTATACCACCCCTGAGAGACCATTTAAAATGACACCAAGGTCTGCTACAGCAGCCTGTGTAAGGTGGTGCATGCACCCCTTACTTAGATATAGGTTCACTACATCTATCCTAATCATGAAAGGTCTTAAATCTGGATCACCCTCCGATTCTTGCCCTGCCCTCACCCTCGCTTCAGTCGCAGATATTATTAACCCAGTGGTCAATCAGATTTTGAATCTCTCCCTGAAGACGGGTCAGGTCCCTGACAGGTGAAAGAGCTAAAATTCTCACCCTACTAAAAAAAAAATCAACTCTGGACCCTGAGTTAGCCTCTAAATACAGGCCTATATCTCTGCTCCCATATTTTTCTAAGGCTTTGGAAAAAGTGGTGAACCTGGCCACCACCACATTTGTCGAAACTCACTCCCTTCTCCATCAGAGTCAGTCTGGTTTCAGGGCTAATTTTAGCACGGAGACGGCACTCCTGGAAATATCTGAAGCTATAAAGGAGGTAGTGGATAGAGGGGGCAAAGCCGTACTGATATTACTGGATTTAATCGGCGGCTTTTGATAACGTCCCACACGACCGCCTCCTGCTGAGACTTCGGGAGTGTGGGTTTGGTGGAACGGTATTCAATTGGTTTACCTCCCTTTTTAAAGGACCGCCAGCAAACAGTGTGGGCCCCACCTTTTGCTACCCCTATCCCTCCTCTTGAGGTGGGTGTGCCCCAGGGCTCTATTTTGAGCCCCATACTTTTTAATTTGTTTATGACTCCTCTTGCTACTCTGGCTGAGAACCATGGAGCACAAATAATTTCGTATGCAGATGATACGCAGCTGCTCTTCACCTGTAACAAAGACGCAGATTTTAGGGGTGACATGATTAACAGCTGTCTCACTGAAGTATTCTCCTGGCTCCAGTGCAACCAGCTTAAATGTAATCCTGGTAAATCGGAGATTATCTTCTTTGGCCACCGCCCCAGCGATCTTTGGCACAGTTGGTGGCCTGCTGACATGTCCCCCCCTACGTCCCCCGTACAGATAGTGAAGAATTTGGGGGTGAAGCTGGATGAGAACATCTCCATGCAGGCACAGATCCAATCAGTGACAGGTTCCTGCTTTGGCCTGCTCAAAATGCTGAAACAGTTCCTGCCCCTCCTGTCTATCACCCACAGAAAAACGGTGGTACAGGCATTAATTCTTTCCAGGCTGGACTACGTGAATGTACTTTATCTGGGGCTGCCAGAGTATCTACTGGCAAGACTGCAGGTGACTCAGAACGCCGCAGCAAGAGCAATACTCATGCTTGGCCCCAGAGCTCGCATGTCCACACAGTTGAAATCCTTACACTGGCTACCTGTCCGAAAAAGGATCCATTTCAAGGCCATGGTTTTGGCTTTTAAGGCTCTACATGGCATAGGTGCTGGGTACATTATGAAGAGAGTTCAATTTTACCATCCTCCCCGTGCACTTAGGTCTGCAGCGCTTCAGCTAGCACTGACCCCCAGATACCTACGGACATGTATCGGGGGCCACTCCTTCCAGGTGCAAGCAGCAAAACTGTGGAACAATTTACCGGTGGATTTAAGGTTGACTCAGGATCTCCTTGCATTTCGGAAATCATTAAAAACTTGGCTCTTTCAGCTTCAACATCTAATGCGGGGATCTCACTCCTTAGCTAGGCCTCATCCTGCTTCAGCGCCGGGACACTCAATTGAGTAGCTGCGCGCTCTATAAATAGTCATTTAACATAACATAACTGAACATATAAACCTATCAGTCACCCCTATGGCAGGCCTTCCCAATCCTGAAGGCAGGGTGCTGGGTTTTATGTGAGAGGGTGCCCATGCATGAGCAGAGTCCCTCTGCACCCTTCGGAACCTATTCTCCGGGATTGTTTGTGATGCAGCCAACCATATATACTTAAGTGCATTATAACCTCGCGGTAAATGCTAACTTTAAAACGGCTGCATGGAAACATGTCGTGTTTGGTGTCAAACACCTTGGAATCATACCTCCACACCAGTAACTGGTGTGGGAGGAATGATTCCACCCTCCTAGAGGGAGAAATATGACAACACCGGTACACCCGGTACCAGCTTTCTTGACCCTGGCATCACAAAATGGATGCTGCCGGCCACAGACACGAGTCTGCCCTCCTGCTGCTGGACAAAACTCCAGCAGGGGAAGGCTTGACAATAGGTTTCCTGTCACAGGGAGGTGTGACCACCTCCCAGACAGGCTTTAGTGTATTGGGGCTGGGTGGGTGCACTCTCGGAGTGCTTTGATGTCTGCACTGGGGGCACATTTGGTGTCCCTGTGCATAGTCCAGCTCAAACCGGTTGCAGGAGCCATTTGCTCCTGCTCTGGCGTGAAACTGGACAAAGGACATGGGTGTAGCCACCCCTCTGTCCTGACCCTCCCATAGGTGGCTCCCCAGAGTTTGTCCCACCCCTTCCTTGGGTATAAAGTAGGAACCCCTGACTACAGGACTTTGGATATTACCTGGACTAAACTCTGCTACAGAAACCAAGTACTTCGATGATCTGCACAACGCTGGATGACTGAAGAATCTCCCTTGGAGTAAAGGAGTTACTCCCCTGCTGAGGAGGCACCTAAAACGCATCTGACCGGTTTGCATCTACGAAGCTCCTGAAGGACTCCGAAGATTTCTGCAATACAGGAGGTGGGTTCCCGTAGTCTTTGAGGTTGATCTGCGCTCTCAGCAATTCTGAGGCCCGTATCCCTCGTGGGGACCGTGCAACCCGAACCCCTGGGCACCGTGTACATTTGCAGCAGCATATGCTTTTTGGCGACCCCTGAGGCTGTGCTTTGGGCTACTTGTAGTCCTGACCCCGAGCAGTAATTCCACCGAAGATTTCCGGCCTACACTCCACTAGTGTTCCGTGGGCTGGTATTTAGTGATTCAGCTCGAGGTCCCTTCGCGATCCCTGGTCCGTTGGCCTGTGGGTCCCTGAGAAGGCAACTTTAACTTTCAGTGGGCTTACCTGGTTGCTCCAGACGTGCCCTGACTCTCCATCGCTTGTAGAGTCCCCAGGACCTTGCTGGTCCTCACAGAAGCATCTTTCCTCTGACCGCGTGGGTTGCAGTGGCCAAGGCTTGTTGGTGTTCAATCCGGACACTGACCCCCCCCCCCCCCCCAGCACTTGACATCCTTCGTGGGACAGCTCGAATCCAGACTGTGGTTGTCGTAGACGTCTCCTGGTCCCCGTGGCTGCAGAGTCAAGCTTCACCTCTTCTCACCTGAAGCACCCAACATCGGTGGGCATTCGATTGCTCCGCTCCTGGTCACGTGAAGTGACCCAGACTTTGTCCCCTCTGCTTTCAGGTTCTGCTCATCTCCGATCCAGGCTTGGATCACACCGGACACTTTTCTTCTCCACGGCAGCAGTACTTTTTCGCATCACGCCATTGAAAACGACGAGGGTTTCCGACACCACTTGACCCCTATGCACCCGGCTCCTCTGGGATAGGTAACACGGGTACCTCGGTACTCTCAAGGGTGCTGGCCTTAGAACCTTCTATGTTTAGCTGGGTTTGCTTAAAGGCCTCTCCCAAGTGTCCTTAATCTTTAAATTTCCAACCGCGACTTTCCCATAGAGTTGTACGGAGCTCGCGTCTGTGTTCCCACACTGCACCCGTCCTCCGTGGGTCCCCTGTGTCACTACCTTGGGGTCCCAGCGATTCTACGTGCTCTAGGCACTGTGTCTAGTCAAGTCGTGGTTCTTATACCACTTTCTTAGTATATGGTTCGGTCTCCTCCTGGAGCCCGCTGTGTATTGTGCTATTTACTGTCGTTCTAGCGATTTAATATTGTGCGTCTTGTTCTCTAATCTCATAAAGAGGTCAGTAGAGTGTTTAGTAATAAATACATATATTTTATATATACCTGGTGTGGTTCTCCTTTCATTTGGTCATTCAGGAGGTTATATACTGGTAAAACAAGCTGCTTTAAATTCCTTCGAGACTTGGCCCGAAGGCTGCTCCTATAGCTACCACTAGGATAGCTTTCAATAAAGGTTGTCTTTAACCTAATCATCAATAAGGGTCGTTTGGACTGGTGCAAGGTGCCCACTTTAATTAGTGGACAGCATATACCAGGCCAACTTCCCACAGTGCACATCTAAACGTATATGTTCCCTATAGCTCCCCATCTAGAGAGAAGATTCTTCCTCATGAACATGTTACAAATGAGTTACGGAGAGGCACACTGCACTAGTCTTTAATTTGCGGTGCACATACTCCTAATAACACCATACCACATTTAGACCATCTTAAGCTGTTCCTCAACACCAGACAACTGCACAGGTTTGCGAGAGATGACAGGATTAACTTCACACACTTCTGCCGATTAAGAAAAGCTGTAATGGTTGGGTGCCTAACTACTTAAACCAGCCAAGCCCTAATATCTCGGATCCTCAGACCTTTACACATACCCACCTTTCCCAGCAGAGGTGCAACACAAAAGTCTGGAAGTCTATAGCGCTTCATGCACAAGTCCCAAATATGGACTTCTGTACTTTTGTCCAAAGGATGAAAACTTCAGAGATTCCAGGTCTCACTTAAAATAAAAATATTCACATCTTTAATTAAGCACCATTCCTCGATTGTGCTCCTGAAGCAACTACAGACTACAAGCTTCTTCGCTACTGGAGGCATCAATACATTGAGTGCGCTATAAAATGCTGATCAAGGAATCTAGATCCGATACTCTGAAATAACTTCAGAGGTGCATACTATTTACTTCACATGTTATTAGTTTGCACTGCGCCCCCCCCCAATTTCTATACTTAAATTATGTTGACATGCTGAGGAATACTTCACTGTCTATGTTGCGCCTCCCATGATGGGGAAAGCTTGTGCTGCTATTGCCCTGCTTTATGTTTGTCCTCTGAAGGAGGAACGCTTGCAGTATTTCTGCCCGAGGTGTACACTTTCTATGAAGGGGTTTTCCACTGCTCCAGAAAAAACCATGATATACAGACTGCACTTGCATATTACACCCTATGAACAGTGACTCTCTCAATATTTGAGCTGAGATGCCTGTAATCCGGTGTAAGATCCTATCCTCAAAGTGCCAATGTTCGAGCACCAAAACATGTTGATGGAAAAGAGAAGCAGGGCCCATTGCTGTACCCTCGATTTTTAATTTGTGGAAGGTAGAAACCAGTAACAGTTTTAGCTCACCCACACACAGTTTTAATGTAGGTCTGATAGTTCAACAAGGGGTGGGGGGGAGGGGGGGGGGTAAATGTTGACATAAGGGACAGCTTTACCAAATCTAGGGAACCCATAAATAGAGAATGTACAATTAGTGAAAAGTGGTACTCTTGGATGGTTACAGTGCTATAAGTGGAACCCACTGGCGAACCATACCACTCTAGGAAGGTGGGTTTCATCACCCTCTAAGTACATGATTTAATGGTAATTCTATTAGAGGCTTGACTCTCAGGTGTGTGGTCGTTCTTGTATGTTTATGGAGATTGTACATCATTTCATTAACTTCTCTCGCTCCCTCTTTGGTGTGTTAGCTATTTGTGTGGAACCTATTTGTGTTGTACCTGTCCCGCATGTGAGAGCTGGGCGAGCTGTTCTCACCTGCTCTTTAATTGTTCGAATTGAGAAAAGCTGTGCTGCTACTGTCCATGTTGTACCTTGTCATGTTGCATCGCTTGGTATACAACTTTCCACTACACAAATGAAAAAACAATTTGTAAAGCCAATGTTAGTTTTAATGCAGGACGTGAATGAAAGAGTGAACCCTCACAAAATCTGTGAGCAGAGTTTACTTTTGGTTTTAGGTGTAAAGCAGCTTTTGAAATTAACTACATGACATTGGAAATTTTTAAAAACCTACCCGACTAGTACCTCCATTACATGTGTAACACCTTCGATCAGTTCCGGCATTTTAGCCAAGATCACTTTGCATTCTTGGGCTTTGAACCCATTAAGAAAGTGTTAAGGCAAAAACACAAGCCCCATCATGTAAAATGCTGGAGGCTGAAATTCGAGGAATGGCTCATGTGTTATAGTGCACTTGACACGTAAAATGCAAAATAGAATTCTGTTCGACTTTTCGCCCTTTTTCATGATAGTTAAACAGCTCAGTGGGTGAGAAGGCAGGGATAGCCTTCCCCATGCAAATAGGAGCATCTCACTGCTGATATGCTAGCATGAACACTCCTAGGGGGTCAAAAATAGCATGCTAAAAAGACATTGTTTTCTAGAACAATGCAAGCAGTAGAGGCACTGAGTGGGAAAAAGACGTGCTGGCATCACTTCGAGCGCAAGCCTGTTGCCCCATTTTGAAATGGTTCAGCACATGCTGCAGGGGCCGCCCCGCGGGGGCCACCAGTGGTCTAACCTGCATTTTACACTCCTTTTTCATTGAAAAAGGGCACATTAGCCATGTGTAATCACTGGGACAGGGCAATTAGGACCAAGAGTAATGGCGATTACACAGAAGTAATGAGGACGTTATTTTCTATGAAGCCATGGTTATGGAATGTGTGTTTTTTTAAGAGCAATATCCAAACTTTAAGCCATGTGCATGCTAGAAGTAACACCTCACCCAGATCCCTATGTTGCACACTACAGGTACATATGCAGCATTATTAATCAAAAGAGGAACCTTAGAGAGGAAAAAAAGGCAACAAGGGTGCCCTCCACAACGTCCAATCATATACAACATAGCCCTTGATGCACATCACACAACAACTAAAGATTTATTTATGGGCCCCCCACTATTTCCTGTTGGGCGGGGGAGGTTCTAGTACCTACTTATGAACTACCCATATGTGTATTACCTTTAAAAATTCCCGTAGATCCCCTGCATCATATAAACCATACAAACGAAAATTGTGTGTATATAGGAGGTGCCTCGCGTAAGCAGCCACCAAGGAGCGATTGGCAGGTTCTCGCCAACTTGCTCACTCATCGGCACATTCCTAAATTAAGGGAATGAAACCAACACCCAAACTATGTGTGAGAAAGTATATAATATAGGTGTGTAACCTAAACTACTAAACTGCGTGTAGTACACATCTAGGACTCTGTGTTCCTATCGGTACTCGTAAAAGGAAAAGAAGAAAATGTCTTCCTCACAGGCACTTAAAAGGTTAAAACTGAGTTACAAAGGTACACTGAATCGGTCTTTAATTTATAGTGCCTGCACTCCTGGTTAAAAACCATACCACATTTCGAACATTTCAAGCTGAACGGCCAACATGTTTCATTGCCACTTCACTTTCTGGCAAATTCATCAGGGCAAGGTGACCCCATTCCACCTTAAAGATTCACCAGAGCATGTGGGAGCCTACCAGCAGTCCACAGGCAGGAACATGGAATAAATGTTTAGGGACACGGTAGCCACCGGGCTCTGCGTTCTTGCGTCTGAGCAACCCCATACAGCAGCACACAAATATCAATTTTCCATTTGTACACATTTTAGATTGAAGCCTACCACATAGCGCAGCTGTCCGGTTGCAAAGTCCTATTAGGGACATTCTGAAAGCTTCCCATTCTTGCATTGAATTTGTGTTTTGTAACTCACATTTGCTTGCTTTCTGGTTGCTGGCTTTGTTTTAGGCTGTCCAGCATGTATTTGTCCCTCCTGTGGAGCACAGCCTGTTTACCCCCTCTTACTGGCTCCTTGTGTTCTTCCACAAGTGCTCTTTCTCGGAACACTTTCTTTTTCATGAGGCACTCCACGAGAGAACCTTTTCATTGGTCTCCCTCGTATTCATGTTCATGGCAATAAACGTGCTGTATTTCTTTGAAAAGGTTTCCTGCCTCCTATTTTTCTGCTTGACTGATTCTACTCATCTCTGCCACTAGCAGTTGATCAATCTTGTATGCCTGTGAAAAACAATGTTCAATCTACAAGCTTGTTTAGTTTGGTCGGTGCTCTTTACTAATAGCATAACTTAATCCACTTCCACAATGTCATGCCATAGGCGCTGGAGATAGGAGAGTGGGGGTTGCTGAAGCAACCCCAAAATAACCATGGTAGGGTTTAGTAGTAAATGACCATTAAAGAGACCTTTACATTTTGTTTTTATCAGATCACATTTGTGATGCATTCAAGGAGAAAGGTCAAATGTCAAGCTCTATCTTGAGGGAAGTTGGAGTTTACTTTTCTTTTTGACTGCAAAGTGAGTATTTGTGACAATCTTGCTGGGTACTGACTGGGTGTGAGGTTATTTTTTTCTAGCACACAAAATTTAAATACCAGTAAATTAACTGCACAGATTTCAGAAATAGGAAAGCACAAATGAAGCAAATTTTTTGCAATTTTGAAGTGTAGTGAAAATCAATGTTTTAATACGATCAAAGCAAACCGGTGCACTAGGTGATGCAAATTCACACATTTGTGCGCTGAATAGTTTTATCAGTAAAACTGCAGGTCTGTACAAATATATTCGTAATTTCAATTGAAAATGTGTTGTCTGTAATGGCAATGTGCTACCACACCATGCATACTCACTCCACTCTATCCCACTATGCGCCACTCCATGCCACTTTACTCCACTATATCACTCCACACTATGCCACTAACTTGTAGCCAATGCTGCACAGAAGCCACACTGGTGTACAACATGGCTAAAACACATTAGCAAAGCCAATAGCTCTCGCATAGGCGAATCCTATAGGCCTTGCCAATGATTATTTTAACATGGTGTTTGTTATCACAGTATTGCAGTTTAGTACTACTCGTTTATCATCCGTAGGAAGCAAAACGCGGAGCTGGCCCCAACCAAATCTGAACCGGTTTAAATTGGTCTACCCAGTTTCCACACTATAAACATTACCCTCCACTGTACTGTCTTACCAACCATACTCTGCAGCTCAGCGGGTTACGGCACCTGCTTCAGAAATCTTAATATGCCACTTATCTCAACTTCCAATACTGATGCAACACGTCAGCTGGATGCCTCGTCTGGCGTACAGCATTTAGGCATCTTTACACAAGAGGTTTGCTCAGTGGGTTCATGCGCAGGGGTTATCTTCGTGTCCTTGCGATGCGCGAGGAAGGGAGACCGGCCGTGCTCCAGGCTCCCAACCCACTTAAAGTCCTGCATATACTGGACACAGGGGACGTGCACACGTGGGGGCGGGAGGGGTTTCCCAGCCCCCGGCATGGGGAATCCAGTGCAGAGGCGGGCGCTGTGCCGTCATTTCTCCCCACAGTTTAACGGCTGCATTTCTCTCTCTCCCACTCTCGCTCTCTGTGCCGCAGTGAAAGCGCCAGCAGAGAGCTCTGGAAAACACCACAGCCTGGGTGCGCGGGACCACAATGAGCCTGCTCAGAGCTAGAGAGCGGGGGAGGCCTAGGCGGCCTCGTTAACCTCGGGTCACCGCCGTCCAGCAGACACCCTTTGCCTCCCTCTGCCCTTGCTCGCAATACATACACCTCACCCCTCAGCTCTCGCTCGCCACACTCCTGTACGTCAGCCCACCGCTCATCGCCTTCTCTCGGTGTGCTCTCTCCACAGGCCGCCCCACCAGCTCCGCGCGGATCTACGTCCCTTGGGAGCTGGGCCAGAGTGGTGGGGAGGAGAGCCCCTCACTGACCCGAGGAGAGATGTCCGAGGCCAAAGGATGGGCCATTCTGAGCCCCGAGGAGTTTGCCCACCTGCAGAAGTACATCGACTGTGAGTACCTGTATTTATTGGCTCTCAGAAAGCGCTGCGTCACGGCCACGGGGGGCAGGGGCACTTTACCTTTTAAGTGGGTCTTGGAAAACTAAGGTAGCCAACTTTTCGCCATCACTTCGCAGTCCACTTGACACACGTGGGTAGACATTAGAAGAGGTGTGCTGGGAAACGGGCGGGCTGGGAGTTCCCAAGCCTAGATTCTAAACCCACTGTTCTAAATTAGGCTCTAAACTGAGTGGGAGTACACTAACACAATGTATTTGAATTCTAATCCCTTTAACGCCACCTACTGCTCGCTAGTGCAACTTTTGCGACACCAATTTAGAAACTAATTCCATTTGGATAACAGAATTGTTCAAAGTCAACATTCGAAACACCAGTAGTAAACATCAGCATCTACCAGGCACACTGTCCATTAGACACCCACTGCTACAGGACCTGGTCCAGCAACTACATTTTAGCCATGGAACTCGGATGGTTGACATCCAATCTCTGCTGTACCACTTCACCCAGATATGTTGGAAAAACTCCGTTTTCTAACTCTGGGCGGGGCTCACAATGCAGTGACATTTCACTGGAAATTGCAGCCTCGTGGCCTTGCCATCAGCATCACAGCCACTCCAGTTGTGCTCTATTGAGCTAGTTGGAAACGTAGAACCAGTAGACACTATGTAATCCTGGCCTCCCATTAGACCCAATTGTGTGCTCTTGGACAATCACTTTTCGAATTTATTCCTCTGCTTCCTTTTTGGCAACATTGATAGTATTTCGAATCAATGTAAAAACTTCCAGCAAGCATTTGTTAAATCAAGTGGACTACAAAATGAACTGGACGTTACCTGGGTGTGTAGAAAAGGGCCCATTTTCATGGTACGCTCACCAAAATGCAATATTGTGGTAAATCTATAGCCTTTGTAGCAAGTAGTAGTGTGCTGCATTCTCTGGTTTATGACAACTGTTAGATCTAGGGCAAATCATACTCTCCATGTACCTCTCTGTTCACTGATCCGATATGTCAGCACTTTGAAAAAGGTTTAACGTAAGAAATGTGAAACACAAAAGGTGATGGGAGGCTGCTTGCAAAAAGTCCAACCACTGGCAATCGCTTGGGGTAGCACTCCAACCCATCGTTCTTTTGCTCACCATTCCCACCTTAGTTTGGGCCCAGCCATATGCAAATCAGTCATGACCCTGTTCCTCAAGGGAACAGTCCAGCCCGAACTGCCAAGCCAGGTCGTCTTAGAGCCAGTACACAAGCAACCCAGGTCAGGTTTTGCTCTAGCTATGGGCTCATCAGCCGTGTACAGCTTGGTTCCAGTGACAAAGTGAGCACATGACCCACGTCTGGGCATACCATGCCACTTAGGCCAGACAAAACGATTCCTGGGTTGCTTGTGTTCTAGTTCAGGGAGGACTTGGCCTGGCAGTTAAGTGGACTGTTGCGATTGGAGCAGGGTCAAGACTGATTTGCATATGGTTGGGTCCAAACTGAGGTGACATGGTGTGCAAATTAACATGGATTGGGATGTGGCCAGTGTAATTACCCGAGATCGAGATTAATTCAAGCATTCTATCACTTTTTGGTATATTTAAATGCAAGAAATAATCAGGAAAATTCAGTACCTTGATCTATGGGGGGGGTCATTACATGAGTAGCAGCATTTTCTCCAACTTGGGGATTATCTTTTCAAATGATGTCACCACAACCTGCCTCCGGAACCCTTGTGCGGGCTCTGTTGAGTACTAGCAGCTGCTGGCCATCAGCAAGCATGCAACTATTACCACCTCTTCTTGTCTGCGAGATTTGACTTTACTCAGCTGAAATGATTTGTGTTGGAGTTCTGCTTTTGCCGGTGCTGGACAGAGGCATCCTCGAGATTCTACCTCTTCTAGACAGGAAACCAGACCTAATTGTGCCAGCTGTCCCTTCGTTTTTACCATTACTTAATGACTTGCATGTTCACACAATCTAAACATCTTGCTCTGGGGTTTATTTAATCTTACGGTGGAAACGGGCACCATTACCTCTGAATGGAAAGCGGCATATGTCCTACTTATTTAAATAAAAAATAAAAAAAAATAAAAAGCTTATCTGGACCTGAATACCTTAACTAATTACCACCCCATATCTTTGTTACCCCTTTTGGGTAATTTGTTAGAAGGCCTAATTAATAAACCACTAACAGCCTATCTAGAAGAGAATCAAATCCTGGACCCTTTACATTCCGGATTTAGACTGGGCCATAGCACCGAAACGGCCCTGCTGGCAGTCACCGACTCAGACTCATTAGATGCAGAACTCCTTCCATGATCGTGCTGTTGGATCTCTGCAGCCTTTGACACGGTCTCCCATGCCAGGCTGCCGGAGAGGCTGCACCAGATAGGCATTTAGGGAACAGCTCTTAAATGGGTACTTAACATTTTGGAAGACAGATTCCAAACTAATACCCTCGGCCCCTATACCTCTCACAAAATGGGACTACACAGGGGTGTACTACAGGGCTCTTGTTTGAGCCCTATCTTGATCAACATTTATTCAGCACCCCTTGCTAAGATTGAGCCTACTGTCTCTGGAATAATATCTTATGCGGATGATACCCTGCTGACTTTCACGTTTGAAGCCGATCTGCCCACAATTAAAAAGCGCTTTGCTAAGCGAATGTTAGCCATCTCCAGGTGAATGACTGACAACTATCTACAATTAAATGTAGACCAGACAGATCCTGCTGTTCAGCAAAGCCACCTCTGTGGTCCGATAAGTGGTGCCCCCCCTACAGTGTTCAGTTCCATCGCCCAAACAATCCATGAAGAACCTTGGCATAAAAATTGATCAAGCCCTCTATGAAAGATCATATTTTAGCTACCACTGGTTTGCACTATCATAATAAGAGTCTTCTTCACAGAATATTTCCCTACCTCCCAGTCTCTCCTAGAAGAACTTTAGTACAAGCCCTGGTAGTGAGCAGACTAGACTGTAGCAATGCTCTACTGGCGGCAGTAAACGAGACACTTGTGGCTAAACTACAGGTAGTTTAAAATACGGCAGCCAGGCTTGTTCTCAATCTTCCATCTGGTACCTAGTCGGCCCCTTCACTAATGGCTCTGTATTGGAAGACAGTAAGAAAAATGAGCATTTTAAAGATCTGCTGTCTCACACAACGCCGGGGCTGGGGTTCTGGTTTGGCCTCTCCCGCATTGCTACTCATTGGGGTTGAGGCCTGAGGGGGTAGAACCGGCCGCAGGCCTCGAGCGGCGCAAGGCCCACGGAGGCGCCTCTCCCACCGGCCCCTCCACTGCTGCCCTGCTCGTGTGACGCCTGGTGTAATCTGCAGGCCTTGCGGGCTGGAGCCTCCCTGCGGCCCTGGTCCGGAGCTCTCCCCCTTTGTCGTTGGGGGACCATCCTGCCTGCGGAAGTGGTCTCGGCCGCACATACCGAGCGGCGGTGGGTCTGAGTGGGCCTCCTCCTTGCTCTGGCTGCCCCCTTTTTTGATCTTGGCCCGTCCGGGGAGGATCACCGGCCCCCTGCTGCAAGACCCATCTGAAGAGACTCAGTCCCCCGCCCTGTGGTGTCACCATGGGCAGATCGGATAGACTGACCAAGACCCCTGCCACCCAGACCAAAATGGACCGTTTCACCACCACAGATGTGGGGGCGACCGGGGGTACCACGGACCAGGAGCCTCCACCGCCCGCGGATTTGTCCACCATCCTGCAGGCCATCCACGCTTCACAATCCTCTGTGGAGGGCAAGATCGCGGAGGTGCGAGTGGATATGACACTCATCCGGCAGGATCTCCGGAACGCCACGGCCCGGATCAAAGAGACTGAAACCCGAATTTCCACCGTGGAAGACGACGTCCAGCAACTTAAGGGGCAAGTGGCTCGTCTCCAATCGCACACCCAGGAGTTTCACAGACGGGCGGAGGATGCCGAAAACAGGTCCCGGCGCTACAACCTCCGCCTGGTGGGCATTCCGGAGGGAGCGGAACAGGGCCGTATGGTGGACTTCCTGGAGAGGTGGCTGCGATCGTGGGTCCCCGAGGGCTCTCTCTCCCCATGGTTCGCGATCGAGCGGGCCCACCGTTCTCCTGCCCCTAAGCCACCACCAGGTGCAGCCCCCCGACCGGTCATAATGCGGGTTCTCAATTTTAAGGACCGCGATGCTATCATGGCTGAAGCCCGCAAACAGCAAAGGCTCCACTATGAAAACCATACAATCATGATCTTCCCGGACTATACTCGTGAGGTCCAGGGTCAGCGCCGCTCGTTCGGTGAAGTCAAACAAAAGCTAAGAGCACTCCACATCCAATATAGGCTCCTCTTTCCGGCACACCTGCGAGTGGTGTTCGCTAACAAGACCCTGTTCTTTGACACTCCTACTGAGGCCTGGGCAACGGAGGAGCGTCCTCTACGAACCAGCGACCGGAATCCACCGCCTGGGGAGGTGGACGGCGGGCCCGTCCACCCCGCGCCTTCCGATCCCCGGCCTCAGCGCAACCGCTCCCGCAGGCGCCGTGGCCAGAGACGAGCCCGGTCAGACTCCCCGTTGGGTCCCTCTCGGCAGCCAGTAGTGTTTTCTGAAGAATCCTCTGCTGGGAGGCGATCCGGCTCGTACGGCCACCTGGACCGCAGGGGTATCTCGCCCCGGCCCTCATTGCTGGACCTCCCGGACACAGACCTTTCCCGTAGCCCGACGCTTCTGGGGGACCCTGCTTGAATTTGTCTCTGCCTGCCAGGCCCAGCTCCGCAGCCGGAGACTGTGCTTTGACTCATATTGTTTTTCCTTCCCAACGGACTTTATGTACATCCTGTCATGAGGAGGGGTCCTCCACGCTTTCCCATTCCCAAGCGTTCTAGTTTGGTCTTTTGTTCAATTTGTTTATTGTTAGGGCGACAGATGCTTCCGTTCCTGAAGTGTAGGGTGGGGGATGGGATAGGGTGGGGGGGGCCGTTGTCCCGAGTTCTCCTTTTAGTTTGTTTTTGGGTTTTTTCAGTTTTGTCGCACCAGCACTCACATGGCACCCTGCTCTGTACCCGGTGGGACGCAATGACTTCTCTCTGGACACCTAACCAAGTCTTCAGGCGACCCAGCTCAGGGCCGGGCCTCCCTTTGGGATTTTGCCTCCTCACTGAAACCCCCTGCCACTATGCCCGACACCCCTCTGCTAGGGGCCTCCCTGCACATCATGTCCTGGAACGTCAATGGCCTCCTGGACCGTTTCAAGCGCATGGCTGTATTACGTTATGCACAACGTCTTTGGGTAGAAGTCCTACTGCTACAAGAGACGCACTTGTTGGGTAACCACTGCCCCTTTTTAGCACGCTATGGTTACAATAGGATTTGGCACTCCGGGTTCACTCGGGGTTCCAGGGGGGCGATCCTGGTGAAATGTTCTCTTCCACTCGTGACTGCGCGTGTCGTTCACGATGCCCAGGGCACCTTCGTGGCCCTTAGCAGCACACTGAACGGTAGCCCCCTCAATCTTGTGTCACTCTACTCTCCCCCTTCAATGTTAACTAAGACCCTAGCCAAATCCGCCGACCTCCTAGCATCCCTACCTTTGGGTCCCACTTTCCTCGGGGGCGACTTTAACGCGGTCTCCTCACCCGCCCTAGACACGACCGGCCCCCCTTCCCCTGGTAGACTTGCGCAGGCAAAACAGCTGACGACTTGGTCTGAATCACTGGGTTTATGCGATGTGTGGCGTATTTGGCACCCACACTCTAGACAGTTCACGCACACCTCAGCGGCTCACCATACGCAGGCGCGTATCGACACCATCTTCGTTCCATCGACGGACTGTCTCATGATTCGAGATGTCTCTATCCTCCCCCGTGGCATCTGACCACTCCCCGGTGATGATTCACATGGGCTCCCCTCCCGCCTCTATGCGTCAGACGTGGAGGCTAAACGCTTGGTTCCTTCAGGACAAGGAGTTCCGGAAGGTGGTGGGACGGGAACTTAAGCAATACTCTGTCCAACGAAGGATCCGTATCCTCCCCGGGCACCCTGTGGGAGGCTGGCAAGGCTACGATTAGGGGGGTCGCCAAGGGCCAGCTCAAACTCCAGCGGCAGGCTCAACTGGAGCAAATTACCTCACGGGAGGCGCAGGCACTGCGCCTTGAACGTGCCTCCGCCCAAACCCCGGATGCATCCGAGGTGAGACTTCTTGCCCACCTCCGTTCTGAGATTAAGCAACTGTCACTGGAAGCGGCCAAACTCCTCTGGCGTTCATCCGTGGCCATGGTGTATGGTTGGGGTGACAAAAACGGCTCACTTCTCCACCGTTTAGCCACATACCCTAGGGCAAACCGCATAATCCCTGAAGTCTTGGCTCAGGATGGTTCAGTGTGCCACTCCCCAGCGGAGATGGCCCGCGCCTTTGCTTCATATTACCACCAATTATATGAGGCCAAAACTCCAACCCGCTCTCTCACGGGTCTATTGGAGGTCGGGAACGGCCACCTTCCTCGCCTGGACCCCATAATTCAGGAAGATTTAAACCGCCCCATCACCCACGAAGAAATTAGGGAGGTGATCACCCTTATCTCCTCCGGCAAGCCGCCAGGCCCAGACGGCCTCCCTCAAGAATACTACGCTCACTACAGTGAAACTCACCCCTCACCTTGCGGATCTGTTTCGGGAGGCAGAGGAGAATGGATCCTTCCCCCAAGAGACGGACATGGCCACCATTGTGGTTCTTCCTAAGTCCCAGCCGCCCTCGCAACGGTGTGCGGATTACCGCCCTATCTCCCTCATCAATACTGATGTAAAACTGTTCACCACGGTCCTCGCCCAGCGGCTCAAACCCCATCTATCCGTGCTGGTTCACCCAGACCAGTGCTGGTTCATGCCCTCACGTGGCACCCGGCATTGCCTCCGTAGACTGCAATTGGCCTTGGCCCACCGCCTGCTCACCCCATACCTAGCAATTCTCCTTGTAGACTTTGAGAAGGCCTTTGACTCGGTGGACTGGGGATTTTTGGAGGATGTCCCCGACGAGATGGGCCTCGGCCCCCACTTTCGAGCCATGGTCAGGGTTCTTTACGCCCATCCAAGGGCTCGTGTCCTAGTGAATGGGGCTCTGTCGGAACCCTTCTCGGTCTGCAGGGGAACGAGGCAGGGATGCCCTCTTTCCCCCCTGCTCTGGTGATGGAGCCCTTGGCATCCTTGATACGATCGTGCGAACACGTGCGGGGATGGGATTGGCCCAACACCGAAACCGACAAAATCGCCCTTTATGCGGATGATGTCCTCATCTATTTAGCAGATCCCGCCCGGTCAGGCCCCCATTGTCTCGGCATCCTGCATTCCTTCGAACGGGCTTCTGGCCTCCGGCTGAACCCCGACAAATCAGTCCTGGTTCCCCTCCACCTGTCCCGAGAATGCTTCGATTGGCAGTCCACCATACCACTTCGCCGTCAATCATTCAAATACCTGGGGATATGGAGGACTCTACTCCCTGAGCTTAGCTGGGCCCTCAACGTTACTCCCCTGGTGAGAAGGGCTAAGGCGGACCTCCAGAAGTGGCAAACACTGCTCCTGAACCCCATGGGGAGGGTCGCCCTTTTTAAAATGATGGTTCTCCCCCGGTTCCTCTACGTTCTTCAAAATACCCCCCTATGCTTCCCCAGGACCTGGTTTCGCGAATTGGATAGCATGGCCAATAAGTTCCTTTGGGGGAAGGTAGGACCCGACTGGCTTTGAATGTCTGTAGGATCCCCTTGTTTGACGGGGGCCTGGGGATGACTCCCCTATATCTGTACTACCTTACTGGTTCAACGGGGGTTGGTCTGATCCGGCTTACAGGCTTGAGGTGGGTGAATTGGGCCTGACCAAGTTTCAGTCTATGCTGTATGGGGGCTCCTATCCCACTTACCAGAGGTGACGCGCTCCGCGCTACTGGCCTGGCGGGCCGCACTGCGACACACCAAGTAGACACATACACTGACCCAGTGTACACCCCTGTGGCAGGGGAACTGGATCAAAGAGGTTAATGGGCTGCGGGGTTTCCGGGCTTGGGACCTTATAGGGATCTCACAACTAGGTGAAGTATGGGTGGGGGATCACGTGTTCCTTCGAAGACCTTCAAAGTAGATACTCCCTGCATCAGTCGCAGGTCTACAGGTACCTGCAATTGCGACATGCTCTCCACACACCTCACAACAGGTACACGGCTTCCTGACCATAGCCCGCCTGAGGCACAGATTATGCTGGGGGACCTGGGGAAGGGTGGCATCTCCCGCATCTACCGAACATTGATCAATAACACCCCTACTTCCCTGGATCGACTACGTGCTCAATGGGAGGAGTGGGTGGGTACCCTGGAGGATGAGGATTGGCGCGACGCCCTTATGGCCCCTAGGACGGTCACCGCCTCCGCCAGGCTACGTTTGCTACAGCTCTACTATTTACATGCAGCTTACCTCACCCCGTTGCGCCTTCATCGAGCGGGATTTAGCCCGACCTCCGCTTGCACTAGGTGTGGTCACAATCCAGCTGATTTTCTCCACATGGTGTGGGCATGCCCCCGCTTGACGCAGTTCTGGGGGGGATATGGAGGAGGAACTCACCGAGATATTGGGGTGGGAGGTTCCCCACAATCCAAAGCACACGATCCTGGGTATTACTGACTGGTTGGATGGGTCTAGGAACAAGAAGTTGTTTTTCACTACAGCAATGGTGGTGGCCAAGTGGGACATAGCGGCCTCCTGGAAATGCCCCGACGACCCCCATAGTTGGGCCTGAAGTGAATGGCAAATGTGATTAGTACCGGCTTTAGTTGAGGAGAGGTAGCTGCTAGGAGCCAGTATTTAGATCCAACTTCAACTGCTATTCCCCTTCAGATCCACCAATAGGTCATAAACTGAGCATGCAAGATGCCTTTCCCTCTTAATGGCTTGGCGAGTGCTTGTATGGATGTGCGAATGGGTAAGTGGTTGTATGAGTGGCTCAGTTGAGAGGCTGTATGGGTGAGTGACTGGATGTGTGAGTAGCTATATTGGTTAGTGGGTGTGTGTATTGGCAGGTAGACCCATACTGCCACTCGCACAGCCACTCAAATTCTCTGGGCAGTTGGCTGACAAGCCAGCCGGGGGTAGGTCGGCCCATCTTCTCAATAACTTTAGCTTCTTCCAAATCATACAGTTTCGTTTCTAGTCATGAAATGGAACCCTTCTATGCCACAATACCACAAAGAAAACATCGGGTGTGTGCAGATGATCCAACTTCAACTGGAAGGATTACAGATCTGTGAATTGGGACTTAGGGGAGAATTCTGTGTGTGTGAGCTGAAGGCATGCAGACTACTAGCTAAGTAGCCCTCACAGCGCTGTAGACTATTACTGTGTCAGTCAAGAAAACTTTTAGATGTACTGACAGCCCATGCTGAATGCACATTCTGAATGTTATCAAAGTCGGAAGCGGTGCGAGGCAGAGATTTGAGCGGCAAGGTGAGAGGAGTACTTGTGATATGAGTGACTGGGAGGAAGAAGTTGTAGGTTTGTAAGAACTAGGGTCACGAGTGGTAAGAGGGACAATCCTATATCCTTGGAGTCCCTTCTTTCTATTAATGCACATACAATTGGAGAACTGAACAAGCCCCTCATGTTTGAGCTTGGCAGCAATGTTTCTCCCTGCAGAACTCGAATTGCATAAGAGGATCAGTGCACCAAGCTTACCACAGTTTGTGTACTCTGGACACTAAGCAAAGTAGTGATGTGGTATGCTGCTCGTGACATTCTTGTAATAAAAATACAATTATTCATTGTTTGAGCAACAAAGATAACATGAGTAACTGCATGCTATTGACATTCATCTCCGCACTGCACTGGAGCACAACCAAATGTATTCACTTCCTTCCACTTGTACCCATATGTACCTTCAACACTGCACACCACAAGTTTGACTCTCCATTCTAAAGTACCTTCAAACTTTACCTCTGTTCCACCCAACTGTTGTACCCTCCATGCCTGCATGTGACGCATAACTGTATACCAGATCACCGTCTGTGTACACTGGCCCACTAAATATGCGATTAACGCCTACCTATTGGACTTTCTAAATGCACACAGGAGGCATGTCTCTATACTGAGCCGTGGGGCGCCAAAAGTTCTACGAGTGTATTGACAAACTGCAATCTGGAGCACGCCCTCGCTATACCAGGCAGAGGTCCATGCGAAAACCTGCCAACAGCTGCACCCCTTACTGCACCCCAAAAAATAACTGCATCCTGCACCCGACTACCTGTCATTGCTGCACATATGAGACCTGCTTCTATGCTCTGCAACTGATATTACTCGCAGGTACTCTAACGCATTGACTTGCAAGATATGCGTATACTGCCTACCCCTTCGAGCACCTCTGAACTGCGCCCCCAAAGCAGTTTCTGTGCAATATGCTAGAGTATCTCTAGGGTGTTCTCCAGCAACATGGATTGGTCCAGCAAGCAGAGACCTATTTCACCTGTTGAACGTGAGGCAGAGAAGTGGTCAGTTATTGGGGCACGAAGAGTTAAAGCTAGGGCCACTAATTCAGATCGATGCTTGGGATGATGGCCTGGAAATGGCTATTCGCACAATGGGGATTTGACCTCTGTGGAAGACTGTTCCTGGGTTCTATCAACACCAAATAATCCCATTTAGAAGGTAGCATTTCTGAGGTCACTTCCAGTGATATTTAATTCAGAAGAGAGGTGTGTTGGGTCAGAGGGTGCGTCATTTCCCTTTTGCTGGACTTAAGATTTATCAAATGGAAGAAAGGGTGACTTTCCTTCATAGCAGGATTACCAAAAACTACTAACAACTTCCAAATTACGAACACACTCATTTTCAATTTAAAGAGGAAGGAGGTGTTCTGAGGAAACTATGTAGGGCTACATATCCGAAGCAGCTTGGAAATCACCAAACTACTGAGCCCGCAAGGAAAAGGACACCATTTCAAAACAGGCACTTAAAGCCACTGGGTCAAAGCACTAGCAACTAAGGCTCCAAAATCCTGAATAAGTGAAGTCCCTGAAGTAGTCTGGTGTACAGGAAAATATGTCCAAGCTAACTGATGGTATGTTTAATACTGTCTTGTGTTAGACGTGTGGTGGGTCAACATTGTGTAGCTCCCGCTCAGGGGACTGGATGCGGTGTACCTGAATGCGTTAAGGGTCCAATTAGGAAAAATGAGAGCTGGAAAGTTTTAACATAGGATATAGAGGAGTCAAGCCCCTTCCTCAGAGGCCAATAGTAAAGGTACCCGTGTTGATCATTCTTATATGGTTTTCTGGTAGGCGGTGTACTGGTGGCCCTCAATAGCGGCCGAGTTTTGTAATCGTGGGGTAATGTCTCTCTAACCCACAGAATCCGTATTAATTCTGCATTTATAGGTCATCTTTGTCACGCTTACTTAGAAGTTTGAGAAGAATGCGATCCAAGTATATTAGCATACAATTTATTTATGTAGGAAATTAAATTATAAATAAAATAATTTTCTTCCAAGTTAACGGAAACGGAAGCTGGAATACTTTTTTTTTTAAAACCGAAAATGTTCCGTTTTCATTACACACAAGCTGTCAGTTAATCTTGACTAATGTAAATCTTTCATACATATAATATTGTCGATTTCGAGCTCGAAGTTTTTTGCTTTTGTCATCCATTGTTAGCAACCTTCCTTAGATCATTTAGTATACCTGGTGACGGTTTTCTTTAGTAGTTCTTCTCAAGACACATGTGCCCCTACGGCATCAATCACTGTAACTTACATACTTTTATGGAAAAGATGAACCAACGGAGGATGATGTTTCTATAGGTTATCGTATCGCTATACGCGCTAACTTACAAATCACACATATAGGACTAGGTTTTTACAGACAGAATAAGGTGACTGTGCACTAAGCTCTCAGGATCCTATCACTCAAGATTAAAATGAGAAAAAGCCATTGAGTACCTGCCTACCCTTCTGTGACAAAGTCCCCGATGAAGGGTAATATTCAAATTCGACAAGTCACCGGTGTTGCCTCAATCCGTTTTGGTCTTTGGAAATGGTCGACTGCCCTTCTGGATCATCTCAGATGGAGCACTACTTCTCCCATCAAACTAGGAGATCATCCCACCAGCCCTCTTGAAGGACTGACCTCCAGGATGGGTACTCGAGCCGATTAGCAGACTCCGCTACAAAAAGCAGGCTCATCGGAGCAAAACCGGGAAAGGCTCATGTGTAATCTGTCTACTTGATTAAAATAGCCTCAAGCAGAGGTAGTGACACAAATGCAACCTGGAGAGGCCTAATCCCAAAACAATAACCCTAGAGGGCAAAGGATACTCTATTTAAGTCTAGCGCTTAGTGATAACTCACTGTAAAAGCCTAACATGGCTGGCTGTCCTTCATGGAGGGTAATCATATGCAATGCCAATTCTGGGTTTTAATCTCACAGCGCACCACTATAAAGGCTGACTTGGTTCTCTGAAGGTTGTGTACAATAATACTGCAACAGTCCAGTTCTGAATTTTTGCTCGCTGCCCGCCTCTATGAAGGCCTAATATGGCTGACTCTGCTCCCTGGAGATCTTGTGCGGAGCACACCTTATCCTGAATCCGCTATGCTAATACCGCAGAGAGCACGACATTGTAATGGGAGTCATTTATTTATGTCTCATTTACTAAACGGAGCCCTGGAAATCGATGTTCAACAGACCAGAATAGCTATATCATTAACTAATTTGCAGCTGCAGTCCTGCCAGGAGCCGAAGTGCTGAAACAGTTTCATCCATTTCCTTGAGCTATGGGACTGCTCTGATCAATGACCATGCATTCGAGCTCAGCAGGATGTATGACAGAACACCACAATGCCTTTACCACACAAAACCTTTACCACACATCATAGGTTTATGGTAAGGTAAGTGAAATAAATATATATTAATATTCACTGGAAAAAAAAAAAAAATCAAAGGTTACAGGGACATTCTATTTAGGCTGGCATTTCACTCGTACAAAAGCAGAGAAATTCAGCAGTTATAGTTAGCTGAGCTAACTATAACTTGCGCCCCCACAATGCACTGCTTACGGTCTCACATATTACATCACTCATGGCATGGTCAGTGACATCACTGATGACATCACTGATGACATCATCCAGTGACTGAGTGTTTCTAAAAAGTGAGTGTTAAATATATACACCAAGGTGTATTTATGAATCAGTAGGTGTATGAGTGCCTGTATGGATGATTTAGTTGGTGCGTGACACTGTATAAGTGAGTGATTACACATCTCAGTGAATGTATGGGTGAGGGATTCATTTGTGTGAATGGCTGTAGGAGTGTCAGTTGGTGTGTAAGTGGCTGCATGGGTTGGTGAGTAGGTACACAAGTGGCTTTATGGGTTATTGGTTGTCTGAGTAGCTGCATGGGTGTGTGGGACTGTATAGGAGAGTATGTGTAAATATCTGTATGAATAAGTGAGTTGGTGTGTGTTTAACTGTATAGGTGAGTAAGTGGCAGTGTGATTGAGTAAGTGGCAGTGTGATTGACTATGGGCGAGTGAATAGGTGTGTGAGTAGCTCTATGAGTGACAGTGTGAGTGGCTGTATGGGTGTATGAGTGGATGTCAGTGGCTGTATGGGTGGGTGTATGTATGAGCGGCTGTATGGGTGAGTGAATGGATGTGTGTGTGTGTAGACCTATGAGTGCGTGGGTATGCAAGTACTGGTATGGGTGTGTCCATGGTTTAGAGAATGGTAGTGTGAAAGTTGGAGTGGGTGTATGAATGGTTACATGGGGTGTGAGTGACTGCGTCAGATTCTGAGGAGGTCATCAGTGATGTCATTTGAAATGTCAGTGATTTCAGTGATGTCACTGACCAGGTCATGAGTGATATAATATGTGAGGTCATATGCAGTGCATTGCGGGGGCATGAGTTTTAGTTAGCTCAGCTAACTGCTGAATTTCTCTGGTTTTGTACAAGTGAAATGTCAGCCTAACTAGAACGTTTTCACAAAATTCTATTTCTTAATTGTAATGTCCATTTGTTTTGTAAGTGAACCTGTAAGATTTTCGTACTTTCTATAATTGGATATTGTGTATTATATTTATATAATACACCACTGATTTTTGATTTCATAGGTCTATCAGAAAATACATTAATAACTTTTTTAAACAATTTTGTAAGTCGGCACAACATTGTTGCATTTACAGTGGAGATTCTGTCATCAGTAAATGTATTTTACTTTCTGAAAAGTACACAGACCTTTTAAAAATAAAGTTTAACTCTAAATATATAGCAGAATATTCCTTTAACTTTTCTTTCTATGATCAATTTAGAAGAAAGCCACCCTCTCAAAAAAAAATTATTCGCGACTACCGAAGTCATCGCAATGACTTCTGGATTTGCGAAGAGCGTGTGGTTTATTCAAAGTGTCTCTCACTCACTCACTCTCTATTATCAGTTGCTGGCTTTGGTTAAATCCATTGTGGATTCCCAAGCTCTTCACCTCATGATTGTGCACTGTGGTGGCAATGACCTAGGCACATTGACTGGGGTAGGGCTGGAAATCCTAATGAAATAAACCTTTGCAGAACTAATGTCGCTTTTCCTCACACAGTCTTGGTGTACTTCAATATATGGCAAAGACAGAAATGGAAGTGGTCAAATCAATTCTGTCCACAGATTGAGGAATGCAGACAGTTTTATTAACATGTTTCCTGGCTTTGTCAGAGACCATCACATGGGCTGTATCTATAACAACCTGCGTTTTGACATGCATGGAATTTATAGAAATGATGGAGGGCACTTTACAGATTAAGGCAACAGGGTGTTTATATGTAATCTGAAATTCTAAATCCGGTCTTGTGTAGCAGCCATATGCAGACCACCAACACAACGTCTTGTCAGAGCCACACTAGTACCCAAAATATTGTGAAGTGTTTTTCTAAAGTTTTTTTGCCTCTTTACTTTTTGGGGATCTTCGCAAAGACGGCGCAATCCCCACGAACACGTCGCGAAAACTGAAAACAAAAACAGGCATTAAATGACCACCAACACAACCAAAATATATGTTAAAAAAATCCATTCTGAACATTGCCCTACCCATATTACTATATTCATACTTCTTTCAAAGCATGTTTAAACTCATACTTTTGTATTAAGTTTTAAAAAAAAAACATTTTTCAGACCTATTATCCGCTTTCGCAGTTATTTGGGATGTCGATGACATCATTAACCGCGACGATCACGCCTTTCCCATAAAGTGAAAACACATACATGCACACACATTACAGTATTCTACACACTAGAGGTTTATTACTGTACACTTCAAACTCATTTTTCTAGTGCATTTCTAGAACCACCATCTCTAAAACCTATTTTTGGTTGTCGCGGAGACTCCAGAGATCGTGATGACATCGCTCATCGCAGTCCCACCAGTTACGTCGCGAAAGCGGAAAGCAAAAGCAGGATTTTAATGGCCACCACCACATTAAAAAATATAACTAAACAATTAATTATATCCATAACAGTAGATAAATAGTTTTAGAGTTATTTATAGAATGAGTTATCAGAATCGCTATAAGAATGAGCATTAATGATTCACCAATATTCGCGACGACATTGATATTCGTGATGTCCCTACGATGGTACACGGGGCGCCGCGCTAGCGGTCGCGGTGTCATCGAGAATATTGCGCGCAATTAAAAAACATCTATATTGGAAACATAACTTGTGTCACTAACGCCTCCATTTCCCAACCATGGGGTCAGAGCATCTCCACCCCGACCCCTTATGTGGGCTTTCACAAACATTTCCAGCCCCAGGAACCGTTCCAGATAGATAAAATGGCAGCCGCAACTTTCTATTCAGGTTACGTCCAGCCAATCAGAGCTTTCCCGTTGGCACATGCATTCGTGAATCATCGTGCAACCATCGCGAAATAGCCGTGGCCAGAGATATAGCTATAATTTTAAACTTAAATTTCTCAAAAACTACTGAACAGATTTACACCAAATAAGCAAAATGCACTTCCTTGAACAGATATCTACCTCCCTGCCAAATTTGGTGTAAAGTCCGTTCAGCGGTTCAGGCTGTAGAGGTGGCTAAAGGTTCCTATGGGAATTAACATTACAACTGCAACCTTATTTAGCGCCCCAAATTCTGTCCCCACAGCACAGATCACCCCCAAACTTCCCCAATCAATAGTACCCACCGTGACGTTTTTAGCAAAATTTCATGCAGATTGGTCAAACACCAAAGTTAAAGCCAAGTCAAAAAATGGTTTTCCTATGGAAACTAGGACCCAACTATAACTACCTACTGGTGACCGCCAATATGTAACACATACATACATACACACACATACATACATACATACATACACATACACACACATACACACACATACACATACATATACATACATACATATACACATATACATACATACATACATATATATATATACACATACACAAAAAGAGAATCCTGCTCCAACAAGAAGAGGCACGTACTCGAGGTAAGTAGGAATAGGGCTCATTTATTTATATATACACACATACATATATATATATATATATATATATATATATATATATATATATATATATATATATATATATATATACACACACACATACATACACACACACACACACACACACACACTGAGAAAACCAAAGGTTACATGGACATTATAGTTAGGCTGACATTTCACTTGTACAAAACCAGAGAAATTCAGCAGTTCTAGTTAGCGGAGCTAACTAACTCGCACCCCTGCAATGCACTGCTTATGACCCAAGATATTACATCACTCAGAACATGGTCAGTGACATCACTGATATCTCAAATTATATCACTGATGACATCCACAGAATCTGACGCACCCACTCACACCCTAATCTAACCTTTCATACACCCACTCCAACTTCCACACTAGCATTCTCAAAACCATCGACACACTCATCCCGTACTTACACACCCACTCACTGATTCATAGGACTACACACACATCTACTCAGTCATCCATAAAGCCACACATACACCAACTCACTAATACAGCCACTGATATATCCATCCACTCATACACCCATACAGGCACTCACACAGTCGCCCATAGAACTACTCACGCCTACTCACTCACCCATAAAGCCAGTCACACAGCCACTTACCTATACACACACCCACTCACTAATTTATTCATACAGATACTAACACATACTCACCTATACAGTCACTGACAAGCACACACTCACCCATACTGAATACACACATCCACTCACTTATTCATACAGGTGCTAACGTACAGCCCCCCAGACAGTCAAACCCACACAGCCCCCCAGACACCGTCAAACCCACACAGCCCCCCCCAGACACCGTCTAACCCACACAGCCCCCCAGACACCGTCTAACCCACACAGCCCCTCAGACACTCACTAACCCACACAGCCCCTCAGACACTCACTAACCCACACAGCCCCCCAGACACTCACTAACCCACACAGCGCCCCAGACACTCACTAACCCACACAGCGCCCCAGACACTCACTAACCCACACAGCGCCCCAGACACTCTACTAACCCACACAGCGCCCCAGACACTCACTAACCCACACAGCCCCCGACTCACTAACCCATACAGCCCCCCGACTCACTAACCCATACAGCCCCCCGACTCACTAACCCATACAGCCCCCCGACTCACTAACCCATACAGCCCCCCGACTCACTAACCCATACAGCCCCCCGACTCACTAACCCATACAGCCCCCCGACTCACTAACCCATACAGCCCCCGACTCACTAACCCATACAGCCCCCGACTCACTAACCCATACAGCCCCCGACTCACTAACCCATACAGCCCCCCGACTCACTAACCCATACAGCCCCCCGACTCACTAACCCATACAGCCCCCGACTCACTAACCCATACAGCCCCCCGACTCACTAACCCATACAGCCCCCGACTCACTAACCCATACAGCCCCCCGACTCACTAACCCATACAGCCCCCCGACTCACTAACCCATACAGCCCCCGACTCACTAACCCATACAGCCCCCGACTCACTAACCCATACAGCCCCCCGACTCACTAACCCATACAGCCCCCCGACTCACTAACCCATACAGCCCCCCGACTCACTAACCCATACAGCCCCCCGACTCACTAACCCATACAGCCCCCCGACTCACTAACCCATACAGCCCCCCGACTCACTAACCCATACAGCCCCCCGACTCACTAACCCATACAGCCCCCCGACTCACTAACCCATACAGCCCCCCGACTCACTAACCCATACAGCCCCCCGACTCACTAACCCATACAGCCCCCCGACTCACTAACCCATACAGCCCCCCGACTCACTAACAAATACAGCCCCCGACTCACTAACCCATACAGCCCCCGACTCACTAACCCATACAGCCCCCGACTCACTAACCCATACAGCCCCCGACTCACTAACCCATACAGCCCCCGACTCACTAACCCATACAGCCCCCGACTCACTAACCCATACAGCCCCCGACTCACTAACCCATACAGCCCCCGACTCACTAACCCATACAGCCCCGACTCACTAACCCATACAGCCCCCGACTCACTAACCCATACAGCCCCCGACTCACTAACCCATACAGCCCCCGACTCACTAACCCATACAGCCCCCGACTCACTAACCCATACAGCCCCCGACTCACTAACCCATACAGCCCCCGACTCACTAACCCATACAGCCCCGACTCACTAACCCATACAGCCCCCGACTCACTAACCCATACAGCCCCCGACTCACTAACCCATACAGCCCCCGACTCACCAACCCATACAGCCCCCGACTCACCCACCCACCCACTCGTCCATGCAGGCAGTCACACACCCACCCACACACATACAGGTAATCAGACAACCAACCAATCACCCATACAGCCACTCACGTACTGTTAGACTTGGCATCTTTTGGTGCGTTTACCCCTGAGTTTTTGCTTTCTGACCTCCCGGTTTTGACTTTTCTCGCTGCTGATCAGTGGTAAAGTGCAAGTGCTCCTGTGGTAAATTGTGTTATGGATTGGTGTTTCCATGATTGGATATTTGATTTACTTGTTAGGCCCTAGTAAAGTGCACTGAGTGTGCCAGGGCCTGTGAATCAAATGCTACTAGTGGGCCTGCAGCACTGATTGTGCCACCCACGTGAGTAGCCCTGAAAAGGTAACTCCGACCTGCCATTGCGGAGTCTGCGCGCAGTTTGTAACTGCCATGTCGACTTGGCCAGTGCACACACTTGCCAGTCCCTCACCTTCCCTTTTCTTACAGGTCAGCCACCCTTAAGGTAGGCCCAAGGTACCCCTGTGGGCCGGGTGCAGTGTACGTGAAAGGTAGGACATGCCCTGGTGTGTGTGGCATGTCCTGATAGCGAATTACAGCCAATTTCGTTTTTCGCTATTGCAAGGCTACCTGTTCCCCATAGGACAGAATGGGGAGTTTGTTTATAACATCTTATAAACATAACTGGCCCGGGGCATTAGGTAGGAAAATAAAGTTTAGTATGCCTGAACTCAATCTAAAGATGCATCTTTTAGTGAAGGTGATTTTTACATTCTGTGTTTGAAAATACCACTTTTCGAAAGTAGGTATTTTCTTGCTCAGTCATCCCGTGTGCCTCTGCTGGAATGTGGATTGCCCGTCTGGGTTTTGGATGACAGAAAGCTGGGGAGCAGGAGTGGCTCCAGATAGTCTAGGTGGGTCAGGAAAGGGCTGAATAGGCCTGGGCTGCAATTGGGGAAGGGGGAGGAGATTTCCTTGCACCTCAAAGGGCCTGGTCTGCCTCTGACCATGCAGTCTCCACCTCCTGCCAGGAAGTCACACCAGCGAAGGCAGAACTGGTTCTGGCTGGGCACAGACGCACTCTGCCTAAGAGATCAAAGGATTTTGGGATATAAATATTGGGGCCCAGACCCCTGAACTTTAGAACTCTTTTGGATCAAGAAGACTGCCAAGAAGAAGAGCTGGAGAAGCTGTGAGGAGGAACTACCACTTTGCTGTGTGCTTTGCTGTGTTGGCCTGCAGTGGCTGCTTCTGTCTTGGGCAGTGAAAGGACTGGACTTTCTGCAATCTACTTTTGTGAGTTTCTCCAAGGGCTTGAGGTAGAGCTTGCCCCTGTTCAAGAAGTCTCAGGAACAGCAAAGACTTCAAGCTCTTCTGCCCTCAGCACTGGGGACTGTGTTTTGTGCTGCAACAGAGGAAAAAGCAACCGGATGCAGTCTACGACGCCGCCGCCGACCGTGTCCTGAAGGCACCACAGAGGGCACCGCCGCACCGCGACCCTGGTCTCACCTATGACACCTGCTGACACCGCCACCGAGCCACTGCTCGCACCGCGACCTGTGGGCACCGCACTCCGCACCGCCTCGCTTCACGACGCCGCCTTGGCGTCCCTGACGATGCCACTCCATGCCGAAATAGACGCCGCTGCTTGCACCGTGGTTCGAGGGCACCACTCGTAAAGTTACACGACGCACCGCCCTCATCTCACACCGCAGCCTTGGCCTACCGGCGCCATCGACTCCAGACGACAGCGCTCCAGCAACGACGACGCTGCTTGCACCGCGACCTGCCATCACCGCGACGAGCACCGCATTCATTTCGCACCGCGGCCCTGGTCTCACCGACGCCATCTGACGCTGCCACCAAGCCGCTGCTCGCACCACAACCTGAGGGCATCGCACGCCGCACCGCTGCATTTCGCCCCGCAGCACCAGACGCCTGCCGACGCCAGCGCTCCTGACTTCAACAGAGGAGTTTGATCTGCAACGCGTGTGACTTAGAGGGCCCGACGACTCCTGCACCGATCTCCGGAACAGACGCCTGCGGATGCCCTGCTTTCGGAAGCAAGAGGTCGCCGACGCCCTGCATTTCTAAAAGGTACTGTTTGCGGGTCTTCCCGACACCGTAGCTGGGCCGCGACGCCGCGGTCAACCAGAACTGTTGGGATTGGTTTGTTCACGACGCAGTGATAGCCCGGGACGGAGCGATCAACTTCAAGGAACGGTTTTTCGAGGTTATTTTGATAACTGAAGATTTCTAAGTACTGTATTGTGGATTTTTATCGTTTTTGGTCTGGTCTTAAGTATATAAAAATATTGGATATTTTTCTGAACTGGTGTGGTGTCCTTTTGTAGTGCTTACACTGTATTACTGTTTGTTATGTGCAAATGCTTTACACACTGCCTCCAAGATAAGCCTGACTGCTCGTGCCAAGCTACCAAGGGGGTAAGCAGGGGTTATTTTAGGAGTAACTCCCTTATCCTGACTAGAGTGGTGGTTTCTGCCTGGCTTTGGCACATGCCCTAGCCTACCAAAAATCTCATTTCTAACACGTACCCACTCACCAACCCATACAGCGACTTCGACACCAACTGACTGACTAGGTTGTGCGAATGTCTGCATCAGTCTCATCTAAGCATTCACTGAAAAACCCAATCACTCACTTATACAGTCAGTCACGCACCCACTAAATCATCCATACAGGCACTAATACACCCACTGATTCACCAATACACCTTGGTATATTTAACACTCAACCTTTTAAAAACAGTCAGTCACTGGATGTCATCAGTGATGACATTTGAAATGTCAGTGATATCAGGGATGTCACTGACCATGTCATGAGTGATATATGTGAGGTCATAAGCAGTGCATTGCAGGGGTATGAGTTATAGTTAGCTCAGCTAACTAAATGTTGAATTTCTCTGGTTTTGTACTAGTGAAATGTCAGCCTAACTATAGCGTCCCTGTAACCTTGGGTTTTTTCAGTACATTTCTAAGGTTTTTAAAGTTGTAGTCACGTTTGCAGAGTGTTGGAGAAAGGGGACGGGGCCTCCGAACAGCTCTCAGGAATTCTGCTATGTAGGACTTCTAGGAGGTACCAGTAGGGTTTCTTGCCCCCCCCCCGAGGTCCCTCAGGAGAAAAGTGGACTTCATGCCCCAACCATTAGTGGGCCAGGAGCTGCGTTTGCAGAGTGCTGGAGAAAGGGGGGCGTGACCTCTGACAACTCAGCAATCCAACATGTTGGGTATCTTTATTTTATCTTTTCTAAACCTCAAACCACACAATGTATTCCTCCAAAAAGGTAAAAAAACAAAAAGCAAATGAGAGATTGTTTTTGGTCTATTTAAGAAATAGGTTTTAATTATATACAAGTTATGATTCCCAATAGATTCTGCTTTTAGGGTATATCCCCTTGTTCCTCCTTCCGATACAAAAAGGTTTGTTCCCCTTACCGGTCATTGAGTTTTTATACCAGAGGTGGTAATTAATTCTCTTTGCACTTAAAGAACTCACAGAATTAGAGGGCTTATTGCAGGTTTGCACAGAATTGTCAGATACTCAATTGTAAATATCTATATACGCTGCACTTTAAGAATTGAGATACTGCTGAAATAATTTATTGGCGAATTTGCACATGGTTTTGGCAGGCACTATCATAAATATCAACATATGTTGCACTTTAAGAGTGGAGATGCTGCTGGGATAATTTATTGCAAATTTGCACAAAATAAACGTATTTTGAATGCCTATATATACTGCATTTAATTAAGAGTGGAGCTATAAAGTGCTGTAAAGTGAAATGGAAATAGTATAGTATATATTACATGTTTGCACATAACTGACAGATATTGGATTATGAATATACATACATGCTGCACTTTAATTGAGATGTTGCTGAGAATTTATTGGGTAATTTGCACAAAATTTCGATAGGCACTTAATCAGGAGTATCAACGTGTGTTGCACTTTAGGAGCGGAGATGCTGCTGGGATAAATCATTGCAAAGTTGCACAGAACAAGCGTATTATGAATGTTTAAATACCTTGCACTTAAATAGGAGTTGTGCTGTTAATTGATGTAAAGTGAAATGAAAACACTATAGCACGTAGAGAAGAGACAACAAACAGTAGAATTAGGTGCTGAAATATTACTGGTATTCATTGTTCCTGGTCGGGTTAAGATATTTTTAAGTTGACTTTGGAAAATGTGCACGTTATTGGAGTATAAAATTAAATCAAAATATGCTACAACATCGCTTTGTGGCGGTTGATGATGGCAATTGTTTATAAGGAGAAGGATATGGGGTAGCAATACTTTGAACTGAGATGTTGAGATCAAGCATTTGGTTACCTCTAGATTTACAGAACCAATTGAAAAAAGTGGAAGTGAACTGGCTGGCCATGAAGTGTACAATAAGTACCAAAGACCAATGTATCAAGGGTAAAGGACAGTGACAGAGGAGAATGTGAAATGTAGGCACAATATGGTACTTTACCAATATGCAAAAGAGAAAAACGAAAAAAATGAATAATGGTGTTAAAGATATAGAATAACGAAAAATAGAATGTATATCAATAGAAATTGTAAAGTACTTTACATGTTATACCAATCTAATATAAAGGAGTATAGATTCCTAGAAATCCCTTTACATATAGGAACAGTCATAAAAACATTACCCTTGAAAGAATGAAAAAATGACAGACACCTATACAAAAGTAAACACAAGGAATGTCATTTTATGTACATCTGTGATATGTACTCCAAAGTAAGATGTTTGTAAATTAGGTGGTGGTATGAGGGGTTCGCCCCTTTAAAAGGATACTTCACACTGAACTCTATGGCCCTGTGGAAGGTTTCGGCTGAAATGGCTATGGCTATATATAACCTGAACAATGCACTTTGATTGTTAAAGAGATATGAGATGAAATAAAGAAAAGGATTTGGAAAATCTTTGAGTTGTGCCGTCTGTTAACTGTACCAGGAAACACTGGAGGTGAAGTAACTGGTTTGGAGAAACTGAATTACACACCCCCACCCACACACACGCCCATACACACATATACACACATATATACATACACATATATACTTATATATATGTATATATACACACACACACACACACACACACACACACACACCGATTTCACATGCACAAAGCCAGTGAAATTCAGTAGTTGGATACCTGAGCGAACTATAATTTAAGCCTCTGCAATGCACTGCTTATCACCTCACATATTACATCACTCAAGACATGAGCATAAGTAGCTCACTGGGTCTGTGAGTGGGTGTGTGAGTAGGTCTGTTAGTGTGAGAGAGTAGGAGTGATTCTGTAAGTAGATGCATGAGTGAGTAGGTCTGCGAGTGGTTGTGTGAGGGGGGTCTGACAGTGGGTGAGTGAGTGTTAAAGTGTCTGTGTGGGTGTGTCAGTAGCTGTGTCAGTGACCAGGCCACCACAGAACCACACCTGCCACTTTATCGAACAAGAGTCCTCAATTTTCAACAAAATATCTACCCAAGTGGAGTACTTCTACTGGTTAATTACAAAGTGCTACCTCCTTGGGTAAATGTCCAGTATGTATTCTACACTAAAGCAGAGTAATGGAGCACGAGGAAATGTCACCAGTAACATTGTGTTCGCTTTGGGAATATGATTGTTCCTCATACGTCTTTGTGATAACCTGAATCTTCCTATAGAGAAGACGACAAGAGTACAAAGAGATGAATCTTCACCAAGCAAGGGCCCTTCTTAACTATATGAAGTAGGTGCTTCTTTCTTTGGTGGAGATGTCCTCATATTCCTCCGCATCAAAAACGAGTCACTAAAATAAACAGTAAACGCGCTCTGGGGGGGTCCTCTTGTTAAGCTGTCCATAATCCTGGCAAAAGGCAGGAAGACCTTTGTATACTACTATGGTGGGTGGAGCCAGACAGGCAAAGCTTCCAAGTGATTGACATTTAAATACTCATAATAATTTAAAGGGAGAACCATGAACTTGGCTGTCACCAGGTAAGGACAAGAAAGAACCCATTCATCACAGTCACAAGTGATTGCACTCTAATAGATCAACAATGCATTCACCTCCACGAATCATTTCAGATCACGTTTCAGCGTGGAATTACTGAGAAAACACTTGCTTTGCCATTGCTAAGCCCAGGAAGTAATGTATAGAAGGGGAGGGGGGGCCGTGCAGCCCCTCTCTCCAGCTGTTTTTGTCCTCAGGACCCCGGGCAATTTTTGAAGGGGAGGGGGGGACACGCTGCTCCCCTCCCAGGGCCAATTTCTGCCCCTGGGACTCCATCCCCCAGAGCTTGGCCTCTTGCTTCTTGGTGCCCTGGAGCCCACTCAGGGTGCTACATTGTGAAACGGGGGGGGGGGGACCCAATGCCCCTGCGGTCCCTGCCTCGAACAGGAGCCGCCACTGCTCCTGCACATAGGGAGCAGCCAAAAATGCGGCTTCCTGCGCGCAGGAGCAATTTTCATGTTTTCCAGCCCAGTTGACAGCGGGCAGGAAAACAGATGAAAAGTCCGCTCTCCGGGGAAGGGAGCAGTTTGCCTGCTCCTGCCTGCTGGGAGCAGACTTGCAGTTTGCTCTCACTTGGCAAGAGCTGTCAAAGCTCTTGCCAATCGAGAGTAAACAGTTATGTCTCGGAGTGGGCACATAGGGAGCCAGGACATAAGGAGCCGGCCCGGGAGGGGCTCAACGAAGGGGGGAGCCGCATGGGCCCCCCCCCCTCATTTTATCAATCATCTGGCCCAGGGGAGGTGGGGCCTCATGCACCCTCTTCCCATAATATACATTGAAATAAGCCCCCAGGACCTAGCCTACCAGGGGGGCTCTAATATAGACAAACGTGGGAGACTGTACTTTTTTTTTCACAGATCATTGATTTTGAGGCAAAAATGTATAGAAAAAAATACCCTGGCGAGGTCCCTGGGGGATCCCGGCTCCAGAGCTAGGGGGACACAGTATTCCTACTATTACCTCTTTTCTTAATTTTTACGTTTTTATTTGGGATTCGGCTGAGGGAGAGTCCTAAAATGGCTGCCAACACTTGCTGGTTGAAGTGTTGGCAGCCAATGAGACTTCAGCACGGGACTGTTTGGATCTGAGGAGGATCCGTGTCCCTAGATATACACCACTGATTGGGCCTGCGGGGGGAGCCTTAAGGCCCTCTCAGGTCCTGCCAGCTCTCCGCCTCCTGAACATGCAGCTCCCTCTGTGATAGCAATTCTGCTGTGCTTCTAGCAAGCAAGAGCATTTTTTATGGTCTTGCTCGCTAGAAGCGGAGCATTTGCAATGGCTTGGCGGGAGCGGTAATGCTCCCGCCAAGCCTAAACAAACAGCTGTGTCCCAGGGGTGGGCACCCTGAGACATAGCAGGAGCCAGCCGGGGGATGGCGATCCACATGGCTCCATGAAACTTCGCAACCCGATATAGCCTTGGCCATCCCCCAGGACTATCTACTGACTAGACTGGATAGAAAGGACAAAAGGGGGGGGGGGGGGGAGGGATAGCCATCGCTTTTAGGGCAAACACCAAAGTCCATACCTTAGAGTCCTTCCAGGCAGAATGGGGCGAAATTTGTATTTTCACAATAGAAAGCACCAGCAACAAATCCTGGTGAGGTGCCCTTATCTACCGACCCCCCAGATAACAGAATCCATTTTTCCAGTAACCTTATAGAAGCTATAGCACCTCATGTCCTGGCCGCAGACAACTTTCTCTTACTAGGGGATTTCAATTATCACATAGAGCTTCGATCCGATACTCACTCAAGTGACCTGACCTCCAGTCTTAATACATTAGGACTCAACCAACTCGTGGTGGGTCCCACCCATACGACTGGACACATCTTCGACCTACTTTTCACTAATTCCCCCCAAATAGAGATCGACCAACTATTTCCAGTCTTATGGTCTGATCACCATGTGATAGGGTTCCATATACAGGATATAGCAGCACAACCACTCCCTACAAAAAAAACGAAATTAAGTCGATCCTGGAACAAGATCAATATAGAGTCCTTCTCTGCAAACTTCGTTCCCATTTCTCCGTCTGAACTGGCCAACCCAAATAAAGCAGCCAGAGGCTTGGAACAATATCAGCTCCACTCTAGACCTTATCGCTCCCAAGAAACAAATCAAATGTCCCAATAAACTCTCTCCCTGGTTGTTAGAAATTGAATTTTTGGTAGGCTAGGGCGTGGGCCAAAGCCAGGCAAAAACCACCACTCTAGTCAGGATAAGGGAGTTACACGTCTAAAATAACCCCTGCTCACCCCCTTGGTAGCTTGGCACGAGCAGCCAGGCTTATCTTAGAGGCAGTGTGTAAAGCATTTGCACATAACCCACAGTAATGCAATGTACGCACTACAAAAGGACACCACACCAGTTTAGAAAAATATCCAATATTTTTATATAATTAAAACAAGACCAAAAACGATAAGAATCCACAATACTATACTTAAAAGTTCACCGTTCCAAAAATACGCTGATTAAAAAGAGTTCCTTGTGTGGATAGCTCCGTCTGGGCTACCACGGCGTCGTTAACAACAAATCCAACAGTTCTGGCTGGTCGCGGGCCAGCTACGGTGTCGGGAAGACCCGCAAACCGTACCTGTGAGAGATGCAGGGCGTTGAGGCCCTTGAAGTCACTCGTTTTGCAGGTCGAGCTCCTCTCTGATGGAATCAGGAGCGCTGGCGCCGGCTGACGTCTGGTGCTGCGGTGCGAAGCGCAGCGGTGCAGCGTGCGGTGCCCCCAGGTCGCGGTGCAAGCAGCGGCTCGGTGACGGCGTCAGATGGCGTCGTCGGTGAGACCAGGGTCGCGGTGCGAGATGAAGGCGGTGCTCGCCACGGTGCTAGCAGGTCACGGTGCAAGCAGCGTCGTCGTCGCTGAAGCGCTGTCGTCGGCTGACTAACTGGAGTCGATGGCGCCGGCAGGCCAAGGTTGCGGTGCAGGATGAGGGCGGTGCATCGTGTGACTTACAAGCGGTGCCCTCGAACCACGGTGCAAGCAGCGGCGTCGATTTTGTCGGGAAGTGGCGGAGTCAGGAAGGCCGAGGCGTCCTCGTGAAGCAAGGCGGTGCGGAGTGCGGTGCCCACAGGTCACGGTGCAAGCAGCGGCTCGGTGGCGGCAAAAGGCGTCGTCGGTGAGACCAGGGTTGCATTGCGGCGGTGCCCTCTGCGGCGCCAAAGCTTCGGCGCGAGGCGGTGCCCACAGGTAGAGGTGCAAGCAGCGGTTCGGTGTCGGCGTCAACAGGCGTTGGTGAGACCAAGGTTGCGGTGCGGCGGTGCCCTCAGTTAGCCTTCAGGACACGGAGTCGGCAGCGGCGTCGTAGACGTCGTTGAGTTGGCGTTCTTCTTGCTGCAGCACAAAACACACAGTCCCCAGTGCTGCGGGTCTAAGAACTTGAAGTCTTTGCTGTTCCTGAGACTTCGTGAACAGGGGGCAAGCTCTACCTCAAGCCCTTGGAGAGACTCACAAATTAGGTTGCAGAAAGTCCAGTCCAAGCCTTTCACTGCCCAAGACAGAAGCAGCCACTGCAGGTCAGCCCAGCAAAGCACCCAGCAAAGCAGTCGTTCCTTTTCGCAGCTTCTCCGGCTCTTCTTCTTGGCAGTCTTCTTGTCCAGATGAGTTCTAAAGTTCAGGGGTCTGGGACCCAGCATTTATGTCCAAAAATCCTTTGATCTCTTAGGCAGAGAGGGCCTGTGCCCGTCAGGACCAGTTCTGCCTTCTCTGGTGTGAATTCCTGGCAGGAGGTGGAGACGGCATTTGTCAGAGGCAGAGCAGGCCCTTTGAGGTGCAAGGAAATCTCCTCCCCCTTCCCCCATCGTAACCCAGGTCTCTTCAGCCCTTTCCTGACCTACCTAGACCATCTGGCGCCCCTCCTGCTCCCCCAGCCTTCTGTCATCCAAAACCCAGACAGGCAATCCACATTCCAGCAGAGGCACACGGGATGACTGAGCAAGAAAATACCCATTTTCCAAAAGTGGTATTTTCAAACACAGAATGTAAAAATCACCTTAACTAAAAGATGCATCTTTAGATTCTGAGTTCAGGCATACTAAATTCTATTTTCTTACCGAATTCCCTGGGCCAGTTATGTTTATAAGATGTGATAAACAAACCTCCCATTCTATCCTATGGGGAACTGGTAGCCTTGCAAAAGTGAAAAACGAAATTGGCTGCAATTCACTATCAGGACATGCCACACACACCAGGGCATGTCCCACCTTTCACATACACTGCACCCTGCCCACAGGGGTACCTTGGGCCTACCTGAGGGGTGTCTGACATGTAAGAAAAAGGAAGGTTAGGGACCGGCCAGGGTGTGCACTGGCCAAGTCGACATGGCAGTTACAAACTGCGCGCAGACTTCTGCAATGGCAGGTCTGAGTTACCATTCTCAGGGCTACTCACGGGGTGGCACAACCAGTGCTGAGGCCCCCCCCGAGTAGCATTTGATTCACCAGCCCTGGCACACGCAATTAACTTAACTAGGGGCTAACAGGTAAATCAAATATCCAATCATGGAAACACCCATCCATAACACAATTTACACAGAGAGCATATGCACTTTAGCACTGATTAGCAGTGGTAAAGTGCCCAGAGTCCTAAAACCAACACAAACAGGTCAGGGAAAAATAGGAGGAAAAAGCAAAAAGTTTGGGGATAACCCTGCAAAAAGGGCCATTTCCAACACTGGTTCTCCCCGAAACTTAAAATTGATACTCACTGTCAGGAAGGCAGAATGCAAATGGAGGCGTACGAAGGATGCCGACAACAGACAGCACTACAAAACAATTCATCGGCTCTATATGAACCAGATCGCCTTAGCCAAAAAAGACTATTTAGGAAACAGAATCAGCCAAGCAGCTAACTCTCACAAAGAACTGTATAAAATCGTTAAGGAATTCTCCAACCCACCCTCCTGTCAACAACCACACATTGCTTCCCAGGAATGGGTTGACTCCCTTTCCACCTTTTTCGTAAATAAGATTAATGACATCCATAAGCTTTTTCCCCAAGCAACCGACTCAATACCGAAAGAGAGCCATACGGACTACCCATTACAGTACATAGTCCCCCTCAAAGAGTTCCGCGAAGTTTCAGAGGAGAAAGTACTTTCCACACTTAACCTGGCTAAATCAGGATCACCGACCGATCCTGCTTCCGCCCAGATTCTATCCAAAATCGGCCCTGTCCTCCTCTCCAACCGGACTACAATATTCAACCACTCACTATCGCAATCTACGATGCCCACTCTCTGCAAAGAGGCCATAGTCAGGCCCATCCTGAAAAAACCAACAGCTGACCCCAAACAGCTTGCTAACTACCGACCAATATCCCTTCTACCCTTGTTCAGCAAAATCATGGAATCACTGGTTAATAACCAATTAACTTGTCATCTGGAAAACAATAACCTACTGGACCCATCGCAGTCAGGGTTCCGGGCATTTCACAGCACTGAAACGGCCTTATTAGAGATTGTCGATAACAGACTCTCCCTTGATGCCAGACAATCTGCCATCCTGGTCTTACTTGACCTGTCGGCCGCCTTCGACACCATCTCACATGGCATCCTTCTGGATCGCCTATGTGAAATTGGTGTTGAGGGCCCCGCACTGAACTGGCTCAAGAGCTACCTGACAGACCGATCATCCAAGGTCCAAATTGGAGACTTTACTTCTAAAAGCCAACCAATTGACAAGGGCGTCCCACAGGGTTCCATCTTAAGTCCAACACTTTTTAATTTGTACGTGTCCCCATTAGCCAGGCTAATCAAAGCATTTGGCTTCCAAACAGTGTCATACGCAGATGACACGCAGTTATTAATCACCTTGGGACCCGACTTCACCGACATCAAAAAACGATTTAAACACTGCATGACGGCCATAAACTACTGGATGACAAACAACCATCTGCTTCTCAATGCCAGCAAAACTGAAATCCTGCTCTTTGGGGACGCACTGAAACTATGGACTAACGACTGGTGGCCCTCCGGCCCTAGGACCCTGCCCAGCACCCAAGACAGCTGTTCGCAATCTCGGGGTGATAATCGATTGCAAACTCTCCATGTCAGACCATATCAACAACTTGGTCCGCATTAGCTATGGTCTCATGCGTAGTCTTAGGAAAATATTCAAGTGGATTCCACTATCCTCCCGCATGCCCCTAGTACAGGGTCTAATCATTAGTCGCTTGGACTATGGAAACTCACTACTTGCCTCCATAAATGAAGAGCATCTTGCTAAACTCCAGGTCCTGCAGAATACTGCGGCCAGACTGGTCTTAAACCTGCCCCCGCGATCACCCTCGGCGCCCAGTCTAAAGACCTTACACTGGCTTCCAGTCAGAAAGCGGATACACTTTAAACTCTGCTGTCTTGTACACAAAACCCTCAATAACAAAGAACCACATTACCTAGCCAAAAAACTAACCAAACACCAACCTGTAAGAACCCTTCGATCCACTAGCAAACACCTCCTAACGGTACCTAAGGTCCGCACAATCAGAAATGGAGGCAGAGCCTTTTCCAGAATTGCGCCTGAAACTTGGAACAAATTAACTCTACATCTCCGATTGGAAACCGATCACAAGAAATTTCGTAGATCCCTCAAAACCTGGCTATTCTAGCTCGGTCCACCAGTCTCTCTGGTTTTCCTTTCTGAGTACGAGTTCAGCGCTATGAGACCTATGGGTGATATATGCGCTTAATAAACAACAAATACATACATACATACAGGGCCATCTATGGCTACAGGAAGGGGGTAGCATGGCCCCTCCTTGAATTTTGTCCTGGGGAGGTGGTGGCCCCCGGGGCTGTGGGGGGGCGGGGGGGGGTCTTTACACGGCTGCCCCTCCGCATTTTTTCAGGTAAAGCACCTGGGAGGTGGAGGGCCTGGGGCAATATTAAGCCCCGCGAGGGGGGGGCGTGCAACCTCCCCTCCCTTATTAAAAAGTTGCCCCCGGGACCTGGCCCACCTGTGAGCCAATAATGAAGCGTGGAAGCCCGCGCTTAGTTTTCTTTTTAAACGTTTCGCTAGGAAATTGTTATTTTGGCCCTGCGGGAACCCCACCCCCACCCCCAGAGGTCCAGGGAGTCAGGGTATTTCTACACTGCTCCCTTTTGTTTTGAAAACTTTTTGTTCTGGGACTCTGCTCAAGCCAAGTCACATATGGCGGTCAACACTTCCTGGTTTGTAGTGCCAATCAGGTCTCAGCACAGGATCGTGAGTGGTCACAGATCCTCTGTGTCTATATATACACACATACAATTGGTAATTTCTTTGTTATTCCACAACTACTGAAATATTTACACATCACATCACAAAAAGGCACTTCCATGAACCAACAGCTAATTTTCGGCCAAATTTGGTGCAATTCCGTTAGCAATTCCGGCAGTACCAGTGTCTAAAGTTTCCTATGGAAATTAACATGGGGAAAACACATTTTGGGACCCCCCCCTTTTTTCTCAGCCCCTGCTTGACGGATTAACATGAAACTTTCAAGACAGCAGCTGAGGTGAGTGGCAAACTAGTTTTGAAAAATTCACGAGGATTCATCAAAAGACGCCAAAGTTATTGGCAAATGACAAGCATTTGCAATGCAATAGGTCTCGCATTTACGCAACTTTGAGCTATTAACATTGCAAATGACAATGCCTTTTATTTTTGTTTTCGTTTTTAAAACATAACTAAAAGGCATTGTCATTTACAATGCCAATAGCTTAAACTCGTGTAAATGCGAGACCTATTGCATTGCAAATGCTTGTTTTAGTCTATAAGCACTCTTTTCTTTAAATAGTTTCTCCTTCTGCAGGCACGACATGCTTTCCTGCAACATTTAGCGCGCCATGCACGCTTTAACTTTCTAAGCAGCCCACGATAATGGCTTCTTTGAATGGGTCTTGTATTTACAAGTGTTTGAGCTATTGGCATTGTACATGACAATGCCTTTTATTTATGTGTTAATTATCAAAACATACAAATAAAAGGCAGTCATTTACAATGCTCATAGCTTAAACTCTTGCAAATGCAAGACCTATTGCATTGCAAATGTTTGTTTTATGCGAAATCATTCTTGCATTCAAAATGGACACAAGGAAGCATTCATGCCAAAATATAGCCCTAAATGTCAGTTTTACATTTTGTGTAATTTTTGCAGTTTTACATAAGCAAATTGTGCAAATATTGGACACTCCTATATTAAAGCAGCCAAAGAACGGAGCACCCTGTGACAGCAGTCTATTCAAAGGGAAGTGTATGGCACCAGGCCAAGCATAAATCACTGTATTACACCACCCGAAAAGCACTGTATGACATCAGCCCATCAATGCAGTACTGAAGACACCAGTCCATCCACATAAATTAGTATAAAGCCAGCCAAACCACAGAGCACCCTGTGACACAGCCGTTTCATAAGGCCCCGTATAACTCCGATCATCCATGGGGCACTGTATGACACAAGCTATTAGTACAATAAAAATGCCGATCCCCCCCCACTGGTAAAGAGAGTGGGGGAGGGGCGAGAGTATCAAGCGGCAGTCTGAGGCAGGCAGTGACATCTGTGTGAAGTTCGTCAGATGCATGAAGGCCATCAGAAAAGCTGTCCAGAGCTGTTCCCAGCCGTGAACTCAGGGGCCCTACATGCTTAGGTGCCTCCCCACCAGCTTCACTGGTAAAAGTAGCCCTGTGTGCTTTATATTTAAGCATTGTAGTGCCAGAGTTACGCTCCAATCAGCTTATCACCTCACCCTTTCCCAACTCGTCATACAGTTAGGAAAGGGTAGGGTGAAGGTAGGATGGAGCTATGTGCCTGCCACGAGGGTCAGTGAAGCACCAGGAGCTGAAACAGAAATTATTTTGTCAACTGAGGCAAGGAAAAAAACTTTAAAATTTTGTGTGCAAGAGCGCAGGTGAAAGTCTGTGTGTGAGAGACAGTGTGTGTGGCAAAAGTGAGTGAGAATGAGCATGAGTGAGTCCATGAGAATGAGTGAGAGCGCATACAAGTGAGTATGAATGAATGTGTTGGAGAATTACAGGGACAGTAACAGAATGAGAAGGAGCGAGCGGAAATACGCAAGACACACTGAGAATGAGAGAAGGTGTGATCAAGTGAAAAAAAATGGAGCAAGTAAGGGTAAGAGTGACCGCAAGTCCCAATGAATGAGTAAGAGTGAATGTGAGTGAGATAATGAAAGAATGTGAATGAGTAAGAGTGAATGTGAATGAGAGTAAACGTGAGACTAAATAAGAGATTGAATGAGTGAGTAAATGCCTGTGTGTGAGCGAAAGATGCTTGTGAGCCTACTGCTAAGCCTGGCATACTGGAGGTAATTCTCGCATATGAGGCACTCATGAAGGGGTGCGTCAAAGCCGTTTGAAACTGGAAAGTTCGGTACAAATATTTAGTACGTCACGGCCAACCAAATGCTCTTAGTCGTGTAGGTCTGGTGCGAGGCTCGCAATCGTGGTTTAAAAAGGTGAATCTGAACCATGGGAGTAACGGGCTGCTGTGTTTACCTCGTCGCTAGGCAGTGCGTCTACAAATCGAGTGAGGACTCCCCGAACATATGCAAGACATGTAGAGAGTACGGGGTCTATAGATGGTACACTTAGTGAAGGCTCTGAAGCCCGCGAGCCGCCGTGCGTGTGCACATCTGCTGTCGGGCGCCGGGCGACGTCAGTTGCGTGGGGCATGGAGCGCGCGGCCGGAGGTGTCCGGGGCTCCTGTGAGCTGAGGGAGCCCCGTGTGTTGGAGAAGCGAGGCGGGAGCCCACCCCGCAGAGGGAAGTCCGGCGGGAGCCCACCCCGCAGAGGGAAGTCCGGCGGGAGCCCACCCCGCAGAGGGAAGTCCGGCGGGAGCCCACCCCGCCTTCGTGAATGCCGCATGGTGCGGCCGGAGCAAGAATCAGCGCAGAGTCCCCACAAGAGCCGGTGAGTGGGGTTGAGTGGGAGGCATGCTGGACGCCGCGCCTGGACAGGAGATGTGCACGCGTATGGTGCGAGCAGGAGTTGTGATAACGCCGCGAGCCGTACGCGTGCACATCTCCTGTCTGTTAAGCTTTGGCACAGACAGTTTATGTGCACGTGTACGGTTTGCAGCGTTATTACAACTTCTGCTCGCACCATACGCGTGCACATCTCTTGTCCAGGCCGTGCCGTACGCGTGAACATGTCTGTGGTATTCCTTATTTTATGACATGTCATGTACTGTGTTCAGAATCCTATGATGCCATGGGGTTCTGAGATAGAATATGTAAGTGGTCAGTTGAAGCTGTGCCTAACTCTACGTTGGAGGCTTGCTGATGGATGGGATCTTTCTCTTACAATAAACACCTTTGAACCAGCATCCCTGTGTCCTCAATTCGTCCAGGAATGCCTCACTGGCGTAGTCGGCAGGATACTGGAGAAGATCCCAACTCAGGAGATTGGTGAGAGATAAGCTTTCTATCCTCATTAGCTGTCAAGCCCTCCCTACATGCAAGTTGCCATCTCCTAAATCCTTATCATAAAGTCTGCGACATTTATTGACTTGTGACTTTAAGCACCATCAAGTCCAGCTCCCGTCGCAGTCCACGTTCACTCCATTGCCAGTGGATCAACTTGCCAGTTTAACATGGCGGCTAACAAGCAATGGTCTGTTATTTCAATCGTCATTTGATGGTTATCGCGCCTCCGTTATCCTTTCGGAGTTGGTGTAATTAACCTCGCTGAGGGAGAATTAATTGGAGCTTCACTCAACTGAATTTAGGGGGAAACCGATCCTAGTCTTGTCCCCAGTCAGTTGAAACCGACGGTGTTACCCTCGGAAAATGTGTGACTTGAGCCGTAATACCTGTTCCTTTATTATGGGTCTTTTGGAGTGGTGACTTTGAAACGCTAAATCTGTGGCTTTGGTTTTTAGCTGAACCCCTTATAACGGAACTGTAGCGCTTTGCACCGTTTGAACTATAACAGCCATAGTTCAAACGAGAGCTCGAGACACTCACCGTAAGATTGTAGAGTGTTGGAGTTCTGCCGTTCCTCTCCTATGTCGCCTCCATGGAGCCCTGCGTCACAGTGCGACCGTAATTAAGCACGTCATGACGTTGTCTACGTGGAGTCAAGGGGGCATCTCGATTTTGTTGCTAAGTAACCAAAACCAAGGCCTCAGACGCTAATATCGCTGGGAGTGTTAATCTTCGAGCACAGCACGCGAAAGTAAAGTTAAACAGTCCGCACCTGAATAGATGCAACTCAGTGACACGCTCATTTTTGGATTAGCGTGTCATCACAACAAGCATTGTTCGAATTTCTTTCAGTGACACACTCATTCTCTGTGTGTCACGAAGCATAAAGTGGATGTGTCTTCAGTGGCATGTATCTTCAGTGACACTCACTTCTAGGTGTGTCAACAAGTATAAAGCGTATGCGCATTCAGTGACATGCGTGTCTCCAATAAGTTGCCAAAGCAGAGGTATCTTCAGTGACACGTGTGTCTCCAATAAGTTGCCAAAGCAGAGGTATCTTCGGCGACACCATCACTTCTCTGGGGGACAAAAGAGTGTTGGGAATTCTGTCTCAAGGCGACACGCACACTTCTCAAGGTATCAAAAGCGTGTTTCTGAATCAGTGAATCAGTGACATGATCATTCCTTAAAGTGCCCAAGTGTGTTGGAAAATTCAGTAACATGTACCAAAAAGGTTTTTCAATTTTATGACTCTGTGACATACTCACTGAATTAAGGTGTATACCAAGCGTGTAACTATCCAGTCACACAATCATTTTTTTTTTGTAGGTTTTCCAACAGCGCACGTGACACACTCACTTCTCATTGTGTCAACAGCGTGTTTTCAACAACGCAGTGATACACTAACTTTATGGAACAACTTGTATATCAACAATAGTGAGTTTGGCACACAAATTAATCATTCGTAGTATATTTAAAACCATGCAGAACGTTACAGCAGCTCCGTTTTTCTATCTTGTCCTGGTACTCCACCGATAAAGTGGAAAAAATGGAAGGTTGTTTTCGAGAGATATGCAAGGGTATGCGGGCCATCCCTTAGTGCTGAAAGAAAATCCTCTTTACTTCTTCATTGTTTAGGGTCAGAGGGTCAAGATGTTTTTGACCATTTGCCTGATCTTTCTACTACTGATGCGAGGGACCTAAATGATTATGAAATATGCATCAAAAAACTTGATAATCATTATCTCCCCAAAATCAGTACTATTCTGGAAAGATATCAATTTGCAAAGTGCGTGCAAGCAGATGAGGAAACAGTTGAGGCTTATGTAACTCATCTAAGAAAGCTTGCCTCTTCTTGCAAATTTGATGGTCTTACTGATGAGAGAATTAGAGATCAGTTTATGTTCGGGTGTCATATAGAGAAGGTCAGAGAGGAACTCTGGTTAAGAGATGAACCCACTTTGGAGGAGGTTTTAACTGTGGCAAAAAGAATAGAACATTCAATTAAATGTGTGGCTGTTATAAAAAAAGATCATAATAAAGTGTTAAAAGTACAAGTGGTTAGAGATAAGAGCGAGAAAAATTCATTTCAAAGTAGGAAAGATATAGGAATGTCTAGTTATGAAAGGAAGTGTTATAGGTGTGGAAAGGCAGATCACCTTGCTAATGATAAAAAATGTCCAGCACTCAAATACTTGCATGAAATGTAAGAAAAAGGGACATCTCACTACATTGTGCAAAAGCATTATGAAACCTAAGGTTAAAGAAGTGGATGTTTATGACGATAATATGGGTGGTTTCAGCTCAGATAGTCTTGAATGTGGGCAGGTTGTAGTTCAGGTTGAAAGCAAACCTAATGGGAAAACTAGTCCATTTGATGAGATCTTAATTGAGGGTGAAACCACTAGAGTTCTTTTTGACTCTGGTGCAAAAATAACTTTAGTATCTAATGAATTTTATGATAGAAAGTTAAAAGATAAAATTACATTGTTAAAGCCTGACATAATTCCGCTAGCGTATGGTGGAGAGCCGATTAAATTACATGGTTATTTTAATAGCCTCATAGAATATAAAAACAGATTTGTCTCAGGAAAAATCTATGTGTCAAAGAGAGGTGACAGCATAATCAGCTGGATGCACCAAGGCGAGTTGGGTGTTTATCTAGATCCCAATGCTAATCCACCCATTCAATTGAGAGACGGTGTGTATTCAGTGATAAGTAGTGAGAGTGATGGATTTGTAAAGGATTTGATGGTGGAATTTCCCAGGGTTTTCAGACAGGTCTTAGGGTGCTTAAAAGGTTATCGTCACAAAATAATTCTAAAAAAGGATGCCTTTCCGGTATGTAGTAAAGTGAGGAATGTGCCTCTTTCGGTTAGAGAAGATATGCAGAAGGAGATTTCGAAATTGAGGGAGGTATTATTGAAGAGGTTGAAGGGACGGAATGGTTGGCTCCGGTTGTAGCAGCACGCAAACCCAATGGGGACCTTCGTCTCTGTATTGATTTGAGACAACTCAACAAGAATGTAGTAGTGGTTCGATATCCTTTGCCGAATATTACAGAGCTTTTAGTTCTTCTTGGGGGGGCAAAGGTTTTCAGTACTATCGATTTAACATCTGCTTACCATCAGATTGAATTAGATGAAGCTTCCAGAGATTACACTTCTTTCATTACGCCTTTTGGCACATTTAGATTTATACGCATGCCTTTTGGCTTGGTATCTGCTTCTTCTGTGTTCCAGCGTGTTATGGAAGGAATTCTCAAAGATCTTCCAGGTGTGTGTGTGTGTATCAGGACGATATCCTAATTTTTGCAAAGGATGTAGCTGAACATGATGTTAGGCTAAAATCTGTTTTAAAGAGTTTAAGTGATCACAATCTTACCATAAAAGCTGAGAAGTGTACATTCAGATCTAATTCTTTAAACTATTTGGGTCACTATATAACAGGAGATGGGGTTAAACCAAAGGCTGATTTGATTAATGCCATAAACAATATGTGTCCTCCCTCGAGTAAAACTGAGCTCATGAAATTTTTGGGCATGATTGAGTACTATGCAAAATTTGTGAAGGGTTTTGCTGCCTCGACGGTGAATATGAGAAACTTGTTGAGAAAAGGTATAGACTTTGAGTGGTCTTCTCTTTGCGAAGAAGAATTTGTTAACATTAAGGGTAAACTCAATCAAGCACCATCCCTTAGTAGCTTTGATCCCAATATTAGACCTATTCTCATTACAGATGCAAGTGAAAAGGGGTTGGGAGCAGTTCTACAACAACGTGGTCCTTTAGGCATTCACACCATAATGTTTTTATCCAGAAGCTTGAGAGATCCTGAAACTCGTTACTCCGTAGTTGAAAGGGAATCCCTAGCAGTGTTTTGGGCAATCAAAAAACTAAAGAAATTTCTTTGGGGAGTTGATTTTGTAGTACACACAGATCACAAGCCATTAGTTGAAATTTTTGATAAGAAAGGATTGGATGCCATTTCAAGCAGGATTACCAAGTGGATCATTGGTTTGCAAGAATACAGCTTTACACTTAAATATTTACCGGGGATTGAAAATGGTGTGGCAGATGTGTTGTCCCGACTGGTCTCCTCTGAGTCCCTTCAGGAATATACAGTTGATGAGGATGAGGAGTGGGTTTGTGTTGTGGATAGTAGCATTATTTCTGAGGAAAGATGGTGTAAGGAGATTGGTAGCGATCCCATTTTATGTGAAGTTATGTCTCGTTTGCAAAAGAGGTGGATTAGTAGTAAGGATGGGTCTGAGTCAACAAAATCGTATTGGATAATGCGTAACGAGCTGGCAGTGGACAAAGGTTTATTATTTAGAGGTACCAAACTTATTCCTCCCTGCAGTCTTAGGAAGGAACTCGTTGATTTAGTGCATTCATCTCACGCAGGAATTTCAAAATGTAAAGAAAGACTGCGCATGTCATATTGGTGGCCCGGAATGGACAAGATGGTGGAACGTATAATTAGAGATTGCATTCCATGTGTGTTAAGTGATAAATCTAAATGTACGCATGAACAACCAATGATTTTAAGAAAGCGTCCCAATAAACCATGGCAAGCTATTGCTTTAGATATTGTCGGGCCAATTCACGGTAAGGAGTCTCAAACATACATATTATCTGTGATTGACATGTATTCAAGATGGCCTGCAATTTTCTTCTTATCAAATATTGACTCAAATAACGTAATTCAATGTTTGAAAAATCTTTTTGCAGAGGAAGGTTTCCCTGAATCGCTTTTAACAGATAATGGAGTGCAGTTGATTTCAAAGGAAATGGAAAATTTTCTGATTTCTAAGGGAATTTTGCATAAAACATGTTCTCTTTATCATCCAGAGGCAAATGGCATGATTGAGAGATTTAATAGGGTTATTAAGGAAACCATTCACTTGGCTAAATCCCAATCATTGGATTGGAAGAAAGAGGTGGTTAAAAAGGTGGAGGAATATAGACTCTCTCCTCATGCTACCACAGGGAAAACACCCTTTTTGTTGTTCAAGGGTAGAGTACCGAATACTACAGTTGAGCCACCGTGGGTCAATAGATATGAGTTGAGTAAAGGAAAGGAGTGTGTGTGATGGTTTGATGATGCAAAAGAAGGACGAAGAGAAAGCTATACTGAGGAAGAAGTATTTTGATGAAAAGAAGTCTGTAAAAAAAACAATTGTAAAAGTTGGTGATTGGGTGATGATAAAGCGTCCTGGTCTTCTTTGAAGTTCATCATCAAAGTTCATGAAACCTATAAAGGTCATAAAAAATTTTAATAATGCCATTCAAACTCAAGACCATCGTATTTGGAACTTAAACAGAGTGGTAGCAGTCAAAGGAAAACTTGTGGGTAGTTCATCAAATGATGATCACTGTACTGACAGTTCTGACGGTGCTGGAAATTGCATAAGGAATCCACGACGGTCATCTAGATTCCCAAAACGTCCAGCACATCTCAATGACTTTATATGATGTTTGGTTTTGGTTATATTATTGTTCCTGTTCTTACATTATACTGTTAGTTTCTTTGTTGAAGGGGGGAGATGTGTGGTATTCCTTATTTTATGACATGTCATGTACTGTGTTCAGAATCCTATGATGCCATGGGGTTCTGAGATAGAATATGTAAGTGGTCAGTTGAAGCTGTGCCTAACTCTACGTTGGAGGCTTGCTGATGGATGGGATCTTTCTCTTACAATAAACACCTTTGAACCAGCATCCCTGTGTCCTCAATTCGTCCAGGAATGCTTCAATGTCCTGTCCCCCTTCCGACCCAAGTCGACGACAATAGATCTCGCATAGCGAGCAGCGCTTTGCGCTGCGTCGCTAGGCGAGACCTAAAAAAAAGCTGAGACAGACCGAGAGAGAGAGAGACAGAGAGAGACCGAGAGAGACATGTCACTTTTTTCATGCAACATACACCTCTTGAAGAGTGTATATGATGAACCAAGTCGCCTTCTGGTATCTGGGGGAGTTCATTTTGTGGGTGGGTGTTCATGACTGGGCACCACAGAGGGTTGTTTAATGAGTTGAGCAAGTCCAAGTGAGGTTGTGATTTCTAGAAAGGCTTTCATGTATTTGTCCAAGTAGGATTCTAGGTGAAGTTAAAATCACCAAGTATAGTTAAATCACTAGCAAAGAGTCTGTTTTCTATCAGTGTGCCAAAAATGCTCATAAATCTATTTCTTGGGCCGGGTGGGCGATATAAAAGCAACCTTTTAAGTGTGTATTTGTTAAATTCTAATTTAAAGGAAACCGCTTCACAGTCCGAAGAAAGAGCAGGATCAAAGGCCGCAGTGATCCAATCACGATATATTAAAGCAAGACATCCACCCCTTGTGTGGTCTGTCTGAGCTATATATGCCCGGGACCACCTCAATTAGCCTGTTTTGTTGGGTGGGTGGGGTAGTCTGGATAACATTTTGCTGCTTTACCTGCCCAGGACCGCCTCAATTTGCCTGCCTTGTTTTGTGGGGGAGCGGTCTTCTTTAAAATCTGTTTTACCTGCCCCGGACTGTCTCAGATTGCCTGGTTTATTTTGTTGGAGGGGGCTGTCTTATTTAAAATCTGCTATTTTAACTATCCAGGACTGAATAAATTTGCCTCGTTTGTTGGATGGAGGGCTGTCTCGTTTATAATCTGATGTTTTACCTGCCTGGGACCGCTTCAATGTGCCTGTTTGAGGGGGATGTCTGGTTTAAAATCAGTTTCACCTGCCTCGGACAGCCTCGTTTTGTTGGGTGGGGGGGGGGTTGGGGGGTCTTGTTTAAAATCTGTTTCACCTGCCCGTGACTGTCTGTTTGCCTGGTTTGTTTGGGGGGGGGGGGGGAGAAAGGACTGTCTGGTTTAAAGTCTGCTGTTTTACCAGCCCAGCACTGCCTCAATTTGCCTGCTTTATTTTGTTGTAGGGGGCTGTCTTGTTTACAATCTGCTGTTTTACCTGCCCGTGACCACCTTAATTTTCCTGGTTTGTTTTATGGGGGGGGGTGGGGGGTAGCCGTCTGGTTTAAAATCTATGTTATGGGCCCGGGACACCTAAATTTGCCTATTTTGTAAGGGGGAAATGGTAGTTTTTATAATCTGCTGTTATACACGCCCGGGCCGCCTCAATTTGCTTGCTTTGTTGAGGGGACTATCTTTTTAAAAATTTGCTGGTCTACCTGTCCGGGACCGCCTACATTTTTCCTGCTTTTAGTTTTGTTGGGGGCTGTCTGGTTTAAAATCTGATGTTTTATCTGCCCGCCTGCCTGGATTGTCAGGGGGGGGCCGTCTGATTTAATTTAGGCTGTTTTACCTGCCCGGGACCGCCTCAGTGTGCCTGGTTTTGTTGGGGGAGCAGTCTGGTTTAAAGTCTATTTTATGGGCCCAGGACGCCTCAATTTGCCTATTTTGGAGGGGGGACTGTCTTGTTTAAAATCTGTTTTACCTGCCCGGGACCGCCTGAATTTGCCTGGCTTGTTTTGTTGAGGTGGGCTGTCTAGTTTAAAATCTGCTATTTTACATGACAGGGAACGCCTCAATTTTCCTGGTTTGTTTTTTTGGGGGATGGGCTGTCTGGTTTAAAATCTGTTTTACCTGCACTTGACCGCCTTAATTTGTCTGGTTTGTTGGGGAGTGGGGGGACTGCCTTGTTTAACATCTGCTGTTTTATCTGGCCTGGACAGCCTCAATTTGCCCGGTTTCGGTTGTTGGAGGGGGGGGGTCGTCTGGTTTAAAATCTATTTTACTTGCCCGAGACGCCTCAATCTGCCTGGTTAATTGGGGGGGGGCTGTCTGGTTTAAAATCTGCTGCTTTTCCTGCCCAGGACTGCCTCAATTTCCCTAGTTATATTTGTTGGGGGGGCAGTCTTCTTTAAAACCTGCTTTTTACCTGCACGGGATCGCATCAGTTTGCCTGGTTTGGTTTGATTTGTTGAGGAGCCATCCTGCTTAAAATCTGCTGTTTTACCTTCCTGGGGCTGCCTCAATTGCCCTGCTCAGTTTTTTTGAGGGGCTGTCTTGTTTAAAATCAGTTTTACCTGCCCAGGACCGCCTCAATTTGCCTGGTTTGTTTTGTGGGGGGGAGGGGGTGGGGGTCTTGTTTATAATCTGCCATTTTACCTGCCTAGATCCAGCTCAATTTTTCCTGCTTTTTGTTTTTTTTGGGGGGACGGTCTTGTTTAAAATCTGATGTTTTCCTTGCCTGGGACTGCCTCAATTTGCCTGGTTTCTTTTGCTGGAGGGCTGTCTCGTTTAAAGTCCGCTGGTTTACCTCCCCGACAGCTTCATTTTGCCTGCTTTATTTTGTTGCATGGGGCCGTCTAGTTTAAAATCTGCTGTATTACCTGCCTGGACACCTCATTTTTTCGTGTTTTGTTGGGGGGCTGTCTGGTTTAACATCTGCTCTTTTACCTGTCCAGTACTGCCTCAGTTTGCCTGGTTTGATTTGTTGGGAAGGGGGTTTGGCTAGTTTAAATTCTGCTGTTTTACCTGCCCTGGACCGCCTCAATTGGTCTTCTTTTTGTTGGATGGAACGGTCTTGTTTAAATTCTACTATTTTACTGGCCCAGGACCGCCTCAATTTGCCAGCTTTGTTTTGTTGGGGGGCTGTCTTGTTTAAATCTGCCCTTTTACCTGCCCAGAACAGCCTCAATTTGCCTGCTTTGTTGAGCGGACTTTCTTTTTTTTTTTAATTTGCTGTCCTGTCCGGGACCAGCTCAACTTGCCTCGTTTGTTGGGGACAATGTCTTGTTTAAAATATGCTGTTTTACCTGCCCGGGACCGCCTCAATTTTTCCTGCTGTTTGTTTTGTTGGGGGCCGTCTGGTTTAAAATAAATTTTATGGGCCCGGGACCACCTCAATTTGCCTATTTTGTAGTGGGAGGGATGTATTGTTTAAATCTGCTGTTTTACCTGCCCGGGACCGCCTCAATTTCTCCTGCTTTTGGTTGTTTGGGGGCCTGTGGTTTAAAATCTGTTTTACCTATTTGGGACTGAGTAAATTTGCTTGGTTTGTTGGAAGCGAGCTGTATCGTTTAAAATCTGCTGTTTTACCTGCCTGGGACTGCCTCAATTTGCCTGCTTTGTTTTGATGGGGGGCTGTCTGGTTTAAAATTTGCTGTTTCACCTGCCCGGGACCGCCTCAATTTGCATGCTTGTTGGGGAGGGGGGGCTGTCTAGATTAAAATCTGGTTTGTTTGATGGGGGGTTTTGTTTAAAATCTGGTGTTTTACCTATCCGAGACAGAGTAAATTTGCTTTGTTTGTTGGAGGGGAGCGGTCTCATTTAAAATCTGCTTTTTTACATGCCTGGGACCACCTCAATTTGCCTGGTTTGTTTTATTGGGGGGGGCTGTCTGGTTTAAAATCTGCTTTTACCTGACCGAGACTACCTCAATTTGCTTTGTTTGTTGGGGTGGGCGGTCTGGCCTGTAAAATTGATTTTAAACCAGAGACAACCTTAATTTTCCTGGTTTGTAAGGGGGGGCTGTCCAATTCATAATCTGATGTTTTACTTGCCTGGGACAGCCTCAATTTGCCAGCTTTATTTTGTTGTAGGTGGCCGTCTAGTTTAAAATCTGCTGTTTTACCTGTCCAGGACTGCCTCAGCTTGCCTAGTTTGATTTGTTGAGGGGGGGGGTTAAATTCTGCTGTTTTACATGCCTGGGACTGACTCAATTAGCCTGCTCTTAGGGGGGGGGGGGGTGTAGGAGCTCTCTGGTTTAAAATCAGATTTTTTTCCTGGAAGGGATGGCCTCAATTTGCCTCGTTTGTTTTATTGTTGGGTGAAGGGGGGCTGTCCAGTTTAAAATCTGTTTTTCCAGCCCAGGGCCGTCCCAATTTGCCTGGTTTGTTGGGGAGCTGTGCTTTAAAACCTATTTTACCTGCCCAGGACCGATTCAATATGTTTGTTTTGTGGGGGGGGCGGTCTGGTTTAAAATCTGCTGTTTTACTCGCCTGACACTGCCTAAATTAGCCTGCGTTGTTATATTGGGTAGTGGGGGGCGCTGTCTTGTTTAAAATCTGTTTTACCTTCCTGGGACTGCCTCACTTTGCCTGCTTTGTTTCATGTGGGTTGGGGCTGTCTTGTTTAAAATCTGCTGTTTTACCTGCCCAGGACTGCTTCAATGTGCCTGGCTTGTTTTGTTGGGGGGGGGGGTGCCTGTCTGGCTTAAAGTCCGCTGTTTTAGCTGCCCGTGACCACTTCACTTTGCCTGCTTTATTTTGTCATCTAGTTTAAAGTCTGCTACTTTAAATGACAGGGGCCACCTCACTTTTTCCTGCTTCTTGTTTTGCTGGGGGGGGGTGGGGGGGAGGGCTGTGTTTAAAATCAGCTGTTTAACCTGCCCGGGATCGCCTTAATTTTTGCTTGTTTGTTTTATTGGGGGGGGGGGGAGCGGTCTCATTTAAAATCTATGTTATGGGCCCAGGATGCCTCAATTTGCCTGCTTTTTGGGGGGTGCGGGGGGGTGCGGTCTTGTTTAAAATCTGCTGTTTTACCTGCCCAGAACCGCCTCAACTTGCCTGCTTTGTTGAGGGTACTATCTTTTTTTAAATTTGCTGGTCTACCTGTCCGGGACAGCCTCAATATTTCCTGTTTTTTGTTTTGTTGGGGGCCTGTGGTTTAAAATCTGCTGTTTAACCTGCCTGGGACCGCCTCAATTTGCCTGGTTTGTTGGGGGCTGTCTGGTTTAAAGTTTGCTGTTTTACCTGCCCGGGACCGCTTCAATTTTCCTGGTTTGTTTTATTGGGGTGGGGGTGCTGTCTGGTTTAAAATCTGCTTTTATCTGAACGGGACTGCCTCAATTTGCTTTGTTGGGGGGGGGTCTGGTTTAAAATCATCTGGTTTACCTACCCTGGACCGCCTCAATTTGCCTGCTTTGTTGAGGGGGGTCCATCTTTTTTAAAATCTGTTTTACCTACCTGGGACCGCTTCAATTTTTTCTGCTTTTTGTTTTGGTGGGGGCAGTCTGGTTTAAAATCAGTTTCACCTGCCTGGGACAGCCAGTTTGCCTGGTTTGTTTTGTTGGGGTGGAGGTGTTCTCGGGTTTAAAATTTGCTGTTTCACCTGCCCGGGACCGCCTCAATTTGCATGCTTGTGGGGGGTCTAGATTAAAATCTGGTTTGTTGGATGGGGGGGTCTGGTTTAAAATCTGCTGTTTTATCTGCCTGGGACCGCCTAAATTTGCCTGTTTTGTAAGGGAGGGTATACTGTTTATATCTGTTGTTTTACCTGCCAGGTACCACCTCAATTAGCTTGTTTTGTTGCATGGGGCTGTATTGTTTAAAATCTGGTGTTTTACCTATCCGGGACAGAGTAAATTTGCTTTTGTTTGTTGGAGGGGAGCGGTCTCATTTAAAATCTGCTGTTTTACATGCCCGGGATCATCTCAATTTGCCTGGTTTGTTTTGTTTGTGGGAAGAGGCTGCCTAGTTTAAATCAGCTGGTTAACCTGCCAGGCACCACTTCATTTTGTTGTACGGGGCTGTAGAGTTTAAAATCTGCTATTTTACCTGACTGGTACCACCTCAATTTGTCTATTGGAGGGGGGTGTTTAAAATCTGCTGTTTTACCTGCACGGAACCGCCTCAATTTTCCTGGTTTGTTTTATTGGGGCGGGGACTGTGGTTTAAAATCTGTTTTATCTGCCGTGGACCGCCTCAGTTTGCCTGTATTGTATTTTAAATGACCGGGGCCACCTCAATTTTTCCTGCTCCTTGTTTTGCCGGGGGGGGGGGGCTGTGTTTAAAATCAGCTGTTTTACCTGCTTGGGATCGCCATAATTTTCCTAGTTTGTTTTATGGGGGGGGCGGGGGTTGAGCAGTCTGGTTTAAAATCTATGTTATGGGCCCGGGACGCCTCAATTTGCCTATTTTGTAAAGGGGGAGGGGGACTGTCTTGTTTATAATCTACTGTTTTACAGGCCCAGGGCCGCCTCAATTTGCCTGCTTTTTTGGGGGACGTGGGGGACGGGGGGAGAGGGGGGATGCTGTCTTGTTTAAAATCTGCCGTTTTACCTGCCCAGAACCGCCTCAACTTGCCTGCTTTGTTGAGGGGGGACTATCTTTTTTAAAAATATGCTTGTCTGCCTGTCCAGGACCGCCTCAATTTTTCCTGTTTTTTGTTTTGTTGGGGGCTGTCTGGTTTAAAATCAGTTTCACCTGCCCGGGACCAATTCAATATGCCTGGTCTGTTTTGTGGGGCAGGGGGGGGGGTGCGGTCTGGTTTAAAATCTGATATTGTATCTGCCTGGTTTGTCAGGGAGGGGGGGGGGCTGTAGTATTTAATTTAGGCTGTTTTACCTGCCTGGGACCCCCTCAGTTTGCCTGGTTTGTTTTGTTGGGGGGGCCATCTGGTTTAAAATCTATTTTAGGGGCCTGGGATGCCTGAATTTGCCTGCTTTTTTGGGGGGACGTGGGGGACAGGGGGGGAGAGGGGGATGCTGTCTTTTTATAATCTGCCATTTTACCTGCCCGGGACCGCCTCAGATTGCCTGGTTTGTTTTGTTGGGGGGTCCGTCTGGTTTAAAATCTATTTCACCGGCCAGAGACCACCTCAATTTGCCTGGTTTGTTTTGTTTGGGGGGGGGCTGTCTGGTTTAAAATCTATTTTATGGGCCCGGTACCGCCTCAATTTGCCTGGTTTGTTTTGTTGTAGGGGGCTTTCTTATTTAAAATCTGCTATTTTAAATATCCGGGATTGAATAAATGTGCCTGGTTTGTTGGGGGGGGCTGTCATTTATAATCTGATGTTTAACTTGCCTGGGACTGCCTCAATTTGCCTGTTTGTTGAGGGGGCTGTCTGGTTTAAGATCAGTCTCACCTGCCTGGCACCGCCTCACTTTGCCTGGTTTGTTTTGTTGGGTGGGGGGCGGTCTTGTTTAAAATCTGCTGTTTAACCTGCTCTAGACAGCGTATATCTGCCTGGTTTGTTGGGGGGCTGTCTTGTTTCAAATCGTCTGTTTTACCTGTCCAGGTTTGATTTGTTGAAGGGGGGGAGGGTCTACTGTTTTACCTGCACCGTCTCTATTTGCCTGCTTTTGGTTTTTTTGGGGTGCTGTCTGGTTTAAAGTTTGTTTCACCTGCCTGGGACCACCTCAGTTTGCCTGGTTTGTTTTGTTGGGTGGGGGGGCTCTCTTGTTTAAAATCTGCTGTTTTACCTGTCCGGGACCGCCTCAATTTAAACTGCTTTTTTTTGTTGGTGGGCTTTCTTGTTTAAAATCTTTACTGGTCCAGGATCGCCTCATTTTGCCAGCTTTGTTGGAGGGGCTGTCTGGTTTAAAATCTGCCGTTTCACCTGCCCGGACTTACCCAATTTACCCGCTTTGATGAGGGGCTCTCTTGTTTTAAATATGCTGTTTTACCTGCCCGGGACTGCCTCAAATTTCCTTCTTTGTTTTATTGGGGGTTGGGCTATCTGGTTTAAAATCTGTTTTATCTGCCCTAGACCGCCCCATTTTGGCGGTTTTGTACAGGGGGGCTGTATTGTTTAAATCTGCTCTTTTACCATACAGGGACTGCCTCAATATGCTTTGTTTGTTGGGGGGGGGGGGGGGTGTCTGGTTTAAATTCTGCTGTTTTACCTATCCTGGACCGCCTCAATTTGTCTCGTTTTTGTTGGATGGGGCTGTCTTGTTTAAAATCTGCGGGTTTTACACGCCCAGAACCACCTCAATTTGCCTGCTTCGTTGAGGGAACTATCTTTTCTAAAATTTGCCGTTTTACCTGTCCGGGACGCCTCAATTTTTCCTGCTTTTTGTTTTGTTGGGGGCTGTGTTTTAAAATCAATTTCACCTGCCCGGGACCGATTCAATTTGCCTCATTTGATTTGCTTAGGAGGGGGGGGGGCGGGGGGGGGGTGCTGTCTGGTTTAAAATCTGATGTTTTTTCTCCCCGGGACCGCCTCAATTTGCATGGTTTGATTTGGTGGGGGTTGTCTGATTTAAAATCTGCTGTTTTACCCATCAGAGACTGAGTAAATTTGCCTGGTTAGTTGAAGGGGAGCAGTCTAGTTTAAAATCTGATGTTTTACCTGCCCGGCACCGCTTCATTTTGCCTGCTTTATCTTGTTGTAGGGGGCTGTCGAGATTAAAATCTGGTATTTCACATGACAGGGACAGCCTCAATTTGTCTTTTGAAGGGGGGGGGTGCCTTGTTTAAAATTTGTTATAACTGTCCGGGACCACCTCAATTTTTCCTGCTTCTTTTTTTCTTGGGGGGTAGTCTGGTTTAAAATCTGTTTCACCTGCCTGGGACCGTCAGTTTGCCTGGTTGGTTTTGTTAGGTTGGGGGGGGTGGAAAGAAGAGGGGCGGTCCGTTTTAAAATCTGCGGTTGTATTCGCCTGACATTGCCTAAATTAGCCTGCTTTGTTATATTGGGTAGTGGGGGGCACTGTCTTGTTTAAAATCTGCTGTTTCACCTTCCTGGGACTGCCTCAATTTGCCCGCTTGGTTTCATGTGAGTGGGGGCTGTCTTGTTTAAAATCCCCTGTTTTACCTGCCCCAGACCGCCTCAATTTGCCTGGTTTGTTTTGCTGGGGGGTGCTATCTGGTTTAAAATCTGCTGTTTAACCTGCCCGTGACCACTTCATTTTGCCGGCTTTATTTTGTTGTCTAGTTTAAAATCTGCTATTTGAAATGATAAAGGCCACCTCAATTTTTCCTGCTTCTAGTTTTGCTGGTGGCGGGGTGGGGTGGCTGTGCTTAAAATCTGCTGTTTTACCTGCCCAGAACTGCCTCAATTTGCCTGGTTTGTTGAGGAGACTATATTTTTTTTAAATTTTGGCTGTTTTACCTGCCTGGGACCGCCTCAGTATGCCTGTTTTTTTTTGTGTGGGGGGGGGGCTGTCTTTAAAATCTGCTTTGTACCTGCACGTGATCACCTCAGTTTGCCTAGTTTGATTTGTTGGGGGGCCATCCTGCTTAAAATCTGCTGTTTATCCGGCCCGGGACCAGCTCAATTTGCCTGCTTTGTTTTTGTTGGGGAGGACGGTCTTGTTCAAAATCTGCTGTTTTACCTGCCCGGGGCTGATTCAATTTCCCTGGTCAGTTTTGTTGAGGGGCTGTCTGGTTTAAAATCGGTTTTACCTGCCAGAACCGCCTCAATTTGCCTTGTTTGTTTTGTTGGGGGGGCGGTCTGGTTTATAATCTGCAGTTTATCTGCCTGGGACCACCTAAATTTTTCCTGCTATTTGTTTTGCTGGGGGGTGTTTAGTGGCCTGGCTCAAAACCTGCTTCACCTGCCCGGGACTGCCTCAGTTTGCCTGGTTTGTTTTGTTGTAGGGGGCTGTCTTTTTTTTAAATCTGCTGTTTTAACTATCCGGGACTGAGTAAATTTGCCTGTTTGTTGAGGGGGGGGCTGTCTTTTTTAAAATCCATTTCACTTGCCTGGGACCACCTCCGTTTGGTTTGTTGGATGGGGGGGGGGGGGGCAGTCTTGTTTAAAATCTGGCGTTTTACCTGCCGGGTCCAGCTCAATTTTTCCTGTTTTTATTTTTTTGGGGGGGGCCTGTCTGGTTTAAAATCTGCTGTCTTACCTATCCGGGACTGAGTACATTTGCCTGTTTGTTCGGGGGGACGGTCTTGTTTAAAATCGGATGTTTTACTTGCCTGGGACTGCCTCAATTTGCCTGGTTTGTTGGGGACAATGTCTTTAAAATATGCTTGTTTACTTGCCTGGGACCGCCCCAATTTCTCCTGCTTTTTGTTGGGGGTTGTCTGGTTTATAATCAGTTTCACCTGCCTGGGACAGTCTGTTTGCCTGGTTTGTTTTGTTAGAGTGGAGGTGTTCTTCGGGGGGGGGGGGGGGATGCTGTCTAGATTAAAATCTGGTTTGTTGGATGGGGGGGTCGTCTGGTTTAAAATCTGTTTTATCTGCCCGGTACCACCTAAATTTGCCTGTTTTGTAAGGGAGGGTGTACTGTTTGTCCGTTTTACCTGCCCGGGACCACCTCAATTAGCTTGTTTTGTTGCATGGGGCTGTATTGTTTAAAATCTGGTGTTTTACCTATCCGGGACAGAGTAAATTTGCTTTGTTTGTTAGAGGGGAGCTGTCTCATTTAAAATCTGCTGTTTTACATGCCCGGGACCACCTCAATTTGCCTGGTTTCTTTTGTTGGGGGGGCTGTCTAGTTTAAAATCTGTTTTACCTGCCCTGGACCGCCTCAATTTGTCATGTTTTTGTTGGATGGAACTGTCTTGTTTAAAATCTACTATTTTACTGGCGCCAGACAGCTCAATTTGCCAGCTTTACTTTTTTTTGGGGGGGGGGGGAGAACTGTCTTGTTTAAATCTGCTGTTTTACCTGCCCAGAACCGCCTCAATTTGCCTGCTTTGTTGAGCAGACACTTTTTTTTAAATTTGCTGTCCTACCGGTCCTGGACCAGCTCAATTTGCCTGGTTTGTTGGGGACAATGTCTTTAAAATATGCTTGTTTACTTACCTGGGACCGCCTCAATTTCTCCTGCTTTTTGTTGGGGGTTGACTGGTTTATAATCAGTTTCACCTGCCTGGGACAGTCTGTTTGCCTGGTTTGTTTTGTTAGAGTGGAGGTGTTCTTCGGTTTAAAAGTTGCTGTTTCACCTGCCCGGGACCGCCTCAATTTGCATGCTTGTTGGGGGGGGGGGAGGAGGCTGTCTATATTAAAATCTGGTTTGTTGGATGGGGGGGTCATCTGGTTTAAAATCTGTTTTATCTGCCCGGTATCACCTAAATTTGCCTGTTTTGTAAGGGAGGGTGTACTGTTTGTCCGTTTTACCTGCCCGGGACCACCTCAATTAGCTTGTTTTGTTGCATGGGGCTGTATTGTTTAAAATCTGGTATTTTACCTATCCGGGACAGAGTAAATTTGCTTTGTTTGTTGGAGGGGAGCTGTCTCATTTAAAATATGCTGTTTTACATGCCCGGGACCACCTCGATTTGCCTGGTTTGTTTTGTTGGGGGGGCTGTCTGGTTTAAAATCTATTTTACCGGCCTGAGACAACCTTAATTTGCCTGGTTTGTAAGGGGGGGGGGCTCTGTATTGTTTAAAAACTGTTTTACCTGCCCGGGACTGATAGAATCTGCCTGGTTTGTTTTGTTTGCAGGGGGCTGTGTAGTTTAAATCCGTTGTTTTACCTGTGCGGCACCGCTTTAGATTGCCTGCTTTATTTTGTTGTAGGGGGCTGTCGTTTAAAATCTTCTATTTTACATGACAGGTACCACCTCAATTTGTCTGTGGGGGGTCTTGTTCAAAATCTGCTGTTCTACCTGCCTGGAACCGCCTCAATTTTCCTGGTTTGTTTTATTGGGGGGGGGGGGCTGTCTGGTTTAAAATCTGTTTTATCTGCCCTGGACCGCCTCATTTTGCCTGTATTGTAGGAGGGGCTGTATTGTTTAAAATCTGCTGTTTTAGCTGCCTGGTAATGCCTCAATTTGCCTTGTTTGTTTTGTTGGGGGGGGGGCTGTATGATTTAAAATCTATTTTATGGACCCGGGACGCCTCACTTTGCCTATTTTGTAGGGGGGACTGTCTTTTTATAATCTGCTATTTTGCCTACCCGGGACCGCCTCAGATTGCCTGGTTTGTTTTGTTGGGGGTGTGTCCGTTTTAAAATCTATTTTACCGGCCAGAGACTGCCTCAATTTGCCTGGTTTGTTTTGTTGGGGTTTTTGTTGTTTGGCTGTCTGGTTTAAAATCTGTTTTATGGGCCCGGGACCGCCTCAATTTGCCTGGCTTGTTTTATTTGGGGGGGGGGGTCTTAAAAATCTACTGTTTTACCTGTCCAGCACTGCCTCAATTTGCCTGCTTTTTTGGGGAGGCCGTCTTGTTTATAATCTGCTGTTTTACTTACCCGGGATCGCCTCAATTGCCCTAGTTAGTTTTGTGGGGGCGCAGTCATTTAAAATCTGTTTTACTTGCTCAGGACCACCTCAGTTTGCTTGCTTTGTTTTGTTGGGGGGGCTGTCTGGTTTAAAATCTGCTCTTTTACCTGCCCGGGACCGCCTCAAATTGCCTGTTTTGTTGGGGGGGGGGGGGTGTCTCCTTTAAAATCTGCACCTATGGAAATTAACCAGGCCTGGGCATAGTTTGCGGAGTTTCGCTACACGGAACTCCGCAAAGTGACAAAATAACTGTGCGGAGTTCCGCAAGTGGCTGAGTGCAGTGCAAACTGCCGTTTGCGCCAATCTTCCTGCCCCTCTGGTAGAAATTCTACCAGAGCGGTAGAATGCGCTCACCAACTTACTGTTGATGAGCATGGAAAAAACTCTGCTGCACTATGCAGAGCTGAGTTTTCTGCACTCCGCAAACTCGGTGAACGGGGCGGAGTTCACCGCCCAGGCCTAAAATTAACATGGGGAAAACGCGTTTTGAGAGACACACCCTTTTTTGCAGCCCCTGCTTGACTGATTACGATACTTTCAAGACAGCAGCTGAAGTGAGTGGCAAACTAGTTTTGAAAATTGTGAGGATTCATCAAATGACGCAAAAGTTATAGGCAAATGAAAAAATCCTCTTCCTATGGGAACTAAATCCTAACTACCTACTGGCGACCGCCAGTAGGATATAGATAGATCTATCATTTTTCTCACACAACTTATGCCTCGCGATAGTGTATATTGTGAACCAAGTCGCCTTCTGGTATCTGGGGGAGTTCAGTTTGTGGGTGGGTGTTCATGACTGCGCAAGACAGAGGGTTGTTTAATGAGTTGAGCAGGTCCAAGTGATGTTGTGATTTCTAGATAGGCTTTCGTTTCTTTGTCCAAGTGGGATTCTAGGTGAAAGTTAAAAACACCAAGTATAGTTACGTCACTAGCAAAAAAGACTGTTTTCTACCAGTGTGCCAAAACTGCTCAGATATTTCTTGGGCCGAATGGGAGATATAAAGGCAACTCTTTAAATTGTTGTTTTGTTGTTGAATTCTAATTTTAAGAAAACAGCTTCACAGTCCGGAGAAAAAGCAGGATCAAAGGTGGCAGTGATCCAGTCACGATATATTAAAGAAAGACCTCTACCCCTTTTGTGAAGTCTGTCTGATCTATATAAAGTGAAGCCAGTAGGGACAGCAATGCCAAAGTCACAGCTAGATGAAACATCTACCCAAGTCTCAGTAATAATTACCCGCGTGGGACGGGTATGCCCAGACGTGGGTCCCGTGCTCTCCATGCCACTGGAGTCAAGCTATCCTGGCTGATGAGGGCTGAAAGCCCAAAACCGGTCCTAGGATGCTTGTTTCCAGTCCAGGGAGGACCTGGCCTGGCAGTTCGGGCTGGACTGTTCCCATTGGACGCAGGGTCAAGACTGATTTGCATATGGCTGGGTCCAAACTGGAATGGCGAGCAACAAAACGATGGATTTAGGCCCAGATCCCTGTACTGGGGTGAATGTATGACATTGTTCTGCATTCTGTCCATCAATTGTTCTTTTTGCATCAGTAATAATTAGAGCATTGAGAGATTGGCTGTCCAGAAAGTAAGCAATTTCAAATTTATGTTTAGAAAGGGAGCGCGCTTTTATGAGAGCGAGGCGCAACTTAGGCCCTTTCTCAGACCAATTATTATTACACAAAGTCCGCAAGGTGGATTCAAATATTTGCCAACAGCAGCTACGACAGGTGCAATTAGCTGTTTGGGCAAGTGATGCAAGGTTAAAACAGACAAAGTATGAGGCATTGGGAACTGAGATCATGTAATTCCTTCCCAGAACAGGAGATTAAGATGTTGGGTTGGGAGTCAGAAGATCCAGGGGTCCTGGCACTAATGGTGATCCTGCCGTCAACGGGCACAGACAGGGCTGCCTTTGGCCTGCCAGCAGCACACCCACTAGCCGGACGTGTTGCCAGCATGTTTAGATAACCCTCTCAGAAGAGGGTGGCATGGCCAGTAGTCGGCGCAGAAGCGCAAGTAAAAATAATGTGGGGAAACAAACAGGGACTTGTAACTGGGGTCCAGCAACCCCTTCAGCACTCACAGGCTCCCCTGTGAGATGCTGACTACTGGTAAAAGAAATTAAAAGCAAATAAAATGTGAGAAACGACAAACTATAGAAGGAATAAAATGGGAAAAATGCCTTAATGGCGCCCAAATTCACTGGAGCCAGGCACCTCCGAAAATCGAGTACAAGGAACAGAAATGTGGGCATGCAGGCATGCTCAGGAGGAGCTGTGCGGACACACTGCCAGCGGTAAACTGCCAGAACAACGCGGGCTCAGCCACACATGCCCGAACAAAGCAAACGCAACTGAGGTAGCCTTAACCGTGCATATGCCATAACCACACGTGTGTGATTAAGGAATATGTGCTGTCTAGCTGCTGAAATGGGCGGGCCCAGGAAGAGGAAGGATCATGAGAGGATGGGGTGAGGTAAGTGGGGCTGTGGTTTTGGGGGGTGGGGGTATTTTAAGTGTGGAGTTAGTTTTCAGGACTCAGGAGGGGTCGTAGAAGTTAAAGAATTGGGATAGTTTTTAGGGCTTGGTTTTCAGGAGGAATGGGATAGTTTTAGGTCTCAGGTCAGGAAGGAAGGGGTCGTTTTTTGGGCAGTTGTAGGTCTCAGGTCAGGGAAGAAGGAGTTGTTTTTTGTGCTTTGGGGCCGTTTTAGGGCTCAGGGATCGGGATAGATATAGATATATTTTGGGGTTACACTTATCCGGTAAGTTTTTGCCAGGCATAGTCTTTGGGGAAAAGGCCTTAATGCGGATCCAGCCACGAGTGCAGTTTTCCTGCAAGCTGAACCATGCTTGCCTTAACCACGCATATGCCTTAATACACATGCGTGGTTAAGGCAATGCGGGTCTAGATGCCGAGCGGATAAGCAAGAGAGGAAAACAGGAAGAGGAGGTATAGTCAGGAATTAGGAGAGGACATGGTGAGGTAAGTGGGGCTGGGGCAGAGTCTTGAAGGGGTGGAGGTAGTTTTTCGGGGTAGATTTTAAGACTGGGGGTCGGGGTAGTTTGTAGGGCAAGGAGCAATTTTAGAGCTTTGGGCTCGGGCTATCTGGTACTTAGCAGGTGTAGGGGACAGATTTTAGAGCTCAGTGCGGGGTCTCTAGGCACAGGGTAGTTTAGTGCAGGGGCAGTTTTAGGCCTCAGTGAGGGGTGGTTGGGTTGTTAAGAACAAAACACAATCATGAACATTCTGCGCCATCTTGTCTGATGAAAGTTCCTACGTGCACATAAACTACAGTCATTCTGATTTACCACAGCCATTTTGTACTCTGTTGGTCACCTTCATTTCACCCTGTCCTCTAGCAGCCTTCTGACTCTGACCAAACCTGATGTGTGCTGGGGGCTATAAACTATTTCCACGACAAACATCAACATCACCTGCTGCCTCAAACTCGTCTTTCCTCTCATCCCTGCACAAACGGGTTACAAATACCAAACAGACTCTTGCAAACATGGTTTATTGCACTACACACAGCAAGACTGGTTTTTTGCCAACAATGGGACCTGTTCTTATCAACAGAACGGACTCTTAGATCTGGCCGGTCTCACTCGTTTTTAGACCCTGAAGAAAGGTCCAGCTGCAATTAAATGGTCTGTTTTTGACCTGGGTGGGAGGAGAGTTAATGTTGGGCTTGTGTAACCATGTTGATAAAACAATGTCAGGCTTGTGTGACAACCTGCCCGGGGCGGAGACTCCAAGCTTGTAACCATGATAAAAGAAACAAATACATTGTGTAAAACTGTATAAAAGGAAGAGTCAGAAGCATTGCCAGTAGAACACCTCCCTGAAGACATCCTGGTGTCAGCAGTTGACGTGGTCTCCTCTAAGAGTAATAAACCTTTTTCTTGCCTTCCAGCTTCCAGCGCCTGCCTCGTTATTTTAGATAGTGAATCCAAAGTGGATTAAAGGTGACTTTGCGCCGGGCAGCATTGGGGGATCCCAGGAGACTCGCTGCTTTTCACAAATTGGCGACCCAACGGGGGCCCATCAGAGACACGTGGGTCCAGTAGAGAGGTCCTAACGACGGAGTGAACGACTAAATGATTGGAGTGCACCTGCCTGAAAGAGACCCTCGTCTGGCTGCCAATTGACTGAACTTCACCGGTTCCGAACGGACCTCTCTCGAGTGACCTGCGGTCCTGACTGGGGCCTTACAGGAACGCCGCATTGATTGTTGGAGTAAGAGGACAACCAGGCGCTGGAAGGGGAATACGAAGAACTGTCCATACGGTCCGGGTAAGGTCGTGAGAAAACATGACTTAAATTGATTGATTGATAGAAATACTAGTATTCCTTTGAGTTATTTGAGACATTCCCTGCTTGCAAACAACGTAGAATAGGAATATTCTCTCTTTGCAGACAGCGAAGGACAGGTAGTGCAGACTTTTGTCTAACATTAATTGAGATATTCATTTTGACCGCTAAATACGTCATGCCCGTTTTCTCTAGATTGTTTGATTGTTTTGGACCGGACCGTTTGTTAGAGGTCAGTCATCCGGCACCGCCGGAAGGCACCCCTAACAAGGACATGTACGTAAAATATGGATTAGCCACCGTAGCTTATAGCAAACTATGGCATAAGTACACTAGGAAGGACCGGGTAAATCAGTGGCCACTGACGGGATCTTTCGATCCCGCTAAAATAGAAACGTTAGAATTAGCTCTCCACAAAAAGAAAGCTAGACCAGCCATGTTTGATAGTTTTGGTTTATGGCGAAAAGAAGCAGCTCAACTAAAGAAAAGAGACGAAGCTAGACAAGATAAAGAAACGCGAAAATCAGCTTACCAAGCCTGTAAAAAGTTAGAAGAAGAACTAAAAGAAAAGGAAATCGATAAAAAGGAACAGGAATCAAAAATATCAGGTCAATGCCCTGTTAGAACGCCCTTAACTCTTTACCCCGAGTTACCAGCAAAACAGGGGGTAGATGAGGATTTATTGTTAGGTCCCCCAATGATATACATGCCACCCCCTTATGCCCCTACTCATCCTGTAGTACAACGCCAGGACCCCCAAAGTATAGCTGGAGATGGCACGATCGCCTCAGTCTCCACCACCTCTGCTCCCACCGAGCCACCCACACCAAATGCCTCAAAGGAGGCAGTAGTAGAGGTAGGAACCAAGGAAATAGGAGCGCCCAGGGTCCCGCGATTAAGTAAAAATGAGCGAGCAGGCATTGATAAAATAGTTAAAACCCTCATAGATAGGAAAGAAACAGAAGAACACGTAACAGACATATGCGACTCCTATTTTGAAAACCGCAAACGATACTTTATTGTACGTCTGTTACCACACCCTTACTGCATATGAAGAGAAGTACCAAAACGTAGGGCCCGAGCGATTAGTGGCTCTCTACAGGAAGGTAGACATCGGAGATGAAGGCGACAACGATGTTGCAGAACTATTTTCATCCACACTAGAAGTATTGCGTCACCTCATAGAACAAGGACAGATAGATAGGGACAGGACAACTAAGGTAGCAGGACCCCCAGTGGAAAAAACAGATAGCATGATGCCAATAAAAGAAGCTGCCCCTTACTGGGTACCTCCTAGAGGACAAGGGACTAATGACTATATAAACCATCAAGACGCTAGAGGAAGGGTGGTCTACAATTGGGTGTATCAGCCATGGGACAGACAGGACATCCTGACCTTCCGTAAATCTTTGCCGGATTTACGAAAGAACCCCACCGCCTTTTACGCCGAGCTAGGTACCGCTCTGGGATCAACAATAATGACACTTGCCGACAGACTTGTTCTTCGGGTTATGTTTGCCAGCAGATGTGTGGAAACAGGTTAAGAAAGTAAACCATACCGAACTGTTTGGTCATACCTGGGAACAACTCGACACACTAGATAAACAGCGGAACCCTGGTCAAAAACCAGTTAAAGCAATATTAGACCTCCCTGACAAAATAGTGCAGAAAGTAAAAACGCTGATCCCAGAGAAAAAGATAGACTGGTCCATAGTAACCGCATGCCGCCAGAAACCACAAGAGGACGTCTCAGAGTACTTCTCCAGATTTGAAACTGTGTTCTCTGATTACAGTGGACAAGACATGTCCACCGCAACCGGACACCACTTATTTGTGCAGAACCACGTCAAAGGATTACTGCCAGATGTATCCCAGAAACTACAAGCCAGCGAAAGTAGTTGGGCAGCATCTAAACCGACAGCCATTCTCCAAATGGCCCAGTATTACGAGCATCAGAGAAACGAAAATGACAGGGCTACAGAAAGGAAAAAGAAGGACTTGAAGGAAAGGGTAATGATAGCACAACTCCAGGGGCGAATACAGGAGGGGAGCAATATAGGGGAGGAAACCAGCAGAATACCCCTAGAGTACAGCCACCTAGGAACAATCCATCTACATCATATGTAGGACGCCAAGACCTAAGACAGGATCAATGTGCATTTTGCAAAAAATATGGACACTGGAAATCCCAATGCCCAGCTTTGTTAGGAGCTGCTAGGGGCAGAGGGGCGAGGGAAATAGCAAGTGGACAGAGGAAGAGGACGTGGGAGAGGGTACGCGAGTGAAGCAAGCGAGGAAAGGCCAGGAAGAGTGAACACATTTGACCATCCCAAACAGAATCAGTACCAACAGACAGATTATGACAATACGCATGACTTTGCATAGGACAGCCAGGGGCAAGGGAGGGATCCAGTCGAGCTCTGCGTTGATCAGCAAGGCCCTTATGTTACCGCTGAGGTCCTGGGCACAAGGTCGCCATTTTTGGTAGACACAGGAGCAAAACGTAGTGCACTATCCAAACGACTGATTCCAAGGGCACCCTTGTCAGGCTCACATGTGACCTCAATAGGATTTGACGGTACGCCCTCCACCAACCCTTTGTCCCGACCCATCCCTTTTAATCTTGACAGCAATGGCGTCGAAACGACATTCCTCCTCTCATCTAACACCCCAGACGCCATTATGGGCCTCGACCTTTTGAAACACTTCCATGCGACTATCAGATGCTCACCAGACGGAGTGCGTGTCATCCTGTATGACAACCCCCAACGCCATAGAGAGAACCCTTTTCAGCACATGTTTTCCATCTCGGAGACGGACACATCCCTACTGGACACTTTGCCATCACACTTATGGGCTAGGGCTGATTCAGACGTAGGACGAATGATGATTGACCCAGTACACGTAACAATACGACAGGACGCAACCCTACCGAAGGTACCGCAGTACAAAATATCGCCAGAGGGTGAGAAAGCACTAACAAAGATCATACACTCTTTGGTAGAGGCTGGGGTGGTAGAGGAAGTAGTGAGCAACATTTGTAACAGTCCCATACTACCGATTGTAAAGAGACAGGGAGAGGGAGATGGGAAAGCCTACCGCTTCATCATTGACCTGCGGGAGGTAAACAAAATCGTAGTACCACAATACCCAGTAGTTTCCGACATCACGACAATTTTGACTTTAATCCCCTCCACTGCCGCCACCTTCACTGTGATCGACCTCAAGAACGCCTTCTTTTCCATACCTATACACGAGGACAGCCGCTATCTTTTTGGATTTACCCTAAATTCCCGTTCGTATAGATTTTGTAGAGCACCTCAGGGGTACACTGAGAGCACAAGTATCTATAGCCAGGCGCTTAAAAGACAGTTGGACGCCATACAATTGCCAGATGGAGTGGCACTAATACAATATGTAGACGACATCCTTCTAGCAGCAGACACCATACCAATAGCTGTCACAGCCACCATCAAACTACTCCATTTCCTTGCTGAGAATGGTCACAAGGTCTCCCGAAAGAAACTGCAGTTCTGTAAATCACAAGTGACCTATTTGGGTCACCTTTTATCAAAAGAAGGGAGAAAACTCACGCCTGACAGGATCCAGACAATTCTAGACACCCCTGTCCCCAAAAATCAGAAGCAAGTCCGCTCTTTGATAGGCCTCACCTCGTTTTGCAGACAGTGGTTACCGAACTTTAGCCTCATTGTCAAACCCCTTCTCTCCCTCCTAGCTAAGGACATCCCCTCACCTCTCCCCTGGACCCCCGAATGCCAGACAGCCTTTAAAGAACTACGCAATACCCTTTGCTCAGCACCAGTCCTAGGAACCCCAGATTACTCCAAACCATTCTTCCTCTACACACACGAAAGGGAGGGATGTGCATTGTCTGTCCTAACACAATCAATTGGTCACAAACAACGCCCTTGTGCATATTTTCGATCCAGTAGCCAGAGCACTGCCAGCGTGCCTGCGCGCTGTGGCAGCTGCAGCGGTATCAATACGCCAGAGCGAAGGAATAGTGCTCTCCAATCCAGTCACTGTTTTAGTACCCCATGCAGTCGACACACTACTGAACCAGACCAAAACCCAACACTTGACTAGCGCCCGACTGACAGGATATGAGTTGACCCTGCTAGCACCGCACATTACCCTAAAGCGATGCACCACCCTCAATCCAGCCACACTGTTACCCCTACCCGAGAACGATTCTAACGTGGCTCCACTACACGACTGTGTGACACTAACCGATGAACAAACAAAAAGTAGAGTAGACCTCAGACACCGCCTTTCTAGAGCCAGATGGAGAACTATGGGTGGATGGTTCGTGCATCAAACTCCCCGACGGCACCACCTCAGCTGCATACGCTGTCACCACAGCCCGAACCATTCTAGAAACAGCCCGTATTGCCCAACGTTCCACCCAGGCAGCAGAACTCATTGCCCTCACACGAGCATGTATTTTAGCAGCTGGCACGACAGTTAACATATACACCGACAGCCAATACGCCTTCGGGGTGGTTCACCATTTCGGGATTCTATGGAAAGAAAGAGGGTTCCTGACTTCACACGGTACACCCATCCTGCATGGAGATTTAGTCTCCGCCTTGACGGAAGCAGTCCTCCTCCCCAAAAGCTAGCAGTGATAAAATGCCAAGCACATAGGAAAGTGACAGATCTCATTGGACAGGGAAATGCGCTAGCAGACGTTACTGCCCGAGCCACAGCAGAAGACAGAACCATGACACGAATGTATGTGACCAGGTCACAAGCTGAACAATGGACTGATGCTAGGACCACTGTAAGGGACATACAGACTACAGGCACACAAGACGAATTGACCGAGTGGGAAAAGGTGGGACTAAAAGACGAGGAAAATTGCTGGAGAACTAAAGACGGAAATAAATGGCTGTTACCCAATGCCTACCTCATCCCCATATTGACCATGGCACATTTACCAGCACACATAGGCTCCACCCCCATGATTGAACTAATCACAAGAGTATGGCATAATGTCAAGATAACAGAATCTGCAAAGCGCCTAGTACAACAATGTATAGTATGCCTACAACACAACCCAGGGAAAGGGACAGTAGTACCACGGGGAGGGTTTGGAGTCCCTGATCACCCCTTTGAAGTCCTTCAAATGGATTACATCCAACGAGAGATGCCATGGTCTAAAATATGTCCTGGTGGTTGTGTGCGCTTTTAGCAAATGGGTGGAGGCATATCCCACCCGCGACAATACTGCCATAGCCACTGCAAAAGTATTGTTGAAAGAATTCTTCCCCGGTACGGCCTTTGCAGAATTTTATGGAGCGACACGGCCCACACTTCGTAGCCGAAGTGATACAGAACATACTGAAAGGGTTGGGGTAAAACAAAAATTTCATGCCGTCTTCCACCCCCAATCAGCGGGCCTGGTAGAGAGACACAATGCAACATTGAAACTAAAGCTAGCCAAAATAGTTGCCACAACCGGGTTGAAATGGCCCGACGCCCTTCCATTGGCATTGCTATCAATGCGCTCCACCCCGACCAAACACAGACTGACCCCGTATGAAGTGGTCTTCGGCAGGCCTATGAACATTTGGGCGGCACCAAGACCCACCTCCATTAACGATGTCCCGAACATATTAATGTCAGACTATCTGCATAAATTGACAAACGAGCTAACAATTATCCACCAACAGGTGCAGCAAGCCTTGCCGGACATATCCAGGGGCCCAGGACATGTAATAAAGCCTGGGGACTTCATCCTAGTTCGCAACTTCCAAAGAACGAAGAATCTGGAGCCCAGGTGGACGGGCCCCTAGCAAGTCTTGATCACCACTCGAACTGCCCTCCGAGTGGAAGGAAAAAAAAATTGGCTGCACACCCACCACTGCAAGAAAGTCCCTCCAACGCTGGCAACCTGTGAAGAGGTGGAGGTGCAAGAGGAAGTACTCGCAAAAGACCGACCAGCTCTGAGTTGCTACCCACAAGAAGACACCCTCCAACTGTCTGAATTTCCCGACCCCACGGTGCCATCCAAGGAAGGGTACAACCTAAGATCGATGAAAAGGGGGGAGCTCCAACAACCAGGCCACTAACTGAGTCAGAGTCTCAGATCGGTAGCACAGCCAAACGACGCTACCAGGAAAAACACCAGACAAAAGTCTGTGGTCCTAACAGTTGGTGATCTCCTCGAAGATGATGGAAGAAACGGAACACCTGCAAAGCCACCGCAAAGACACCAAGACTTTTGAACTGCACAGTACAAAGACAATTGCACTTGTAGCTGCATTTCTCACCTGCCTCCTGCTAATGGTCACACTCTGGATCATTGAAGAGAATGCACCTGCATACAGAACATTGTCACCAACCATGCAACCAATCACAAAGAAAGAACACTACCTGGTATCACTACCGCCACATCTCCGAGAACGACGCAAAGAATTCTGGAATAATTATTTCGTACAGATGCTGCACCAGCACAATCTTGCCACCAATGCCACTAACTGTTGGGTCTGTGGGCTGCTACCACATGCCACTGAACATTCCATCCCTTTCATCCCTTCACCCTTTTCTGTTCATGGATCTTGCCTTGCCTGGATGATGCTCCTACAAGAAAGTTACAAAGACAATGCCACTTCCGATGGGACAATCGCTCAGTTCTACAACGAGTTCTGGCTAAACCAAACAGGAAGAACAGCAGCTCCCTTTGCCCTCACACCTCCAATACGACATTCCCAATGAATGTCCCCTCCAAAGAACGAGTGGAAATACAAGTGTTCAATAATCCTGTCAGAGCCACATTTTCCTACCTGAAGAAAGGAACTGCTGCAACACTGACTGTGGCCCTATCTGTGGTGAACGTCTCTGGCCTTGTATGCATTGAAGGCCGTGGGACTAAGAATGTGGGTCACAGCACTTGTAACATTGTAAGGACTTTGAACACTGCCAATCCTCCAGCATTTGTTGCATCACCCAATATGTACTTTGTTTGTGGAACCAAAGCCTACACCTGGCTCCCAAGAAACTGGGGGGCACGTGCTACATCGCCTTTGTTTTGCCACCGACCTACACAGCCCCTGCAGAGCATCATCGAGAAAAGCGTTCTAAAGACACTGATCAAGCAGACTCTGCCGCATCACAGTTAGTTGACGCAGCAAAAGGGCTCGTCCCGCTATGGGGTCCGATGGCAAACAGCCGAGCCATCAGACATCTGTCTCAAGCGGTAGAAACCGCCCTGAACGTCACAGCTGGCATCCTCACCAACAACACTGCTGAGCTTCAAGCGGTCCGTCTGGTGGCCCTACAAAACCGCATGGTCCTGGACGTGGTACTAGTGGATCGTGGAGGAGCATGTCGCATCATTGGTGCCAGTTGCTGCATATACATCCCTGATAATTCACCCTCTGTCTATGAAGCAATCGAACATCTCCACAGACTGTCTTCAGAAATTCATCAAGGATCAGAGACTTGGACAATTGGAAGTTGGCTTTGGGGCATCTTAAAGGACTGGGGTTGGAAAATATCAATGTTTCTCTTGGTCCCAGTATTGGCAATATGTGGTTGCTGTTTGGGTGTACACTGTATACCACCTTTGTGTTCTCTTTGCATAAGTGCCTTGCGCCCTAAGACTATGGACACTCAGTTAACAAAAATGAGAGTAATGTATGAACAAGAAATACAGGACATTATGGAGATCGAAATAGACTGACAAGATGGCTAGTTATGTTCAAAGGGGCGACTGTTAAGAACAAAACACAATCATGAACATTCTGCGCCATCTTGTCTGATGAAAGTTCCTACGTGCACATAAACTACAGTCATTCTGATTTACCACAGCCATTTTGTACTCTGTTGGTCACCTTCATTTCACCCTGTCCTCTAGCAGCCTTCTGACTCTGACCAAACCTGATGTGTGTGCTGGGGGCTATAAACTATTTCCACGACAAACATCAACATCACCTGCTGCCTCAAACTCGTCTTTCCTCTCATCCCTGCACAAACGGGTTACAAATACCAAACAGACTCTTGCAAACATGGTTTATTGCACTACACACAGCAAGACTGGTTTTTTGCCAACAATGGGACCTGTTCTTATCAACAGAACGGACTCTTAGATCTGGCCGGTCTCACTCGTTTTTAGACCCTGAAGCAAGGTCCAGCTGCAATTAAATGGTCTGTTTTTGACCTGGGTGGGAGGAGAGTTAATGTTGGGCTTGTGTAACCATGTTGATAAAACAATGTCAGGCTTGTGTGACAACCTGCCCGGGGCGGAGACTCCAAGCTTGTAACCATGATAAAAGAAACAAATACATTGTGTAAAACTGTATAAAAGGAAGAGTCAGAAGCATTGCCAGTAGAACACCTCCCTGAAGACATCCTGGTGTCAGCAGTTGACGTGGTCTCCTCTAAGAGTATTAAACCTTTTTCTTGCCTTCCAGCTTCCAGCGCCTGCCTCGTTATTTTAGATAGTGAATCCAAAGTGGATTAAAGGTGACTTTGCGCCGGGCAGCATTGGGGATCCCAGGAGACTCGCTGCTTTTCACAGGGTCACGGTAGTTTTGGGGCATAGGGTTAGTTTTTAGGGCTCAGGGCAGGGGGCAAGGGACAGTTTACAGGGCAGGGGCAGAGGTATGATCTTCAGCATGCATGTCCACTTACTCATCATGTCTTTACCACAAACATGCTTGGTATAGGCACTTGCGTGGGTAAGACTGTTGAACCGGCATGCGTGGTAATTGCATGCGTGGTTCCATCACACAAGCGCTGCCAGCATGTTTAAATAACCCTCTCAGTAGAGTGGGGGAAGGCCAGTAGGCGGCGTCAAAGCGCAAGTAAAATAATGTGGGGAAACCAACAGGGACTTGTAACTGGGGTGCAGCAACCCCTTCAGCACTCATAGGCTCCCCTGTGAGATGCGGACTTCTGGTAAAAGAAATTAAAAGCAAATAAAATGTGAGAAACTACAAACCATAAAAGGAATAAAAAAGGGAAACCTCCCTTAATGACGTCCATATTCACCGGAGCCAGGCACCTCCGAAAATAGAGTACAAGGAACAGAAATGTGGGCGTGCTCAGCAGAGCGGCACAGGACTGGATAAGCAATATACACTTTAAAGAGGCATATGTTGCATGAGAAAAATGACAAAGTATATATATATATATATATATACCTACTTTTTATCATCATCTGCCCAAAATACATAAAGACCCAAAAAATCCACCAGGTAGGCCAATAGTAGCCTCCATCGGCAGCCTTTTAGAGAATACAGCAGTATATATTGATTCCTTTTTAGCACCCTTGGTCAGAGATCTTGCTTCTTATGTTCGGGATACTCAGGATTTCTTGAGACAAATTGAAGGTATCACGTGGGACAAAGATATGTTTCTCATAACTTTGGACATAAGCCTATACACGTGCATCAAACATGGAGATGGACTCAAGGCTGTGGAATGGTTTCTTAATAAGAGACAATTGAAATTTCGGAAACACAATGAAATGCTTGTTAGCATGATCACTTTCTGCTTTAATAACAACATCTTTACTTTCGCAGGTCAACTCTACCAACAGCAACGCGGTACCGCGATGGGCACGTGCTTCGCCCCCAGCTACGCAAATCTATACGTAGGCTGGTGGGAGAAGCACGTGGCCTGGGGGGAGAAAAATGACTTGTGGATGGATAAAATAATTGAGGGCAAGGTATATAGATGATTTTTGTTTGGCGTGGCAGCCGCTCCTCGGCTGAGTACGTTGCCTCGCTTAACAATGAATTAAATCTTAAATTTACAAGTAATATCAGTGATACATCGGTGACCTACCTAGACCTGGAAGTCTATACCGAAAATAACATTTTATTAACCAGACTGTATAGAAAACCGACAGCGGGTAATACGGTTTTACATGCAGGTAGCCATCACCCGTTGAGTCTAATAAAAAATGTACCTTTCGGAGAACTATTGCGTCTTAAACGCAATTGTACTACAATGCTGAGCTATAATAAGGCCAAGGAGGAAGCTCTGCATAGATTTAGAGAGGGGCTACACTAAGGTAGATTTGCTGCAGGCAGAAAACAGGGTAGAGAAAATCAATAGAGCGGAATTACTGGTAGCAAAGGGACCTAGGAAATCTATACAAGACGGCCCGGCAAGAATGATAACATGCTACAATGAAAAATCGAGCAGCATTCTACAGATTTTTAGAAAGAACTGGCATATTCTGCAAACTGATAACATTCTAAAAACAAAGCTTCCAGAACGCCCACTAACATATACGGTGTCCCTCAGTGGGGGACCATCTGATCCACAGTCATTTTGATATAACCCCTAAAATTCAAAATCGTCTGAGCATTGCCGGATTTTTTCTGTGAAAACGATGTAAGGCCTGTAAATTTAGTAGTAAAATCACCGCCTATCAGGGCAGACCAGGGGATCCTAGGCCTGTCCGTACGATCAAAAAATTCCTGAATTGCAATTCAGAGTTTACGGTATACTGTTTGACATGCCCATGTAAAAAGCGTTCTATCGGTAGCACTATACATCCGACAAAGAAACGCATCCTTGAGCACATGCGTGCTATTGCAAACAAGGACGCGACTTACCCCGTTGCTCGACATTTTGAAAAATTCCATCAGAGCAACAGGGATCTCCTCTAATTCCATTGTATAGATCAGATGGAAAAACAGGAAAGAGGAGGGGATAGGGTGCGTAAGCTTCGGTCCTTAGAGTCGAAATACATCATAGACCTTCAGAACAAAGCTCCGATAGGCTTGAATAATGACGAGGAGATGTGGGCACATCTAGAGTAAGAGGAAGATAATGAATTATTTCCATGCAAAATTAGTGTTTTGAACCATTTTACTCTGGATATCGCGAAATATACACTCCCCCCCTGAATATGATCTGACATTTTGTGTATGCCCATTCAGGGCACAATTATGGTTGCAACTATATGACATTGTTATTCTGTATATATTAACAAAATTTATGAATTGGTTTTTAAGTATAACATTCTAAAAAGTTATGAGAAATAGTAATTTGTTAATGAATTAGAAAAGAATTGATGAATTTATATACATGAATTTATTTATTGTACACATGAATTCAATCCTAAATGAAGGTTTTTAGCATTAATTTTCTACAATTTTAGTAAAATGCTAAATTTATGTTTATGTGTACATAGGAGTAGATATGTCATTGTTGCTACAAAAAATGTTTTTAAGCACAGCACTGAGCACTTTGGGTAATAGCACGTTTTAAGATGGCCGCCATGTACTTTTACAACAAATGTTGCGTAAGTCCTATTTTTATGCTTAGTGAAAAAAACACGTGATGTATGAGTATTTGAAATACTCGCGTGAAACACTATGGAAATTGACACTGAGGAAGCCGAAAGGTGAAACAAGTCTGGGAAAGGGGGGGGGGGGGGAGGGAGGTCTGCACATTAAAATCATCAGCTACAAACGATCAGGCGTGTGCTCTCCATTTTTTGGTTTGCTGAAGGGCTGCCGAGTTACGGAGAGAGAGAGAGAACACACACACCACACACCCCACACACCACACACCACACACCACACACCACACACCACACACCACACACCACACACCACACACCACACACCACACACACACCACACACACACACACACCACACACACCACACACACACCACACACCACACACACCACACACACACACACACACACACACACACACACACACACCACACACACACCACACACACACACCACACACACCACACACACACACACACCACACACACACACCACACACACACTCTGCCCCACTGAAGATGCCACACTAGGAGGTAAACACACAAACGCCACCGGCAGCAGCTTTACCAGCATTCCCCCTTGCTTCCAGTTCAAATGCCAAACGCGTTTTGGGCCTTTATGCCCTTGATGACTGGCTTACACACGGAAAACAGCAGGCTTATTAGGAACATTAATTTATTTAATTAATCCAAGTCCCGCCCCAATGGGCGTAAGCCAAGATATATCTCTCTCTCTCTCTCTCTCTCTCTCTCTCTCTCTCTCTCACTGGCGGTTGCCAGACGGTAGTTATAGTTAGGATGTAGTTTCTATAGGAAGAGTGTTTTCATTTGCCAATAACTTTAGCGTCGTGGAAGAATCCTCACAAAATTTTCAAAACTAGTTTGCACTCACTTCATCTACTATCTTGAAAGTTTTGTGGTGATCTGTCAAGCGGGGTTCAAGAAAAAGAGGGTCCCAAAACGAGTTTTCCCCATGTTAATTTCTATAGGAAACTTTAGACAGTGTTACACCCCTAACTGGTGAACAGAATTACACCGAATTTGGAAGAAAAGGAGCTGTTGGTTCAGGGAAGTGCCTTTTTGTGATTTGGTGTAAATCCATTCAGTATGTGTGAAGTAATTTAAAGAAACTTCCAATTGTATATATAGGGACACGGAGGAGCTGTGATCCCTTCTGATCTTGTGCTGAGATCTGATTGGCTGGCAAGACTTAAAAACAGGTAGTGTTAGCAGCAATCTTCAGAAAAAAAAAAGAAAAAAAAGTAGAAAGGGCCAGGCTCTGGGGGCTGAAATCAGCCTGGGGAGGCGGGCCGTGCACACAATCTCACAATCTCACTCACCCACACAGCCACTCACATAATATATGTTAGAAGTAGTATCAGTTGGTAGTAGTGCAACTAGTATAGTAATCGAACTTTTGCAGTAGGTTAGTATATATGTTTTCCACCCATAAACTCTTAAAAACACACTCATTTGATGTCATTTGAGATGTCATCAGTGATGTCACTTACCAAGTCATGAGTGATATAATATGTGAGGTCATAAGCAATGCATTGTGGGGGGGCATAAGTTATAGTTAGCTCAGGTAACTGCTGAATTTCATAGATTCTGTACAAGCGAAATCTCCAGCCCAACTATAAAGTCCCTGTAAGCTTTGGTTTTTTAAGTAAAAATACCCACACACCCTTAAATACACTTAACTTGCGTTGTAAAGGCATGTGTGGTAAAGTTGTGTGTGGTAAAGGCATTGCATTGTAAAGGCAATGCCTGTACTGTAAAGGCAGTTTCCCAATCAGAGGACCAGAGTTTGGACTGGCGGATGGTATGGAGGTGTGGTTACTTCTCTAGTTCAGGGATACTAGGGCAGGTTTGCTGCCACCCGTCAAGGACAGAGTGCTCTGAAAGTTGCTTTCTTCTCTAACTTACAGGACAACCATGTTAGTTTCTTGAGTAACAACGGCTGGGCTTTGTTACACAAAAAGTACTAGTAAGTGTCCGATAAATACATCATGTACTTTTTAAACTCCTGTGAGCAGGATGCGGAGGCCTCCAGGCCATGTGGGACAATTGACCCTGCATCACCAGAGGATGTGGGTATCCCATCGGGTCCTGCAACATTTCTGGAAATAAGATAAGGGGTACCAGAGGAGCACAAGAGTTAACGTCATCGGAAACCATGACTGCGTCTTCCAATACGGGGTGATCAAGATGAACTCGGGGCCCTGTGACAGGGAACAGCTTACACGGTCTGTACAATATAAAGGGGATAAAAACATCGAGACAATGGGATAGGCTTAAAGCATACTTGCCAACATTTTCAACGTGTAAAGTGAGCAATTTTGGGTAAAAAAAAAAAAAAATCAGGGAATGCATTTTTTTACCCATCGAAACTATATATTGAAGCAGAGGCAATTTTAGAAAGGAGACAGCTAAAATAAAGACATTTTTTGCTTTAAAAAATCAATAGTCTACAGTTTGAATTGGGTCTGCTGGCATTTATGTGGAAGACAAGGGAGGCAGATAGAATGAAAAATAGGTTAAGAGATAAAAAGAGAAGTGCTGGTTTGTCAAGCAGCACGCAGAGTATGCCGTAACCTTAGTTGCATAGCCCGCCGAGACGTCTGTCCGTGGAGTCAGAAAGGAGTCTACTTCGATGGAGCACTTTGGTTGTTGATTTGTGATTCTGATGCTAATGGCAGATAATCTCCTACTTGCTTTGCCTTAGGATGAGCCATTTCTTCCTTAATTCCACAGTCTAGAGCAGTGGTTGTTAGAAATTTAAATATAAACAGATTAATAAAGAATTTAAATAAAGAAGCAAAATGTAAAAGACTTCAGAACACTGTCCTAGTCCCCAACTCATGTAATGGCAACCACAATATTTTTCTCTGAGTTGCGGCCAGCCAATCAGATTTCTATGTACCTCAGGACCGGTACCGGTCTCACATACCAAAAAGGCCAATGATACAAAAAACTCCTATGGTCAAAGGGCCATCATAAATTTTTTTTTTTTAAAAAGCACAGAAGCCTATGTGAATTAACATGGGAAACAATGTTTTGCGGACCCCCTCCCTTTTCTTGGCCTCTGCTTGAAACTTCCCAGGCAGGAGCAGAGGTGGATGAACTTTGTTTTGGAAGATTCATCAAAAGGCTCCAAAGTTATTAGCGAAACAAACGCTCTTCCTATGGAAACTCGGACCCAACTATAACTACACAGCGGCAGCCATCACTGAGATGGATAGATCTATGTATTTTGTATTTATTTTACCTACTGGCGGTCGCCAGTAGGTAGTTATGGTTAGAACCATGTTTCAATAGGAAAAGCATTTTTTGACTTGTCTATAACTCTGGCGCCGGTTGACGAATCTTCATGAAATTTTGCAACAAAAGTGTCATAGGGAGTCTTTTTGCGCATGGAAAGTTAATGGGTGATCAGTCAAGTAGGGGCCGAGAAAAAGGGGTGTGTAAAAAAAAAAAAAAGTGTGTTTTCCCATGTTAATTCCCATAGGACATTTGAACATGACTAGAGCCCGAACTGCTGGATGGAATTACACCAAATTTGGCAGGAAGCCAGCTTGTGGTCTGCAGATTGTGCTTATTGTTACTTGTTGTAAATCCATTCAGTAGCGATTGAGAAATTCAAGAGAATCCAGTTAGTGATATCTGTGGCCGCGGATCTTTTGCGATTAATCACGAAAAATGAAGAGCTTGTGCAGGGAAATGCAGAACTCTGATTGGCTGCCAACACTTCAACCTGAAGCAAAGTCCCACAAAAAAATAAAAAAATAAAAATAAAAAAATAAATGACCCCAGCAAGGCCCAAAAAGCATTTTTTTGAAAAACAAAACCAACGAAATTGAGATATTCACGAGAAGAAAAAAAAAAAAATTAGGTACAGGTCCTGGGCTTGCCTTCAAATAACCTCCGGGTGGGCCAGGCCCCGAGGCCATATCTAAAATATGAGGGGGGCGCACAGGGCTCTCCCTCCTAGTGTTTATGAAAGTTCCGGGGCATTGTTTGCATGTATGCGAGGGTGCCCTTGTGGCACTCCTGAGCCCTGGGGATAGCCCTGTGTTAACCACCTTAGTTTGTTTTCTCTCCCTCCGCTGCACTGTAACTATTTTTCATGTTGTATTTTTTTTTTTTTATATCTCTGTTGTTGCTTCCCTACTGCCTTCCTACTAAGTAATGCAATTTCCTTTGGTTTTGTACAGTGTGTATGTAAAGCGCTCTGATACCCACGGGTCTAGCTAGCGCTATATAAAACTTTTAAAATAAAAAAATAAAAATAAAATAGCCACCTCCCAGGGGCACTGTATAATACATGTATGCTGACGTGCCTGCTGGGCCCGCCAGTGCCCCGGGGCCTGCCACCTCCCTGGGTCTAAACATCAAATTAATGCAAGCCCGCCACCTCCCCGGAACTATATACTGCATAGGAGGGGGGCCATGCTGCACCCCCTTCTGGAGCCATATATAGCCCTGGAGACCCCTGCAAACCAGGGTCCTGCTATGACCCGGGTGCCCACCCCAGGCCATAGCCATTTGCTGTGACTTGGCTGGACAGTTAACCGCTCCCGCCAAGCCACAGCAAACGCTCTGCTTTCAGCAAGCGAGAGCTGTAAAAATTGTCTTGCTTGCTGGAAGCAGAGCATTTGTCCGTTTCCCTGCCCGCAGGAGGCGGGGAGCTGGCAGGGACCCTGTGGTCACAGTGCAGACTGGGTGCTCTGTCATCAGTGATGCCACTGACCAGGTCATGAGTGATTTAATATGCGAGCTCATAAGCACTGCATTGCAGGGGCGTAAGTTATAGTCAGCTCAGCTAACTAGAACTGCTGAATTTCTCTGGTTTTTGTACAAGTAAAATGTGAGCCATGAAACAGCTAAAATACACTTGCACATTCAGCCAGCTATGGATACCACATGCTCGGTCGAAAGTGGGTGTACAAATGGCACAGCCACACCGTGTGACCCAGATGCAGGTACAGTAATGCCCAATCTGATGTTTTAAGAAAGCCAGAGGGTCAAGGAACTATGAGGTGGGGCTTCAGGCAAAACATGAAACGATCAAAGGTCAGCACATTTTTTCTACATCACTGATTGAATGTATGAATTTGAGCATAAAAATCCAGTGGCTTGCACATCCAATTTCCCAAATAATCATGGATATAACAAACATGGGATCTTTAAAGGACAATGTGATGGGTACATAAGAAATCAGTCCGCCTCAAAATGGTCAGACCGTACGTTAATGCGCTAGAAGATAGTTCGGAACCAGCAACATTGGTAATCTTGCCAGCAGCGGTCTCAGTACAACAGGGGGGACCTAGGCAAAGACTAACTGTTTATATACAATCAATTCTCAATGATATTGAATCACTTCGATTTTTTTTGTTTTTTTAAGGTCCTCATATCACCATGCCTTCTGCAAGACTCAGGCCTTTTTACCTTTCTTGTCCTGCCCACGGCCTGCTGCAATCAAATTAGACCTAACAGCACCGACTAAGCCCACCGGCCCGTCACCAAAAGCAGCGCCTTGGTGTAATCATAGGACCTCTCATATGGTTGATTCTGTACCCATAATCCACCTCCATCTGATGAAATCGGCCCATATCTTGTTCGCACCACCAGGCCTAGCCTCAGTATCCAAACAGCAGGTCTGATAAACCACTTTAAGCCAGATGGGTGCACGTAGAAGAAGTGGATCAGTCCGGCGTCTACAGATTTCCCTCCTGGCTAAGAGCAACAAATAAAACAAGAGGCTACGTGAGGCCATATCCACCCCCATTAAAAACCAACACCAGACTAAAAGTGATATTTATACCCAGGATATCTTTTAATGTTAATGTTAATAAGGCTTGTAAAGCGCACTGCTACCCTAGGGTGTCCTGGCGCTAGGAGTTGCCAACTTGGTTGCTTAATGAGAAAAGGATTCAGGGGAAAAGCCAGGTTTTCAGCCCCCTTCTAAAGGAAAGAAGCTCGGTGGCACTTCTGAGATGGAGGGGAAGGTTGTTCCATGCTTTTGCCGCACCGCAGGAAAAGCTCCTGCCCCTCCCCCCCCCAACTAGCGGTCTTTGCCCGTGGAACTTTTATAAGTTTTGCCTCGGCAGAGCGCAATGCTCTGCCGGGAACATACCATTGAAGATGTTGTCTCATGTAGGCTGGGCCAGAACCTGTGAGGGCTTTAAAGACCGTGCAAAGGGCCTTAAAATCCACCAGTTGTTTCACCGGAAGCCAGTGAAGCTTCCCAAGTTCCTTCTTAACCGAGACAAACCTTGGGATCCCCAAAAGAAGCCTGGCTGCCGCATTCTGCATGACCTGCAATCGGCTAAGATGTCTTTTCTGGATGTTAAGATAAAGGCCGTTGCAATAATCCAGGCGAGAAAAAACAAGAGCAGTAATTACTGTCCTGAGGCTATCTTCGGGCAATAGGAACTTGATTTTCCTCAGTATCCTCAGAAGATGAAAGCAGGAGGAGGCAACTCGGCTAATCTGGTCTCCGAAAGATAATTTGGCGTCAATGATCACCCCCAAGTTCTTCACCTTGGTGGAGGGAACTGGTTGTGGACCCAAGATTGCAGGCCACCAATCGGGTGACCAAAGGTTCGAGGAATTACCGAAGATGATCACCTCAGTCTTCCCCGCATTCAACTTAAGACAATTTGCTGTCATCCAGCTTGCGATGGCCTGCATACAGTTGTGGCAATCGCGCCCTGTCTTGGCCTCATTGCCCTTCTGGATTGACAACACAATTTGTGTGTCATTGGCATAGGAGGTCAGCTGGAGCCCAAAAGATCGAATAAGGACTGCCAGCGGGGATACATACACGTTAAACAGTGTAGGGCTAAGTGCCGATCCTTGAGGAACCCCACAGGGCAGGGAGAAAGGTTTCGATCGATTTTAAGATGTTCTCAATATCCTTCCAGAGCACCTTAACCCCAGGGCAAGTAGATATGTTCATCATTGGCTCTCAAAAGGCCACATCTTTTATTTCTAGGATCTGGCTCCTGAACAAACTTTGCGATCTTTTGGGTGGTCCAATATAGTCTATTAATCGTAAAAAAAATGATTTTGCTTCAGATTAGCCGGTTTGACCACAGAATACAACCTCAAGGATATTTTCCATACTAGCTGTAACTCAGCCCCCTGTATGATGCCTTCCCATATCAAGTACGGCACTCATTTTTCTATCCTCCAACATACACAGGGAGGACCCTGTTAAGGTGCAAGGGGGCGGGACCAAGAAACAAATGTCAATGATAAATGACAAATCAATAATTGTTTTATGTCATAGTATATAGGTTGCAAAAACAGTTGGACAGAATGCAGAACAATGTCATACATTCACCCCAGTACAGAGATCTGGGCCTAAATCCATCGTTTTTTTGCTCACCATGCCATTCCAGTTTGAACCCAGCCATATGCAAATCAGTCTTGACCCTGTGCCTCATGGGAACAGTCCAGCCCGAACTGCCACTGCAGTCAAGCTATCCTGGCTGATGAAGGCTGATAGCCTGAAACCGGTCCTAGGATGCTTGATTCCGGTCCAGGGAAGACATGGCTTGGCAGTTCGGTCTGGACTGTTCCCATGAGGCACAGGGTCAAGACTGATTTGCATATGGCTATGTCTGAACTGGGGTGGCGTGGTGAAGCAAAATAACGATGGATTAAACCCAGATCTGTGACTGGGGGTGAATGTTTGCCAATGTGCAGCATTCCGTCCATCATCTTGTGTGTTTTGCATTTCGCCCTATGTGGGAAGGGTATGCCCAGACGTGGGTCCCGTGCTCACTACGCCACTGGAGTCAAGCTATCCTGGCTGATGAAGGCTGATAGCCTGAAACCGGTCCTAGGATGCTTGATTCCGGTCCAGGGAAGACATGGCTTGGCAGTTCGGTCTGGACTGTTCCCATGAGGCACAGGGTCAAGACTGATTTGCATATGGCTATGTCTGAACTGGGGTGGCGTGGTGAAGCAAAATAACGATGGATTAAACCCAGATCTGTGACTGGGGGTGAATGTTTGCCAATGTGCAGCATTCCGTCCATCATCTTGTGTGTTTTGCATAGTATATAGGTTGTCTGCAATTGTATGGATTTCAATTTTGAAATAAGGGATATACATATTAATGCTAATAAAAGACTAGGAACACAATAGAGTGAAGAGTGGCATAGAGAGGAGTGGGAAGGAGCACACCCAGAAAGAAATTAGACTTTTTTTCTTCAATTCTCTGCATCCAGGAACTTCTGATACCAATTGGCAACCTCCTTACATTTAGGCCTCACATCCTGGCATGTGGACTCAAATTCCCAGCCCCCCCTCCGCCCCCCTCATCTCCTGAGCTGCATTTGCAAACCAGACAGTTGAATATATTTAAACCTTGATGGGGAGCCCCCAGTCTTGGCCCTTAAAACTTACCAGGGTAAGATCCCGTGCACTGCCATCAGCTCCCCCCAGGTGACTATTCCAGCCCTTCTTAATGGAAGGCTCAACCCATCACTCAAGCATTCTGGGGTACCTGGGGAATCCCATATAGGAGCAAAGTCTGAGTAATAGCGGATACCCATAATCTTCCTGGCTGGAAACAAAGATTTAACGCAGCCTTTAAAACCTTCAATCATACTTAAAAAAGTTTGGGGGGGGGGTTGTGCTGAACTTCTATAGGAAACCCAAGACTCCTAACTCACTGGTCATTTCTGCTAGTAGCACCCCGCAGGTTGAGTGGTCAGGCTTACCCAGAAGCATCCTACAGTTCTTGAACTGAATAGCCATAGAAGTTCAAATCCGGCAATACAAGACCACCCTTTACTAGCCTGCACCGCAACTTCTTCCACGCAAACTTTACCCCTCCTGAAGCCCATATAAAGCTAGTTAATTCCCCTGGATCTTATCTGTTACCGATCTTGGGAATGTAAGAGGGGAACAATTAAAGAGCTGTCAATTTAGTAAGGATCGACATCTTGATCAAATTCACTCGCCCATAATTTGTAAGCGGAAGATTCTTCCATCAAGCAAGTAAGGCATCCACCTCCTTCGCCACCCTACCCAGATTATACAATGGGATTGCGTCCAGGGGGTTAATAATTCTATTTTACTGCAATGCAACACTTCTGGTTTATTGAACAATTAAAGCCAATAAAGCACCGTCTTTATAAGACTACCCGCCTATTAGTGATTTTCTGTTGGTAAAATTGGTGTTAAATAATCTAAAAAGCTGATTGGCTGTGATTTTTTAAACAGCAGCCATCACAGATGCATCATGTTGGCAGTGTGCTGTAAAGAAAGCTGTCAGCGTGGTTTCTGTAACGTCAGACAGTTGGGAATCTCCTAAAAACGTATAATGGTTGCGTTCAGTCTTAAAAGCACTTCTTACTTTCATGCTATGCAAATAAGTTTTGCAGCAACAGTGCCCGTGTAAGCATAAATGATTAAAGCTTCTTGGAAAAGGTTGTTCGCGAATATAGATTACATTAATTCTGATGTAATCGTGTGGGAGAAAACAATATAAACAAATTGGTTTCCTTGTTCCCCTCATACAATATGTAATTTTAAAGGCACTCATTAGACCTGGCAAATCAGACCCTTATTGTATAAAGCCAATCACAAACCATACAGCAATACGTCAAATTGGCTTCCTGCCTGCTGTTTAATCAACAGACTACTTAATTGCCTTGCATAGAAGTCCAACTTAATCTTATGCAGTCACACCGAGTAGAAGAAACAGCAATTTGCCCAAGATCTCAAATTGATCAAGTGGACAAGCTAGGATTCAGAAGCAGGCCTGATGTTGCTAAAGACTTCAACCGGGACTCTAGACCACGACTACATTCCCCTACTCTGATCATCCTTTACCTTGTGAAGTCAAAAGGAAGCATACATTGTCCGGCGTGTGTCCCTCTATATAGTAGAGTGGAAGGAGCCAGGTGTTTACACAGTTCTTTTCATGTTATTCTCAGATGCACTGACAAATGTTAAAGAGTTCTAAAGGATTAAGAAAGGAAAATATATCCTATTTTTTAGATTACCATCTCAGATTTGATCACATACATATCCCTCTAGGAAGTAATTGTGATTAGTTATGCATATGAATAAGACACATTCTGGTCGGTTGACAAAGATATTTTTTATATTTTTATTGACTATCTGAAGCCTGCTCCTCTAAAATGAGGATACTTTATTCACCAAATAGTTTGCAAATGGGTTGTAAAATGGCCCATTTGACACACTTCACTCAAACGCCACTTTAAATGGGGCAAGTTTGAAAACTGTGTTCGCTCAGTAGCACGAAGTGCCGGTTCCAAGTGCCGGTTTACTGACTGTCGCAAAGTGAAACATGGTGCACACAAGGTTGTCGTGCATTTTCAGGTCAAGTCTACCAGATAGCACGAGAGCCTTGGTTGGGAAAGCCCCATTGTGGGCTTACCGAGATCTTACGGGGGCTTACAGCCCACCCATTGCTTGCCATCGGCTGGCTTCAGTGTCTCATTTGTTTGCTTCGTATTGGATGGCTTTCCTTAGCCATCTTGCCTTTGTCCTGGTCCATCCACTGCTCCCATTTAGGGAACTACTAAGTTTCTTTTTCTTTACGCACTCCATCAGAGTACATGTGTTTTCTTGCTCTCCCCCATCTCTCCTGTGTTCTGCTTTCCCCTTCAGAGCAACCCACCCCTGTCCCCCCCCCCCCCCATCTCCAGCTTGTCCTATTGCTTAGTCATAACTTTGTTTTCAGATCTAAAATATGGGTTGTATTTAAGAAAGAGCATGCTGTTTCCAGATTGCTTGCCGTCTGGATAAGGTAATAGACTACAAGCAGTAAAGTATTGTGTTTACTCTAGTGTACTGTTCAAGGTTGCTGAGGGCGCCCGTCCACTGCAGCACCTGGAAAATAACTTAACGAGGCCCAAGCTGAAGTGCTTCTTTAACCTCCAGTAACTTATTTATTTTGTGAGCTTTCTATAGCGCAAACTTGATCCGAAGGCATCAGAGCGCTTTACAGAGTAAGCACAACAATAGTAACATAAGGTACAGAAAGTACATAGAGATGTATATGGTGATGGTTAGGGTAAAAAAATAAAAAAAGATGTACAGTGGTATATAGAACAAAATGGCATACACCGGGCTCACAGAAGGAATCAGTAAAGATACACAGCAACAACTGTAACAAGCATTGGCATAGCCAATAGGTCTCGCTTTTGGGACCTTATAAGTATTTGGTTATGCAGCACAATATCCTTGGTGCAACAACATCAACTGTTGCATGGCTAAACACTTATAAGATTCCAAAGGCGAGACCTATTGGCTATGCCAATGCTTGTTATTGTTCATGCTGAGTCGAGTTAACAGCAGCCCAGTGCTGCTGCTGACCAGGGGCCACATAGAAAGGTCAGTAGGGCTGCATAAGGCCCCTGGGCCGTACTTTGAGTATCAGTGATCTGGAGATTACTGCCAGCACAGTTCAAGCAGGTCTTGCAGGGAACATACAATATTAAAATTATTTCATACCGTGTATTCATTAAACTTTTGTTAGGTGTAGCATTTATGGCTTACAGCATGGTTCATGCCAAAATAATGTAGATGTTGCCTATCACAACTTCAGTTAAGGTTAACAGCTGGCAGCATTTGCACTCCCTGGTGATTCTGCCCATCTTTCCTCTAACTTCTACTGAGCATTCTTTTTAATGTGTGGGTCCAGGCCCTGCTGTCCAATGGGGCTCTTTTGTTAAAGTCCTTATTTCTGCAGGTGTCAGTTGGGGAAAGCAAAAAGATTTTAAAAGTGTGAGCTGTTGGTGGATGGACACATTTTTTTAGACCCAGTGTAAAGAAAGGGTGGCAAACAAATATCAGCTTTTCTTTCTTTTATCATGCACATGCTCCATATTCACCCATTCCTCTCTCCTTTGACCCGGGACTTAAGACAATGTCTCAGGGACTCGAAGGATATGGAACAGTGCATATTCAACACATCTACGTCAATGTGTATGCTCACTCAAACATGATGCACTTGTCTGTCTCTTCTCAACCTTTGTGTGGCTTGTTTTCGGGTGGATTTTAGCCTTGTAAATCTGTGTAACCATTGAAAGGCTCCGTAAAGCGAGTGCAATGAGGAATGCTCTCTGAACAAGTGAAGCGCTGGACAGCAGAGACGTCGGCAGTGGGCGCCATCCAGTTGTCTCCTGTACTTTACAAGCAGGCCGTCAGCTGTGGCCTCCAGTGCCAATACTTTCTATGACAATTGGAATGTAAAAAAGCTTTGTACATGTGGCCCTATAAGTGGTCAAACAAGTGTCCCTAGCAGTCACTGGTGAGGTGCTGTTCCACCGGTGTTCCTTAACTCAGATCAAACGCGCCCATTCAGTCCTTGGCCCCTCACATAGAATTCCAGTAAAGGGGTTTATAAATGTCAGCGTAAATTCTTGGGCCCTCCCATAGAACTCCACTAAAGGGGTTTATAAATGTCAGTGTCAAATGCAAAGGTCTAGTGGCTATTGGGCGGCGACCCCAGTTCATTGCACACGTGGAACCGGGTGCAATCCCTCGTTGCGCACGCTGTACGTGCTTTGATCTGGTGGGCTGACCTTGAGTTGACTTTAGCGGGTGCAGGGAGCAGGTAGATTGGATGCTGATTGGTTTTTGTGTCTGTTATACGCGTTTCCTGCTTGAAAGCAAGCGGCTGGACAGAAATCACATTTTCTGATGCAATCCCAGGTTCAGCGTCTGTGAGCCCTGGGGCGTGCTGCCGAAACGTATCTGTCGGTGTCTGTGTGAGGGAGACAAGCAGGGGAGGGGAGAGATATAAAGAAATGCGGAAGAGAAGGGAGGCCGCGAGGGACTGAGTGAGAGTGGGAAAGAATCAGGGACTGAGAGAAAAGAGGAAGGGGGAGGACGGCAGAAGGGATGATAGAGAAATGAGGCAGAAAAGCGATTAAAGAGAAGTCAGAATGGGCGAGGGGGTAAGGGGTGAGCGAGAACAAGGAATGTGAGGGAAGATAAAAAGTGGAACAAGAGATTGAGGTAGGTAGTGAAGGGGAAGCGAGGAAAAAAGGGAAGGTAACAGATTAAAGAAGGAGGGAACAATGGAAGCATAGAAGGAGAGAGGGAGAAGGATAGGAGAATGTGAGACTAAATGACGAAAGGAAGGCAGGAGGTGAGACGAGAAAAAAAAAAAAAAAAAAAAAAAAAGAACTGGAGCTGAATGGAATGAAAAATACAAGCAGGAAGGAAAATAAAATGTCAGGGGGGCTCGCCGTCTTGGGGTGTCATACTTCGATGAAGGGGGTCTCAGTCTTAAAGCACCATGTCAGGCTCTGCAGCGGTCCCGGGCAGGACGATGTCTCCCTACCAGCAGCATCCCTCACACGGACTCAGGCGCGCGGAGGTCTTCGCTGCCGCTCCTTGGGGGGGGGGGGGGTGTGGCCAGTCTCAGGTTGTTCCTCGCAGCCCTCACACAGCCCCCGGAGGTGGGATATAACTGAGGGGCTCCGAACGACTCCTGCCAGTTCTCCTTTGTGACGAGCCAAGGGCACGGGGGAGACTACACCATGAAGATGCTTTTCCTGCCAGTGTGTGCCATTGTGCTACTGTCCGTCTTTGAGCCCGCAGACTCCTCTGCCTATTATGACAAGATCCTGTCCCACAGCCGGATCCGGGCGAGGAAGGAAGGGTAAGTGCGAGGCTTCTGCGTGGCTGACACGAAGCTGGTAAGAGCTTAAACGAAATAAGCAGCAGCAATTAAAATAAGCAGCAGCACAGGGGGCCAAGAGGCCTGGCACATAGACACTGAACAGTGTAGCGAGAGCTGAACTCGGGGAAGGGAAGTCGGCTGCCTGCTTGCAGCAGAGAAAAGACCGAGTAGGGAGGAGGGAGGCAGCGTCAGCACAAGTGAAGCGCTGGACGTCGGCAGCGTCAGAGGAGCAGGGGCGAGCGAGTGCGGCAGCCTGCTGAGCTGACCACACGCTCGTGCACAATGCCCATGTGTTTTCAATTATCGCGCCCGCGTCTGGGCACGATAATTGCAAACAGATGGCTGCCCTGCGGGTAACCGCAGGGAAAAGAGCATGTGGTCAGCTTTTTGATGCCCCTTACATAAAGTCTCGCAGAGCAGCGCTTGCGCGCTACTCTAGGCTCGACCTAAAAATGAAGAGTCCGAAAGACAATAGGAAATATGACCGCAGATAGTTCTGAGGTAGATATGTTAGTAAGTTGTCAGGGTGGTGAGAGTAGATGGATATGTATAGATACACCCGAGGTGGTGAGGGAGCATGGCATCTTAGCACCGACGTTCAAGGCAGCTTGGCGCTTTACATAGTAGGAACAGTAACAAGAGGTACAGAGAAAATAAAAATATGTAGTACACAATAGAGGGATATGTAAACACAATAACCGCAATACCCGAGTTGCATAAAATTGCAAGTTGCCGTCCAAGTAAATCAAAGGAGTAAGAACAGTGCACGTAAGAGTTCTGAGGGAGCTATGGAATGGGGATACTAGAGGCACAGTTCTCCCCAGAGGTAGCGATGCGCAGATGAACAAGCGGGGTGAAGTGAAACAAAGATCCATGACATAGGCAAGTCATGGAGTGACTGGAGGAAGCGGACATATGGAGGGCATGGTCGGACACGGAGCAGGAGCATGGCATGAGTCCTCAGTGAGAGGAATTTGTTGGATAGGAATTTTTTTACTTTTTTCCTGAAGGATGAGAATGGGTTACATCTGATCTAGTGGGGAGAGAGTTCCACATATTAGAGGGCAATCCGGAGAAGGAACGTAGGAGGTTTTTTTTCTTGAATTCTTGTGGCTTGAACAGTATGGAGCTCATACTTCTGGAGGATCTGTTCCCACCCGAAAGTGTCGACTTCTGGGACAGGTAGGAAGGGGTGTTGTGGTGCAGCGCTTTAGGAGTCATGCAGGCAATTTAGAAATGCATCCTGGCCTCAAGTGGTAGGCAATTCAGAGCTCGAAGGCCAGGGGTGATGTGATCACTTTTTTTTTAGATCTCGTGATGAGCTTTGCTGCTGCATTAAGAGTGGCCATGAGAGGAGCAAGTGCGGTTTTCGGGACGACAAGGGCTTTTTCTACCGTAGTCCAGTTTCAAAAGCACATATGCATGAGTTGCAGTTAAGAGGTCAGCGGCGTGGAGGAAGGGTTTTAGAGTCCTAAGAATATGGTTGACTACTCTAGTAATGGCACGGATAAGTTTTAGCATGGAGAGTTTTGTCTAGGGTGATACCTAGAAATTTAGCTGAGTCGCCTATGTGTGGGGTGCAATTCAAGGCATAGAGAAGGGGGAGCCATTCTTTGATGTTGGAGGTGGGTGGAGCGATAAGTAGAAATTCAGTTTTAAGGGCATTGAGTTTGAGGTGATTGCGAGTCAGCCATTGTCGGGTTAGGATGGTGTGGATGTCCTCCAGGGATGATAACCTCATGTAGAGTTGGGTGTCATCAGCATACATATAGGAGATGTAGGAGCATTTGAGGTGATCAGTTAGGGGCTCCATGTTGAGGTTGAACAATGTTGGGTAGAGGATAAAGCCATCAAGGATGCCCAGCGATAGTGGGACCAACTCAGAGCATGATTAATTTGGAAGCGCCTAGACCTGCTGTGTATAAAGAATAAACATTTTAATACAGTGCCAGGGAGGCCCATCCTCTGTTCAGGAATGTCGAGCAGGGTAGCATGGTTGATGGTATCAAAGGCTGCTGACAGATACAGTAGGATCAGGAGTCAAGATTAATTCCGATCAAGCGAGCGGAAGGCATCGTCGATATGGACCTTGGCTGTTTCAATGCTGTGGCCCAATTGGAAGCCAGATTGAACAATTCCAACTCCTCAACCCTTGTCAATGTGATTGAGGAGCTGTTAGCCCTGTCTTTTTTAGGAGTTTGGCTAGAGTAGTGATGTTCGAGATGGAGCAGTAGTTGTTGTTAGGGATGATGTTTTTTTTTTTTTTTTTTTTTTTTTAAGGATAGAGGTAACCCAACCAATTTGAGGCAGTCGGGCAGGGAGCCCTGGGAGACAGAAGCATTATCTTAGTCCACAGTGGGAGTAGGAGATGAATGGACTCAATCAGGAGTTTGGGGGGGGGAGGAAACAATAAAGCAATTAGAATATTTTAAAGGAGGTCAACAGATTCAAAGTGTCAATCTCATCAAGGGTTATGAAGCTAGACCAGGTGGCATAATTTTTGGGCGAGAGTGTTATACAGAGCGAGCTTCAAGGTCCATTGTGTGGGTAAGTGGGAGGGGTTGGGGCGGTCAAAGAGAGCGGTCTGTATGTCGTTGGAGATTGACGTTTTCTCAGCAAAAAGGGAGGCAAATGTTTCACAATTAGGGGGCGCTTTGTTTGACGAGGCAGGATAGCTATTGCAGGTAGATTGTTTTCTAATGATTCCGAACAGTCTTAGGTCTATTATTAGCAGTGTCCAGTTGATTTCGAAAGAACCCTGCTTTGGAGTTCCAATTGTGCCTGTCGTAGGCGTGGCATCTTTAGTGCAGTAGTAGGAGGATGGCTAAGGAGGGGATGTATCTATGCTTTTTCAGCAAGCCTAAGGAACGCTGTTCTTAGGTAAGGTCACTGCTGAACCATCGTTTGGACGGGATTCTTTTTAGCTGTTTAGGGGCTATGGTATCCATGAGGTTTGACATTGAATTGAATTAGTGATCAGTGAGGGCTTAGGCTTCGGCCAAGGTGGAAGGCGTGAGCAGGGTTTAATCATTGTGGATTAAAAAAAAAAAATCCTTGCAAGGTAAAACTGTAGAAAGCAGAAATATTGGAGCCAAGTTCCTCATCCCTGGAGAGTTTCCTTTACAGATGGTCCCACATGACGTTTAAAACCGTGGCAATAGTGAGACAGAGGGACACACAAATGGGCACTCTAATCACATGAGGGGAGCTTTACTGCCCACCATATAAATCAAGCTCTCCACTCATTTCCAAACTTTCTAAACTCTTCTGACCACTCGGGCCCTGGTGCTGAGCTGGTATGTATGGGCCCTCAGGAGGTTGTCGAATGCGTGGCTTGACTCTTGTGGGTGGTCTTGTGCTTCGCTGTAGCATCTACTAACAGAATCACCGCTTGGGTTGGATTTAGGCGTTACATTTGGGGCATTAACGAGCGCCTTATTTAGCGCCTTGGCAGTGTTGTCTGCCCACCCACCCACTAGAATGAATTACTCTGCCAGGCAGTTTCACACCTTAACATTGCCTGCCATTGAAGCTGCTCATGGTCCACAATTCCCACTCTGCTTACTAATACCATTTTTGTATGTGGTCAGCCAGCTGTTCTACTGTCAACCCGTACATGCTTCTCCCTCGGGTTGTGTGGTAAATGTGCCATTGGTGAGCCATCAGTGCTTCTTCTACACTGCCCACATGTGCCAGCATTCACCGCTGCCCGTCAGTACATGTCTACCAGTGCCAACTTCAACCACTGCCCACTAGTGCCAGCTTCAAAACAAGCATTGCCAAAGTCAATTGTCTCACCTATGCAAGAGCTATTAGCTTTGCCAATGTGTTTAGCCATATTGTACACATTGCTGCTGTTCAGCAAAACTGAAAGTTTGTGGAATAGAGGAGAGTGACGTGGAGTAGCATATGGTGGGATGGAGTGTCGTATAGTGGAGTGTAGCAGCATCGTAGAATGTAGTGGTGTAGATTAGAGTGGTGCAGAGTAGACTAAAGTGGCCTAGAGCGCAGTGGTGAAGAGTAGAGGGGCATACATTTCATTGTTGTAGATTGCAGTGACGAAGAGTACAGTGTCATACAGTACTGTGGCACAGAGTAGAGTGAAGTGGCGTAGAGTGCAGCAGCCAAGTGCAGAGTACAGTGGGACAGAGTAGAAATAGAGTGGCATACAGTGCAGTGACGCAGAGGACAGTGGCATAGAGTAGATTGGTGTAGAGTTCAGTGCGTAGAGTGGAGGGCATAGAGTGGAAAGACGCAGAGTGGAGCAGAGTTCAGTGGCATAGAGCGGATTGTTTCAGAGAAGAGTGAAGTGGCGTAGAGTGGAGTTGTACGGGTAGGGTAGAGTGGTGCAGGGTACGCTGCAGTGACGTAGAGTAGAATGGCGTAAAGTGCAGTGTTGCAGAGGAGAGTGGTGCAGAGTAGGGTTGTGCAGAGTGGAGTGGAATGGCGCAGAGTGGAGTAGTGCAGAGTAGAGTGGTGTGGAGTGCCGTGGCAAAGAGCACAGTGGTGCAGAGTGGCGAAGAGTGGACTGGCATAAAGTCAAGTGGTGCACAGTAGATTAGAGAGGAGTAGAGTGAAGTGGTGCAGAGTAGAGTGCACTGAGAGTGGAGTAAAGTGGAGAATTGCAGAATACAGTGGATTGGGTAAAGTGCAGTATGCATGGTGTGGGCACTGCCATTACAGACACCATATTTTCAATTGAATGACTATTACATTTGCACAGACACAGTTTTAATGATAAAAGTATACAGCACACAAATTAAAATCTGGAAAGATCACCTAGTGTATGGATTTATTTTGATTGTATTAAAATATTTGTTTCAAACGCTACAGAATTAAAATGTGCTTTATTTGTGCTCTCCTAATTCTGATATATTCTGAAATGCCCGTACAATTAATTACAGATATTTAAACTTTGTTGTGTACTAGAAAAAAGCCTATCGCAGCAAGATTGTCACAGAATTCCTCTCACTTCTAAGTCAGAGAAAGAAAAGTAAATACCAAGCTCCCACGGCAGACAGGGCCCGACATTTGACCTTAGTCTCTGAATGCACAGCAGATGGGACAAGATAACAGGATTTAAAGGCTTATTTACAGAAAGGAAGCACGTGGAAGGATACAGTAAATAAGAAATGCTCTTCGGGAGAGACCAACTCAAGCTGGACAACCTAAAATCAAATAAAGCCAGCAAATGGAAAGCAAGCAAATGTGAGTTACAAACCACAAAGCCAATGGGGTAAGCAATTGGTGGAATGCATTCCCATGGAGCTTTCTGAATGTTCTCAAGATGTCTTTAGCAAACCAGTTAGCTGGGCTGCCTGGTAGACTTCAACCTAACTACCAACTTAACACAAATTCCCAGTCTCCCAGTAGAGACTAAACTTCAGGCCCATCCACTCACTCTCCTGTGGCGAGAAAACATTTATTCTCGGTTCTCTCCCATTCGCTTTAGTTTCAAAAACATTTATGCCTTGAAACGCACGTTTTAGGTCTTCGTGTCAGTTTTGCCCTTTTTTAATAAAGACTTTAAATGTCTTTAGGAAATCTTGTTATAAGGCCTGCTGTGAGCATTCACAAAGTATAATGGGACACCCTGCTTGCTCTTTACCACTATGTACATACTACAGTGCAGAGACATGAGAGCCAATGGGATGCAGGGAATAGGGACATTAGAATGTCAGACCTCTCCCATAAAAATCTGACCATGGGGAGGGGGAGAATCAGTTTGGGTAAAGCACGATTTCGATCGAAATTCAGTTTGAGAGTGCAGTAGGCTAGCATTTGAGACACGAGGCTCTGGAAAGGTCATTTCTACATTTCAATCCTGGCTGCACATTGAGACATGCCCAAACGAGCCGTTTTTAGGTCGAGCCTAGGCAGCGCATGCGCTGTCTCTCTACATGCTGTATTCACTCTATAGGCTTACAGCCCACCTCCAGCTTCTTACTGGCTTTTGTCAGCGTCAGTTAAAAAAAAAACCGTTGCTTCCAATTGGATAAAGGTTCCTGCTTGTCCCACCTTTTTTCTCAATTTTTGTCTCCCATGGATCTCCCCCAGGACTTGTCCTCTCCGCTATTTATGCCCAGTCTTTGGAACTTTTTTTTAACAGACACTGAGCACTTTCCACTGCACCAGATTCACAGCCGCCGCGCTTCAGTGTAAAGCATCTCCCACACATGCTTGTTGCTCTGGAGGTTATGCGTTTCCATCTAAACAAGCGCAGCGGACAGCATTTCAATTCCCCAACGCATTTACGGAAAGGGAGCTACTGCATCCCCTCATCCACCCAGCTAGGCTTTCCTAGGGTCACGAATTTGTGATTTATGTGGTATTGGGGGGGGAGGGGGGGGATTACATAGCGCAAACGCCACCACAAGGTATCGGAGCCTTTACACAAACACCAGTTATATATTTACCCATAGAGGGTGTTTAGCCTCAAGCACATACACGAACTGCTCGAACCCTAGCAGCAAAGTCAGCCGCTCTAGCCTAAACCCATCCCCTTCTGAGAACAGCATTTCAAACGTTGGTACTCCTTTGGAATGCACCATTAATATGCATTCCAAAACAGCACCAGCCATCATGTTTTCAAATGCTGCAGCCCAGTTTAATATTGTGGCGCATTGGATACATGCGACACGAGTATGCTTCCAAGGAAGGTAGGTTGTTGGAGTTTTGTTTATTTTCCTTTACTTTTGTTGTTTTCATTGCTGAATTAGTTATGGAGTTAAAAAAAAAAAAAAAGAATTCTTTCATTGTATACAAATGGGGCAGCCACTACCCAAAGCTGAGTTGGCTCGGAGACAAAGCCAGAGCAAATGTGCGAGGCCGCAAAAACACCTGGGCATTGCTGTGTGGTGCATGGCTGCGTGCATCAATATGCCTATGAAACACCCCCATAAAACTGCAGTCACTTCATTAGAAACTACAGGATTAGGCATAGTGTTAATTATTTCTTGCAACGCGTGCATTATTAACCTCTCATGAAGCAACGGTTACTTATGTTGGATTTGTAGCATGCCGGAATGATACCAAAGTACCTTACCTCTAGGGTGTGCGGGGACTATATTGTGCCATCTAAGGGTTCATGTCCCAATGTCCCACACAACTGAAACAGTGTAGTGTTGTTCACCCCTTGGTGCTTGGCAGAGGGATGTTTAACAATAGCGCTTCTGATGCCGGGTCAACAATCTTTGTCGACCCCCACTGACCTTTCGCCATGAATACCCTCACTACCACCCTCCAACAGACCCCCTTCATCTCTCCATAGCCTCCGACATACATTTCATTTTTTATAGCGCTACTCTTAGGTCACTCGCACTCAGTTCTGTGATCTGCATAGTACACTTTCACTGCAGCAGGGACATTAATCCTCTGCTCTACTTAAGGATAAGTCAAAACTGCCAGTAGACTAAACTCTGTTCTCTTTCCAGAAGGGACATTAAGCGCCAGCACCATCGTAATATTTTTATTTGCTGCCTGAAAACTGCTGGGCACACAAGGAACTCTGCATCATGTGCTTTTAAACTGAAAAGTAAATTTTGAACCCCCCCCACCATGCCCCCCTTCCAGTCAGTGCCAGGTGCAGTTGCACCAGTCGTACCGCCCTAAAGCCGGCTAGGAGTCATAGCAACGCGCTTCAGCAAGTACGCCTGGGCCACTATTCAGGAGTGAGCTCTACTCGACATTAAATTGGAGACATCATTTAAACTATCTATTTCAAAGTTCTATTTGCTGCAATGAGTGTCTGGGGATATTACCTGCACTACTTCCTGATAGCCAATACCCAATGTTATCGGTTTTAAGAATGCCAGAGGGTCAAGCATCTATCAGGTGCTGCTTCAGGCAAAACCTTAATCGATGCAAGGTCAGCATATTTTTTCTGCACTGACTCATTGTCAGTGAAATTGCTCTCCCACCCTCGCAGCTCCACCATTAAGTGAGGCCTGCCCCTGCACTCTCGAGTGTTGGTGATCGAGGCCCTCCTCCACCCGCAGGTTTCCCTGCGCCTCATCCCTGGTGGTCCAGTGGACCTCTGTCTCCTTCCTCTAACTCTGCTCTTTCACTCGTTTTTCTACCTTTTATCTTTCACCTTTCTGCACTTTTCTGCATCTCTGCTCTTTTGTGCCTTATTTCTGCCTATTTTCCCTTTTTTCCTTATCCCTTATTTCCTCCCAGCGACCTTTCCCAGCCGCTGCTGCCCCCGCGGCCCCTCCCCCCCCAGCGCGACCGGCCCAATCCAGCTCCGCTCCCGCCTCCCAGCTGTCCAGCCCTCCCCGACCCCTACTTAATGGCGGCCACAGGCGCGTCAAAGGCAAGCCCGTCTGCGCCCGTCCACGACCCGACCGCGACCAGCGCCAGGAACCCTGGACCTCCGCCCCGCCAACGCTACGACCCAGCAGCACTCCACGCACTCAACCCAGGCCGCAACAACAACTGCAAGCTAGCATCACCAGCCGACTCCCACGGACCCTTCAGCTGTCACCGCTGCCGGCACACCTGCAGCACCGCCAAGAACACGGATCCAGCACAACCCGCCCACAAGACCACAAACGAACCGAAGACCCTGCAATGCATCCTCCTCAACGTCCGATCCCTCCACAAACACGCCACCGAAATCTGGGACCTCCTCGACAGCACCACCCCGGACGTAGCGTTCTTCACCGAAACCTGGACCAACACCACCTCGGGACCGGACATCGCCATCGCCATCCCCCAAGGATACAAGATCTCCAGGAAGGACCGCCCCACCCGCCCAGGAGGAGGAATCGCCATCGTCCACAAATCCAGCCTCCACCTGAGCACACTCCCTGACGAGCCCACAGAACTGATGGAACACCTTCACTTCAAGATACTGGCCAGCCCCACCGCCACCCTCCGAGGAACCCTCATCTACCGACCCCCTGGACCCCGCAGACCCTTCGCCAACTCCATCACGGACATTATCTCCCCGCAGGCCATCGCATCCACCAACTACACCCTGCTGGGAGACCTCAACTTCCACCTCGACAACCAACTGGACCCCAACACCACATCCCTCCTGGACAACCTCCACAACATTGGACTGCGCCAGATCGTGACCGAGCCCACGCACTCAGCAGGACACACCCTCGACCCCCTCTTCACTACAGGAAACTCCATCACCTTCAGCCACACCACCGAACTCCCATGGACCGACCATCGTTGCGTCCACTTCACCTTCAGACCACCCACCATCCACAGACACCAGCACCTGCTTCCACGAAGAAACTGGACCAAAATCACCGACGACCAGCTCACCTCCTCACTCAACAACTCCACCCCAACCATCGCGGAAAACGCAGCGACCCCAACACCGCAGCCCGAACCCTGCATAGATGGATCTCGGACAACACCATAGCCCCCCTCAAGAAAAACAACAATACCTGCGCCAAGAAAGCCAGATGGTTTACCACCGAACTTTGAGAGTCCAGAAGAACATGCCGCCGCCTCGAAAAGGCCTGGAGGAACACCAAATCCACAGAAGCCCACGACAACTTCAGAGCCGCCACCAACGCCCACCATCAACTCATCAGAGAAACGAGGAAAAAAGCGATTGAAGACAGAATCTCCACCCACGCGCACAACAGCAAGGAACTCTTCAGCATCATCAAGGAGTTCGCCCAACCCACTAGCGAGTCTACCGACATCCCTCCCTCACAAGACCTCTGCGACAAACTCAGCACCTTTTTCCACCACAAAAATCAAGAGCATCTACGACAACTTCGACGAAGACAACCAACACACTGAACCCTCACCAACCACCCCCGACACCCGGAAACCAGTGATTGACGACTGGACAGCCCTCACCACCGAAGACACACTGAAGACAATGAAGTCAATCCACTCAGGGGCCCCCACGGACCCCTGCCCCACCACATCTTCAACAGAGCCGCCGACACCATCGCACCCATGCTCCGTCACACCATCAACCGCTCCCTGGCGACCGCCTCGGTTCCCCGACGACTGGAAACACGCCGAGGTCAACCCCCTCCTAAAGAAACCCTCAGCGGACCCCACCAACCTCAAAAACTACAGACCCATCTCCCTGCTCCCGTTCCCAGCGAAAGTCAGTCATCGAGAAAGCCATCAACAGCCAGCTCGCCACATTCATTGAAGAACACAACATCCTCGACTCCTCCCAATCCGGCTTCAGAAAAAACTACAGTACGGAAACCGCCCTCCTCGCCGCAACAGACATCCGCACCCAACTGGACAAAGGAGAAACAGTAGCCCTCATCCTCCTCGACCTATCAGCGGCGTTCGACACAGTCTCCCACCGCACCCTAATACGCAGACTCCACGACGCAGGAATCCAGGACAAGGCCCTCGACTGGATCCACTCCTTCCTCTCCGGCAGGACGCAGCGGGTCAGACTCCCCCTTTCCTCTCGGACCCCACACCTACCGGAGTCCCCCAGGGCTCCTCCCTCAGCCCGACGCTCTTCAACGTCTACATGGCTCCACTCGCCCCCATCGTCAGAACCTATGGACTCAACATCGTGTCATACGCAGACGACACCCAGCTCATCCTCTCCCTATCCAACGAGCCCAACACCACCAGACACAACTTTCGAGAAGGCATGGAAGCCGTCGCCAAATGGATGAAAAACAGCTGCCTACAACTAAACACCAACAAAACAGAAGTACTCATCATGGGCCCAAACCCAGATGCCTGGAGCGACACCTGGTGGCCCCCCGCCCTCGGAAACCCACCAACCCCCATGGACCACGCACGCAACCTGGGAATCATCCTGGACTCCGAGCTCAAAATGGACCGCCAGATCAACTGTCTTGTCTTCCTGCTTCCACACCCTCCGCCTCCTTCGTAAGACCTTCAAATGGATCCCCCTCGAACACCGAAAGACCGTCACTCACGCCCTGGTCACCAGCAGACTCTACTATGGCAACGCACTCTACGCCGGAATAAACAAAAACCTCACCCGCAAGCTACAGAACATCCAGAACGCCGCCGCAAGACTGGTCCTCAACCTGCCAAAACACTGCCACATCTCCCAGCACCTGCGCACACTCCACTGGCTCCCTGTCGAGGCGAGAATCACCTTCAAGATGCTCACCCACGCACACAAGGCCCTCCACGGCACCGGACCAGCATACCTGAACAGCCAAGTCAAATTCCACGCACCCCAAAGGACCCTACGATCAGCCCAGCTCTCCTATGCCGTCGTCCCCCGCACCAGAAAGACCAGATCGGGAGGCCGCTCCTCCTTCCTCGCGGCCAAAGCATGGAACGCCCTTCCGCTCCACCTCAGACAGACCTCGCTCCCCATCTTTGCAAGAAACCTCAAAACCTGGCTCTTCGACATACCCCCTCCTTGATGGATGGAACCTGCACCCCCCCCCCACCCCTAGCGCCTTGAGACCCTTACGGGTGAGTAGTCGCGCTTTAACAAACCCCTGATTGATGGAATGTATGAATTTGAGCAGGAAAAATCCAGTGGCTTGCACATCCAATTTCCCAAATAATCATGGATATAACAAACATGGGATCTTTAAAGGACATTGTGATGGTACATAAAAGATCAATCAGCCTCAAAATGGTCAGACCGTACATTAATGCAATAGAAGAGGGTTTGGAAGCAGCAACATTGGTAATCTTGCCAGCAGCCGTCTCAGTACATCGGGGGTTGGATTAGGGGACCTAGGCAGAGGCTAACTGTTTATAGACCATCAATTTTCAATGATATTAAATCACTTTTTTTTTTTTTTTTTTAAGTCCTGATATCACCATGCCTTCTGCAAGATTCAGGCCTTTTTACCTTACTTATCTGGCCCATGGCCTGCTGCATTCAAATTCGGCCCAACCGCACCGACTGAGCCCACCGGCCCGTCACCCAAAGCGGCGCCTTGGTGTAATCATAGGACCTCTCATATGGTTGATTCTGTACCCGTAACCCACCTCCATCTGATGAAATCGGCCCATATCTTGTTCACGCCACCAGGCGTAGCCTCAGTATCCAAACAGCAGGTCCGATATACCACTTTAAGCCAGATGGGTGCACGTAGAGGAAGTGGATCAGTCCTGCATCTACAGATCTCCCTCCTGGCTAAGAGCACCGAATAAAACAAGAGGCCCCTCTGCACTGTACTCAAGAGGCCACGTGAGGCCATATCCACCCCCATTAAAACTAACACCGGACTTAAAGTGATATTTATACCCAGGATATCTTTTGAGATGATCTCAATATCCTTCCAGAGCGCCTTAACACCAGGGCAAGTAAAGATATGTTCATCATTGGCTCTCAAAAGGCCACATCTTTTACATCTAAGATCCTGCTCCTGAACAAACTTTGCGATCTTTTGGGTGGTCCAATATAGTCAAAGAAGTTTGCCATACTAGCTGCAACTCAGCCTCCTTGATGATGCCTTCACATATTAAATATGGCACTGTCATTTTTTTATCCTCTAACATACACGGAGATGATCCTCTTAAGGTGCAACGGGGTGGGACCAAGAAACTCAAATGTCAATGATCAATGACAAATCATTAATTGTTTTATGTCATAGTATATAGGTTGTCTGTGACGGTATGGATGTCAATTTTGAAATAGGGATATACATATTAATGTTACTAAAAGACTAGGAACAGGATAGAGTGAGGAGAGAGAGTGTTGAGTGGGACGGAGCCCACCTAGAAAGAAATTAGAGGCCTTAATAGCCTTATGGTACATGTAAGGGCTACGCGTTTACTGAAGTGAAATACCAATTCATGGTGGAGGGGGTACTTTATTTGTATTTTATTTTTCTATTCTCTGCATCCAGGAACTTCCGATACCAAATGGCAACTTCCTTGCATTTAGGCATCACATCCCGGCATGTGGACTCAAATTCCCAGGCCTCCCCCAATCTCCTGAGCCGTACTTGCAAACCAGGAAGACAGTTGAATATATTTAAACCTTGCTAGGGAGACCCAAAGTCTTAGCCCTTAAAACTTACCAGGGTAGGATCCCGTGCACTGCCATCAGCTCCCCCCAGGTGACTATTCCGGCCCTTCTTAATGGAAGGCTCAATCAGTGGCTCAAGCATTCTGGGGTACCTGGGGAATCCCAGATAGGTGCGAAGTCTGAGTAATAGCCGATGCCCATAATCTTCATGGCTTGACACAAATACTTGATGCAGCCTTTAAAACCTTCAATCATACTTTAAAAAAAAAAATTGGGGTGCTGAACTTATGTAGGAAACCGGAGACTCCTAACTCGCTGGTCATTTCTGCTAGTAGCACCCCGCAGGTTGAGCGGTCTGGCTTACCCAGAAGCATCCTACAGTTCTTGAACTGAATAGCCATACAATACAAGTTTAAATCCGACACAGCAAGACCACCCTTTTCTAACCTGCACCGCAACTTATTCCATGCAAACCTTGCCCCTCCTGATGCCCCTATAAAGCTAGTAATTTTCCCTTGTTCTGATCAGTTACCGATCTTGGGAATGTAAGAGGGATACAATTAAAGAGCTGTCAATTTAGTAAGGATCGACATCTTCATCAAATTCACTCGCCCATAATTTGTAAGCGGAAGATTCTTCCATCTAGCAAGTAAGGCATCCATTTCCTTCGCCACCCTACCCAGATTATACAATGGGATTGCGTCCAGGGGGTTAATAATTCTATTTTGCTGCAATGCAACACTTCTGGTTTATTGAACAATTAAAGCCAATAATGAACTGTATAAGACTACCCGCCGATTAGTGATTTTCTGATTGGTAAAATTGGTGTTAAATAATCTAAAAAGCTGATTGGCTGTGATTTTTCAAACAGCAGCCATCACAGAAGCAACAAGCATTTGCAATGCAATAGGTCTCGCATTTACGCAAGTTTGAGCTATTGGCATTGTAAGTGACAACGCCTTTTATTTAGGTTTTGGTTTTTAAAACATAAATAAAAGGCATTGTGATTACAATGCCAATAGCTTAAGCAGCGTGTAAATGCGAGACCTATTACATTGCAAATCCTTGTTGTTACTGGTCACGTGGAAAATAATTTGGGTGACTAACATTTATGACAATGAGAGTTTCTGCCACAAGAGAAGATAAAATAATCAGAAGTGGGTGCATGTAGAGATTAAATAACAAGAGGGAGGGAGACACAGAGCCTCGGTGGATGCCATAACACCACTTGTGCAATCAATTCCTAAGAGGAGGATGCATCCATAATTCAAGGCTACACAAGAAAAGGCAGTGCTGTGGAGTGGCAAACACTGTAAAGTGGCCAAAAAAGGTGGACCTTTTCATATAGAATAACAATGTTGTTGGAGGAGAGAGGAGAAAACTAAAGTATCACTTGACTGGCAAACACTGTAAAGTGGCGCTAAAGTCTTTAGGGACTAATACCCGGCTGGGAAAGTATTTTTTTTTCCTGTAGGTAGGAGCGAGACAGAAAGGCAGGGAAGACTTATAGGCTTAGAGACCCTCTCCGGGCGTGCGCGCTCAGTTTAATATATGAAAAGTTGGGAAGGTTGTGCGCAGAGGAGCAACAATTTATTTGAAAGACTGAAGAGGCTTGCTTGCAGGCGCAGCCGTCTTCCTCTGCTGAGTGGGAGGGAATGTTTGTATTGTTCCTTTGCTCCGAGTGAGGGTGTCTTTGTAGCGTAAGGGCCCCCCCGTACTGTGGGGGCTGCGGGAGCCTGTGTTACGCTCCTGGCAAGTTACGTTGATTATTGTTTGCTGGTTTAAGGTGCACGAACAGTGCTGTACGCGTGCTAGCAAAAAACAACAAACGCGCTAATACGTTGGCAGTTGTGCTCGCGCACATTTCTGTTCATGGCGTTTTGCTAATGACGCCATACGCGTGCACAATGTGGGCGTGTACGCATGGATATGCTAGCGTGTTGCGGGGAGCCGAGTAGCTTTGGAGGAGGAGATCCCAATGGAACGAAAACTAAGTTTGCTAAACAATAATGTGTAAATATGGGGTTTGTATTACGGAAAGACTTTTAATCGGTATAAATTTGCAGCTTTTTTTATTGGGCGGTTTTGGAGGCGGTAATATTGAGGTTAGTTGCTAGTGGCGTTTGCTATAGCAACGGTGTGAACCGTGCTAGCGAGTTTTTAGTTTGGGAACTGGAAACAGGCATTTAATGCCTTGTGACCAAGCTTAACAGTGGATTAGATCAAAGGGTATAATAAAAGGTATGAACTGTGTGGTATGCGTTTTAACCAAGTATGGCGTTGCATATGTTGTGCTGGCTAACTTGTTCAGTTGGAAAAGTGTTACTGGTGGTAGGCAGCGTATTAGATGGGTGAGTAAAGTTAGGTAGAATGCAAGAAGAGTTTGAAAGTAGTTAGAGGGCTGGCAAAGAGTTTGGCGAGGTTTGGGCGTTAGTAACAGGGGGTGTATGTGGACGGCTTTAAAAGTGAATGCATGCAAAAACAAAATTGGTAGTGGTCTAAAAGGAGAATGTAATCACTTAAGTTTTGCAAATGGTTTGTGTGCTTGGGCGCGCACAGGAGCAATTATGTAAAACCGAAGTTAGGGATAGGAGCAGTAGCACAACAATGGCTGTTACTAGGATAAGAAAACAAGGAAACTGCGTATCAGCATGTTAAACAATAGCGCAACGTATGTCTATAATTGTACTATATCAAAAGGAACAACAAGCACATAAAAAGCGGGATAATGGCAAAATACAAGATACTTCAATGTGATGTAATATTGTGAGGCGCACAGACGTAAATATATTTTTTTGATTTAAATGTTTGCGAAGTAGGGAATTTTGAGTTGTAACAACAATCATTAAAAAAGCAGAACACAATGTGTACATGCTGGAAAAAGTAGTATACGAAGAACCCTAAAACCTTGTTTTTTACTTGTTTAGCAGTAAAGCAGGAGATATATATATATAAACACGCCGCAGGGTGTAAGCTGGCGCGTGCATATCTCCTGTCTTTGTTTACTGAGAAGCCCACACCTTCAACGCCATATAGGCTGCTGCGTGCACATGTGAAATCCTCTTAAACAACAATGAAGCAAGAAACGTATTAACATGGCGCCAGTGGGACGGCCGCCCATTTCCTCTCGTGGGAGTTGTTGAACAAGGTAGCAGGGCGCGCGTAAACGCGGCGCCAGCTGTACACATGCACATATCCTGTCCTGCAAGTTGAGCTAACGCCGCATGGTGTAAGCGGACACGTGCACATCTACTGTTTTTGTTACTAAGTTTGTTTAGCGAGGAAGCCCACACCAGCAACGCCATATAGTGTGCCGCATGTGGCATTGTGTATAAATAAATACGTTTATAAAATCGTAAATCGAGGTGCTTTGAAATAATTGCAAAACATTATAAAGAACAGCCGATGTATTGAAGGCGCCTTGTAGCCTGTTTTGCTTGCAATTGACATGGAAGCTTTTAGAGAAAAAAAAACGCGTGCCAGCCCTACACGTGCACATCCCCTCTCCTGCAAGTTAATCTAACGCCGTCGTACGCGTTCACGAACGCGTTCACAATTGAAATCCTTTGTGCGCGTGCACATGTCCTGTCCCCCTTCCGAGGCAAGTCGACAACAATAGATCTCGCTAGCGACAGCGCTTCGCGCTGCGTCGTTAGGCGAGACCTAAAAAACCATGCATCATGTTGGCAGTGTGCTGTAAAGAAAGCTGTTAATATGGTTTCTGTAATGTCACTCAGTCAGACAGTTGGGAATCTCCTAAAAACGTATAATGGTTGCGTTCAGTCTTCAAAGCACTTCTTAATTTCCTGCTAAGGAAATAAGTTTTGCAGCAACAGTGCCCGTGTTAGCATAAATGATTAATGCTTCTTGGAAAAGGTTGTTCGCGAATATAGATAACATTAATTCTGATGCACTCGTGTGGGAGAGAACAATATAAACAAATTTGGTTCCTTGTTACCCTCATAAAATATGAAAATTCAAAAGCACTCAGACCCGGCAAATCAGACCATTATTGTATAAAGCCAATCACAAACCATATAGCAATACGTCAAATTGACTTCCTGCCTGCACATGTTCTTGTGCCTGCTGTTCAACAGACTACTAAATCAATTGCCTTGCATAGCAGTCCAACTTAATCCTATGCAGTCACACAGAGTAGAAGAAACAGCAATTTGCCCAAGATCTCAAATTGACAAGCTAGGATTCAGAAGCAGGCCTGATGTTGCTAAAGACTTCAACCGGGACTCTAGACCACGACTACATTCCCCTACTCTGATCATCCTTTACCTTGTGAAGTCAAAAGGAAGCATACATTGTCCAGCGTGTGTCCCTCTATATAGTAGAGTGGAAGGAGCCAGGTGTTTACACAGTTCTTTTCATGTTATTCTCAGATGCACCGACAAATGTTAAAGAGTTCTAAAGGATTAAGAAAGGAAAATATATCCTATTTTTTAGATTACTATCTCAGATTTGATCACATGCATATCCCTCTAGGAAGTAATTGTGATTAGTTATGCATATGAATAAGACACATTCTGGTTGGTTGACAGAAATATTAATATTTTTATTGGCCATCTGAAGCCTGCTCCTCTAAAATGAGGATACTTTCTTCACCAAAATAGTTTGCAAATGGGTTGTAAAATGGCCCATTTGACACACTTCACTCAAACGCCACTTTAAATGGGGCAAGTTTGAAAACTGTTCGCTCAGTAGCACCAAGTGCCGGTTCCAAGTGCCGGTTTACTGACTGTCGCAAAGTGAAACATGGTGCATACAAGGTTTTAATCCATTTTCAGGTCGAGTCTACCAGACAGCCTGGGAGCCTTGGTTGAGAAAGCCCTATTGGAGCTTACCAAGCTCTCACAGGGGCTTACAGGCCACCCATTACTTGCCATTGGATGGCTTCAGTGTCTCACTAATTTGTTTGCTTCGTATTGGATGGCTTTCCTTAGCCATCTGTCTGTCCGTCTTCTGGAGGACAGCCTATGTATAGGCTGACTTGTGCCATTCCACTGCTCCGATTTAGGGAACTACTAAGTTTCTTTTTCAATAAGCACTCCATCAGAGTACATGTATTATCTTGCTCACTCTCCCCATCTCTCCTGTGTTCTGCTTTCCCCTTCAGAGCAACCCACCCCTGCTCCCAATCTCCAGCGTGTCCTATTGCTTAGTCATAACTTTGACTTCAGATCCAATATACGGGTTGTATTTAAGAAGGGGCATGCTGTTTCCAGATTGCTTCCCGTCTGGATAAGGTAATTGACTACAAGCAGTAAAGTATTGTGTTGTTTACTCTAGGTTACTGTTCAAGATTGCCAAGGGCGCCCGCCCACTGCAACAACTGGAAAATAACGCAACTAGACACAAGCTCAAGTGCTTCTTTAGGCTCCAGTAATTATTTATTTCGTGAGCTTTCTATAGCGCAAACTTGATCCGAAGGTATCGGAGCGCTTTACAGAGTAAGCACAATAGTAACATGAGGTGCAGAAAGTACATAGAGATATATATAGTGATGGTAAGGAAAAAAAAAACTATTTACAGTGATATATGGAACAAAATAGCATACACCGGGGTTACAGAAGGCGTCAGTAAAGATACACACCAACAATTGTAAAAACGAAGAGTCCGAAAGACAGTAGGAAATATGAGCACAGCAAGTTCTGAGGTAGATATGTTAGGGAGTTGTCAGGGTGGGGAAGAGTAGATGTACATGTATAGATATACCCGAGGTGGTGAGGGAGCATGGCATATTAGCACAGATGTTCAAGGCAGGTTGGCTCTTTACATAGTAGGAACAATATCAGTAACAAGAGGTACAGAGAAAATAAAAATCTGTAGTACACAATAGATAGAGGGATATGTAAACAGAGTAACCGCAATACCCGAGTTGCATAAAATTGTAAGTTGACATCCAAGTCAGCAATAAATCCAAGAAGAGTACGAACAACAGTACACATGAGAGTTCTGAGAGCACTATGGAATGGGGTTGCAGGGTGGGGAGACTAGAGGCACAGTTTTCCCCAGAGGTAGCGATGCGCAGATGAACGAGCGGGGTGAAGTGAAACAAAGATCCATGACTCGGGCCAGTCACGGAGTGACTGGAGGAAGCGGACATATGGAGGGCATGGTCTGACACAGAGCAGGAACGTGGTAAAGTCCTCAGTGAGAGGAATTTGTTGGATAGGAATTTTTTTACTTCTTTCCTGAAGGATGAGAATATGTTAGATCTGATCTCAGTGGGGAGAGAGTTCCAGATACTGGAGGCCAATCCAGAGAATGAATGGTAGTAGGTTTTCTTTTTCTTGAATTTTTGTGGCTGAAGCAGTAAGGAGCTCATACTTCTGGAGGATCTGTTCCCATCCGAAAGCGTGAACTTCTGGGACAGGTAGGAAGGGGTGTTGTGGTGCAGCGCTTTATGAGCCATGCAGGCAATTTTGAAATGCAACCTGGCCTCAAGTGGTAGCCAATTCAGAGCTCAAAGGTCAGGGGTGATGTGATCACTTTTTTTTTAGATCTCGTGATGAGCTTGACAGCTGCATTAAGAGTGGCCTTGAGAGGAGCAAGTGAGGTTTTCAGGAGGACAAGGGCTTTTGCTACCTTAGTCCAGTTTCAAAAGCACATATGCACGAGTCGTAGTTAAGAGGTCAGCTGCGTGGAGGAAGGGTTTTAGTTTCCTAAAGATATGCAGCTAATGGTTGACTCCTCTAGTAATGGCGCTGATGGGTTTTAGCATGGAGAGTTCTATGTCTAGGGTGATACCTAGGTATTTAGCCGAGTCTACTGTGTGGGGTGCAATTCAAGGCATAGAGAAGGGGGGGCATTCTTGGACTTTAGAGGTGGAAGTGGGTGGAGCGATCAGTAATAATTCAGTTTTAAGGGCATCGAGTTTGAGAGTCAGCCATTGTCGAGTTAGTGTTACGGTGGTGTTGAGGGTGTCCTCCAGGAGGATATTCTCATGTAGGAGTTGGGGGTGTGTGTGTGTATATATATATATATATATATATATATATATATATATATATATATATATATATATATATATATATATATATATATATATGATGTAGAAGCATTTGAGGATATCAATTTAGGTCTCCATGTTGAGGTTGAACAATGTTGGGAGAGAATAAAGCCTTGGGGGATGCCCAGCGATAGTGGGACCAACTCTGATCGAGCACGATTAATTCGGAAGCGCCTAGCTGCTGTGTAGAAGAAAAAAAACATTTTAGTACAGTGCTGGAGAGGGCCATCCTCTGTTCAAGAATGTCGAGCAGGGTAGCATGGTTGATGGTATCAAAGGCTGCTGACAGATACAGTAGGATCAGGAGTCCAGATTAATTCCGATCAAGCAAGCGCAAGGCATCGTCGATAATATGGACCATGGCTGTTTCAGTGCTGTGGCCCAATCGGAAGCCAGATTGAACAATTCCAACTCCTCAACCCTTGTCGATGTGATTGAGGAGCTGCAAGCGATCTCTTTTTTAAGAGTTTGGCTAGAGTAGTGATGTTAGAGATGGAGCAGTAGTTGTTAGGGTCAATGTTTGTTTTTTAGGATAGAGGTAACCCGACCAATTTTGAGGCAGTCGGGCAGGGAGCCCTGGGAGAGAGAAGCATTATCTTAGTCCATAGTGGGAGTAGGAGATGAATGGACTCAATCAGGAGTTTGGAGGGGAGATCAACGAAGCAAATAGAATATTTCAAGGGAGGTCAACAGATTCAAAGTGCCAATCTCATCAAGGGTTATGAAGCTAGACCAGGTGGCATAATTTTTGGGCGAGAAGAGGCAGTTACATGAGTAAGATTCAAGGTCCATTGTATGGTTGGGAGGGGGGGAGTGGGAGAGGGTTGGGGCGGTCTAAGAGGGGTCTGGATGTGGTTGGAGATTAACGACGTTTTCTCAGCAAAAAGGGAGGCAAAGGTTTCACAATTAGGGACGCTTTGATGTTTGAGGCAGGATCGCTGTTGCACGTAGACTGGTTTCTAATTATTTCGAGCAGTTTCTTAGGTCCATTAGTAGCAGTGTCTAGTTGATTTTGAAAGAACGCTGCTTTGGAGTTCCTAATGTGCCTGTCGTAGGCCTGGCATCTTTAGCGCAGGAGGAAGAGGTTGGCCAAGGAGCGGGTGTATCCATGCTTTTTCAGCAAGCCTAAGGAACGCCGTTCTTAGTTAAGGTCACTACTGAACCATGGTTTGGCTTGTTTGGACGGGATTCTTTTTAGCTGTTTAGGGGCTATGGTATCCATGATGTTTGACATTGAATTGAAATAGTGATCAGTGAGGGCTTGAGCTTCGGCCAAGGTGGAAGCCGGGAGCAGGGTTTAATCACTGTGGATGAATAAAAAAAAATACATTTCCCCTGCAAAGCAAAACTGTAGAAAGCAGAAATATTGGAACCATGTCCCTCAGCCCTGGATTGTTTCCTTGACAATTGGGTCCCACAAGACGTTTAAAAGAGTGGCATTATAGGGAGAGAGAGTGACACAAACGGGCACTTTGATCACATGGGGGGAGCTTTACTACCCACCATACATATCAAGCTCTCCATTAGTATCTAAAATCTTCTGACCACTCGGGCCCTGGTGCTGAGCTGGTATGTATGGGCCCTCAGGAGGTTGTCGAATGTTTGGCCCGACTCCTGTGGGTGGTCTTGTGCTTTCCTGTAGCATCTACTAACAAAATCACCGCTTGGGTTGGGTTTAGTGGTTACATTTAGGGCATTAACGAGCGCCTTATTTAGAGCCTTGGCAGTGTGGTCTGCCCACTGGAATTAATTACTCTGCCAGACAGTTTCATACCCTAACATTGTCTGCCAGTGCAGCTTCTCATGGTCCACAATTACCACCAATGCAGGCGTCTCGCACTGCTTACTAAGGTCATTTTTGTATGCTGTCAGCCAGCCAGCTGTTACTGCCAACCTGTACATGCTTCTCCCTCGGCTCACCAATGCCACGTTTACCACACAACCCATCAGTGCTCCTTCTGCACTGCCCACATGTCGGCATTTGTCACTGCCTGTCAGTACATGTTTTTCTAAACCTTTTGCCAGTGCCAACTTCATCCACTGCCCACTAGTGCCAGCTTCAAAACAAGCATTGCCAAAGTAATTTATCTTGCCTATGCAAGAGCTATTGGCTTTGCCAATGTGTTTTAGCCATATTGTACACACTGCTGCTGTTCAGCATGTCTGAAAGTTTGTGGCATAGAGGAGAGTTACGTGGAGTAGCATAAGGTGGCATGGAGTGTCTTAGAGTGGAGTGTCGCAGCATCATAGAATGTAGAGTGGTGCACAGTAGACTAAAGTGGCCTAGAATGCAGTAGAGTAGAGTAGCATACAGTTCAGTGGCGTAGAGTGCAGCGACTAAGGGTAGAATGGCGTAGAGTGCAGTGGCGTAGAGTGCAGTGGCGTAGAGTGCAGTGGCGTAGAGTGCAGTGGCGTAGAGTGCAGTGGCAAAGTGTAGAGTAGTGCAAAGTACAGTGGCACAGTAGAAATAGAGTGGCATAGAGTGCAGTGACAGAGGAAAGTTGCATAGAGTAGATTGGTGTAGAGTTCAGTGCATAGAGTGGAGGGCATAGAGTGGAGTGACGCAGAGGGGAGCAGAGTTCAGTGGCATAGAGTGGATTGTTTCAGAGTACAGTGATGGGGAGAGGATTGGTACGGGGTAGGGTTGAGTGGTGCAGGGTACGTTGCAGTGGTGTAGTGTAGAATGGCGTAAAGTGCAGTGTTGCAGAGTAGAGTTGTGCAAAGTAGAGTGGAATGACAGAATGGAATGGTGCAGAGTAGAGTGCAGTGGCAAAGAGCACAGTGGTGCAGAGTGGCAAAGAGTGCATTAGCAGAAAGTCAAGTGGTGCACAGTAGATTAGAGAGGTGTAGAGTGAAGTGGTGCAGAATAGAGTGCACTGAGTGGAGTAAAGTGGAGCAGTGCAGATTACAGTGGATTGGGTAAAGTGGAGTATGCATGGTGTGGTAGCGCACTTTCATTACAGACACCACATTTTCAATTGAACTATTACATTTGCACAGACCTACAGTTTTACTGAAAAGTATACAGCACACAAATGAAAATCTGGAAATATCACCTTGTGTATGGATTTATTTTGATCATATTAAAATAGGTTTCAAACACTACAGAATTACAAAAAATATGCTTTGTGTTTTCCTCATTCTGATATATTCTGAAATGCCTGTACAATTCATTACAGATATTTAAACATTTTTGTGTACTAGAAAAAAGCCTTTCACAGCAAGATTGTCAAACAATTCCTCTCACTTTGAAGTCAGAGAAAGAAAAGTAAATAACAAGCTCCCACAGCAGACAGAGCCAGACATATGACCTCTCTGAATGCACAGCATATTGGGACTAGATGAGAACAGGATTTAAAGGCTTATTTACAGAAAGTAAGCACGTGGAAGGATACAGTAAATAAGGATGCTCTTCGCAAGAGACCAACTCAAGCTAGACAACCAAAAAACAAATAAAGCCAGCAAATAGAAAGCAAGGAAATGAGTTCCAAACCACAACGCCAATGGTAAGCAATTGGTGGAATGCATTCCCAGAGAAGCATTCTGAATGTCCCCAAGATGTCTTTAGCAAACCAGTTCGCTGAGCTGTCTTGGTAGGCTTCGACCTAACTACCAACTGTACACAAACTCCCAGTCTCCCAGTAGAGACTAAACTTCAGCCCATCCACTCAATCACTCTTCTGTGCTGAGAACAAATTAATTCTCTGTTCTCTCTCATTTTCTTTAGTTTCAAAAACATTTATGCCTTGAAACACGTTTTAGGTCTTTGTGTCAGTTTTGCCCTTTTTTTAATAAAGACTTTAAAACGTCTTTAGGAAATCTAGTCAAGGCCTGCTTTGAGCCTTCACAAAGTATAATGGGACACCCTGCTTGCTCCTTACCACACTTTCTATGTACATACTACAGTGCAGAGACCTGGGAGCCAATGGGATGCAGGGAATAGAGACATTAGAATGTCAGACCTCTCCCATACAATTCTAAAGGAGCATGAAGGAGGGGGAGAATCAGTTTGGGTAAAGCATGATTTCGGTCGCCCTTCATTTTTTTTTTAAAAGGCAGTAGGCTAGCGTTTGTGACACGAGGCTCTGGAAAAGGTAATTTCTACATTTCAATCCTGCCTGCACATTGAGACATGCCTGAACGAGCAGGTTTTTAGGTCGAGCCTAGGCGGCGCTTGCGCGGTCTCTCTACATGCTGTATTCACTATGGGCTTACAGCCCGCCTCCAGCTTCTGACTGGCTTTTGTCAGTGTCATTTAAAAAAAACTTTGCTTCTAATTGAATAAAGGTTCCTGCTTGTCCCACCTTTTTTCTCTCAATTGACGACTCCCATCAATTGCCCTCAGGACTTGTCCTCTTCGCTATTTATGTCCTGTCTTTGGGGATTTTTTTTTTTTTTTTTTATATTGACACCCAGCACTTCCCACTTAGCAAGGCACCAGGTTCACGGCGGCCGCCACGCTTCAGTGTAAAGCATCTCCCTCACATACTTTTAGCTCTGGAGGTTATTCGTTTCCATCTAAACACGCTCAGCTGACAGCATTTCAATTCCCCAACGCATTCACAGTACAGGAGTTACCGCATCCCCTCATCCACCCAGCTAGGCTTTCCTGGGGTCACGAATTTGTGATGTGTGGTATTTGGAGAATGAAAATGTACATAGTGTGAACGCCACCACAAGGTATCGGAGCCCTTGCACAAACACCAGTTGTATATTTACCCATAGAGGGTGTTGAGCCTCCCGCACATACACGAACTGCTCGAACCCTAGCGGCAGTCAGCCTCTCTAGCCTAAACACATCCTCTCCCGAAATCAACATTTAAAATGGCTGTTACTCCTTTGGAACGCACAATAAATATGCAATCCAAAACAGTGCCGGCCATCTTGTTTTCAAATGCTGCAGCCCAGTTTAATAGTGTGGTGTGTTGGATACATGTGACACCACTATGCTTGTTGTTGGAGTTTTCTGTATTTTCCTTTACTTTTGTTGTTTTCATTGCTGAATTAGACAGCTATGGACTTTAAAAAAAAAAAAAAACATTATTTCATTGTATACAAATAGAGCAGCCACTACCCAAAGCTGATTTGGCTCGGAGACTAAGCCAGAGCAACATGCGCGAGGCTGCATGAACTCCTGGGCATGCTTGGGTACTGCATGGCCGCGCACATCAATACGCCTATGAAACATCCCCAGAAAACTACAGTCACTTCATTAGACACTACAGGATTAGGCATAGCGTTAATTATTTCTTGCAACGCGTGCATTATTAACCTCTCATGAAGCAACGTTTGCTTATGTTGGATTTGTAGCATGCAGGAATGATAGCCAAGTACCTTACCTCTAGGGTGTGAGAGGATTATGTTGTGCCATCTAAGAGTTCATGTCCCATACAGCTGACAGTGTAATGTTGTTCACCCCTTGGGGCTTGGCAGAGAAATGTTTAACCAGAGCGCTTCTGTTGCCGGATCAACAATCTTAGTCACCACCCACTGACCTCATTCGCTACTAATACCCTCACTACCACACTCCAACAGACCCCTTCATCTCTCCATAGCCTCTCTGACATGCATTTCATTTTTTATAGCGCTACTCATAGTTGACTCGCACTCAGTTCTGTGATCTGCATAGTACACGTTCATTGCAACAGGCACATTAACCCTCTGCTCTACTTAAGGAGCAATCAAAACTGCCACTAGACAAAACTCTGTTCTCTTTCCAGAAGGGACATTAAGCACCGGCGTTATCGTAACATTTGCTGCCTGACAACTGCTGGGCTTGCAAAGAACTCTGCAACATGTGCTTTTAAACTGAAAAGTTATTTTTTAACACAACCTCCTCCCCCTTCCAGTCAGTGCCAGGTGCAGTTGCACCAGGAGCACCGCCCTAAAGCCAGCTGCGAGTCATAGCAATTCACTTCAGCAAGTACACCTGGGCCTACATTCGGGAGTGAGCTCTACTCGACATTAAATTGGAGACATCATTTAAACTGTATTTCAAAGTTCAATTTGCTGCAACGAGTGTCTGGGGATATTACCGCACTACTTACTGATAGCCGATAACCAATGTTATCTGTTTTAAGAATGCCAGAGGGTCAAGGAACTGTCAGGTGCTGCTTCAGGCAAAATAAGAATCGATCAAAGGTCAGCACATTTTTTCTACACCACTTTGCTGGAAAAAAAGCAGTGGCTTGCACATCCAATTTCCCAAATAATCATGGATATAACAAACATGGCCTCTTTAAAAGAGAATGTGATGGTACATAAGAGATCAGTCAGCCTCAAAATGGTCAGACCATACGTTAATGTGCTATAAGATTGCTTGGAAGCAGCAACATTGGTAATCTTCCCAGCAGCCGTCTCAGCACAACAGGGTGTTGGATTAGGGGACCTAGGCAGAGGCTAACTGTTTATAGACCATCAATTCTCAATGATCTTAAATCACTTTTTTTATTTTTTTTATTTTATTTTTTTTAAGTACTCATATCACCATGCCTTCTGCAAGATTCAGGCCTTTTTACCTTTCTTGTCCGGCCCAAGGCCTACTGCATTCAAATTAGGTCCAACCGCACCGACCGAGCCCCCCGGCCCGTCACCCAAGCGGCACCTTGGTGTAATCATAGGACCTCTCATACGGTTGATTCTGTACCCGTAATTCACCTCAATCTGATGAAATCGGCCCACATCTTGTTTGCGTCACCAGGTGTAGCCTCAGTATCCAAACAGCAGGTCTGATATACCACTTTAAGCCAGTTGGTTGCGCATAGAGGAAGTGGATCAATCCGGCATCTACAGATCTCCCTCCTGGCTAAGAGCACCAAATAAAACAAGAGGCCCCTCTGCACTCTACTCAAGAGGCTACGTGAGGCCATATCCACCCCCATTAAAAACTAACTCCAGACTTGAAGTGATATTTATACCCAGAATATCTTTTAAGATGATCTCAATATCCTTCCAGAGCACCTTAACCCCAGGGCAAGTAAAGATGATATGTTCATCATTGGCTCTCAAAAGGCCACATCTTTTACATCTAGGATCTGGCTCCTGAACAAACTTTGTGATCTTTTGGGTGGTCCAATATAGTTTATTAATGGTATAAAAAATTTTTTTTTTTTTTTTTTTTAAATGATTTAGGTTCCGATTAGCCAGTTTGTCCACTGAATACAACAACTTCAAGGAAGTTTGCCATACTAGCTGCAACTCAGCCCCCTGTATGATGCCTTCCCATATTATTTATGGCACTGTCATTTTTCTATCCTCTTCAACATACACGGGGAGGATCCTGTTATGGTGCAAGGGGGCGGGACCAAGAAATTCAAATCTCAATGATCAATGACAAATCAATAATTGTTTTAGGTCATAGTATATAGGTTGTCTGATTGTATGGATGTCAATTTTGAAATAAGGGATATACATATTAATGTTACTAAAAGACTAGGAACAGGATAGAGTGAGGAGTGGCATAGAGTGAGGAGTGGGAGGGAACACACCCAGAAAGAAATTAGAGGACTTAATTGCCCTATGGTACGTGTAAGGGGCTACGCTTTTAATAAAGTAAAATACCAATTCATGGTGGAGGGGGTACTTTATGTACATTTTATTTTTCTATTCTAGGCATCCAGGAACTTCCAATACCAAATGGCAACCTCCTTACATTTTGGCCTCACATCCTGGCATGTGGACTCAAATTCCCAGGCCCTCCCCCCAATCTCCTGAGCGGCACTTGCAAACCAGTAAGACAGTTGAATATATTTAAACCTCGATAGGTAGCCCCCAGTCTTGGCCCTTAAAACATACCAGGGTAGGATCCCCTGCACTGCCATCAGCTCCCCCAGGTGACTATTCAGGCCCTTCATAATGGAAGGCTCAACCAGTCACTGAAGCATTCAGGGGTACCTGGGGGAATCCCAGATAGGTGCGAAGTCCGAGTAATCACAGATGCCCATAATCTTCATGGCTTGACACAGACTTAACGCAGCCTTAAAAACCTGCAATCATACTTGTTTTTTTTACATTTTGGGTGCTGAAACTTTATAGGAAACCAAAGACTCCTAACTCACTGGTCATTTCTGCTAGTAGCACCCCGCAGGTTGAGCGGTCTGGCTTACCCAGAAGCATCCTACAGTTCTTGAACTGAATAGCTATACAAGTTTAAATCCGACACAGCGAGACCACCCTTTTCTAACCTGCACCGCAACTTCTTCCATGCAAACCTTGCCCCTCCTGATGCCCCTATAAAGCTAGTAATTTTCGCTTGTTCTGATCAGTTACCGATCTTGGGAATGTAAGAGGGATACAATTAAAAAGCTGTCAATTTAGTAAGGATCGACATCTTGATCAAATTCACTTGCTCATAATTTGTAAGTGGAAGATTCTTCAATCTAGCAAGTAAGGCATCCACCTCCTTCGCCACCCTACCCAGATTATACAATGGGATTGCGTCCAGGGGGTTAATAATTCTATTTTGTTGCAATGCAACACTTCTGGTTTATTGAACAATTAAAGCCAATAATGCACTGTCTTTATAAGACTACCCACCTATTAGTGATTTTCTGTTGGTAAAATTGGTGTTAATCTAAAAAGCTGATTGGCTGTCGTTTTCCAAACAGCAGCCATCACAGAAGCAAAAAAACATGCAGCATGTTGACAGTGTGCGGTAAAGAAAGCAGTCAGCATGGTTTCTGTAATGTCACTCAGTCGGACAGTTGGGAATCTCATAAAAACGTATAATGGTTGCGTTCAGTCTTCAAAGCACTTCTTAATTTCATGCTATGCCAATTCGTTTTGCAGCAACAGTGCCCGTGTAAGCATAAATGATTAATGCTTCTTGGAAAAGGTTGTTCGTGAATATAGATTACATTAATTCTGATGTACTCGTGTGGGAGAGAATATAAACAAATTTGTTTCCTTGTTACTCTCATACAATATGAACATTCAAAAGCACTCATTAGACCTGGCAAATCAGACCCTTATTGTATAAAGCCAATCCAGTCATTCAGCAATACGCTTCCTGCAGGGACATGTTCTTGTGCCTGCTGTTTAATTAACAGACTTAGTCTATTGCCTTGCATAGCAGTCCAATTTAATTCTATGCAGTCACACCGAGTAGAAGAAACAGCAATTTGCCCAAGATCTCAAATTGATCAAGTGGACAAGCTAGGATTCAGAAGCAGGCCTGATGTTGCTAAAGACTTCAACCGGGACTCTAGACCACGACTACATTCCCCTACTCTGATCATCCTTTACCTTGTGAAGTCAAAAGGAAGCATACATTGTCCGGCGTGTGTCCCTCTATATAGTAGAGTGGAAGGAGCCAGGTGTTTACACAGTTCTTTTCATGTTATTCTCAGATGCACTGACAAATGTTAAAGAGTTCTAAAGGATTAAGAAAGGAAAATATATCCTATTTTTTAGATTACTATCTCAGATTTGATCACATACATATCCCTCTAGGAAGTAATTGTGATTAGTTATGCATATGAATAAGACACATTCTGGTTGGTTGACAGAATTAATATTTTTATTGGCCATCTGAAGCCTGCTCCTCTAAAATGAGGATACTTTCTTCACCAAAATAGTTTGCAAATGGGTTGTAAAATGGCCCATTTGACACACTTCACTCAAACGCCACTTTAAATGGGGCAAGTTTGAAAACTGTTCGCTCAGCGACACCAATTGCCAGTTTACTGACTGTCGCAAAGTGAAACATGGTGCACACAAGGTTGTCGTCCATTTTCAGGTCAAGTCTTCCAGACAGCACGAGAGCCTTGGTTGAGAAAGCCCCATTGTGAGCTTACCAAGTTCTTACGGGGGCTTACAGCCCACCCATTGCTTGCCATTGGCTGGCTTCAGTGTCTCGCTCATTTGTTTGCTTCGTATTGGATGGCTTTCCTTAGCCATCGTCTTGGTCCTTCTGGAGCACAACCTCTTTACCGTCCTCTTTACAGGCTGACTTGTGTCCCTCCACTGCTCCCATTTAGGTAACTACTATGTTTCTTTGTCTTTACGCACTCCATCAGAGTGCATGTATTATCTTGCTCTCTCCCCATCTCTGTGTTCCGCTTACCCCCTCAGAGCAACCCACCCCTGCCCCCCACCTCCTGCTTTTCCTATTACTTAGTTGCTTAACTGTGTTTTCAGATCTAAAATACAGGCTGTATTTAAGAAGGGGCATGCTGTTTCCAGATTGACTACAAGCAGTAAAGTATTGTGTTGTTTACTCTAGTGTACTGTTCAAGGTTGCTGAGGGCGCCCGCCCTCTAAAGCAACTGGACAATAACTGAACTAGGCCCAAGCTGAAGTGCTTCTTTAGGCTCCGGTAACAATGTATTTATTTATTTTGTGAGCTTTCTATTGCGCAAATTTGACCTGAAGGTATCGGCGCGCTTCACAGCATAAGCACAATAGAAACATGAGGTACAGAAAGTACATAGCGATATATATGGTGATGGTAAAGGGGGGCGGGGGGGGAGAAACTATGTACAGTGGTATATGAAACAAAATAGCATACACCGGGGTTACAGAAGGCGTCAGTAAAGGTAAAAGGCAACAATTGTAACAAAAATTTGCAATGCAATAGGTCTCGCATTTGCGAAATTTTAAGCTATTGGCATTGTAAATGACCATGCCTTTTATTTATCGGTTTTCAAAACCAACACATAGATAAAAGGTTTGTCATTTACAATGCCAGTAGCTCAAAGTCTCGCAAATGCAAGACCTATTGCATTGCAAATGCTTGTTTAAGTTAACCATTGCCATCAGATGTCTACATTGCCTTCCAATGTAGACATTTTGTGAGAAAGATCTTTGTTAGAAAGTTTAAATGCGGGTGGCCTTGGAAAAAAACAAAAATGGAGTGAATACAACTTTTGATGCAGCCATTTCACTTAAAACAGGCATGTTCTCACTATGGGCAATTCTGCCAGTTTCACTTTACACCCATCAAAAAGAAAACCCTTCCATGCACAGACATTACAACTGTACAAAATCTGATTTATGGACCATCTTGCCACCAAGCTGCTGACATCTCACTGGACGACTGCAAAAAGAACAATTGATGGACAAAATGTTGAACAATGTCAAACATTCATCCCAGTACAGAGATCTGGGCCTAAATCCATCGTTTTTTGCTCCCCATGCCATTCCAGGACAACACCATCTCAAACACTGGATCCAACTCCAGTAACACCGAAGAGTCATGGAGTAAATTAGATCATACTAAACAGATAAAAATGTTACTTCTCACTGATAATCAAGTTAAAAGCGTGTTGTCTCCTATGTATATCTAATCCAAGAGAGGTCACCTCATTGTTTAGTGCATCGATCCAGGCTATAACCCTATTCTGACTTCATCTCCAACATCTTTTCTCCTTTTTTAAGCGCGTTATTACTCGATTAGCTTTTGGGTTTTTCTTGTTATATGATATTCGTGGTTCCCAATATAATGGCTCAAAGTATTTTAGCTCAAGTATTTGCAAATAGGAGACATTGTTAATGCACATTATCAACAATGCAGTATTGTTCTCTTAAAAATTATCATGTTGATGTAGATTACACTTATTAACCAAATATAATGTACCACTGTCTCTTTGTTTTTATTTTGACTTGCATTCTCTTGGTTTATTGAAAATAATAAAAATTACATTGAACAAAAAAAAAAAAAAAAAAAAAATTACCCATCAAACTTTGACAATAAAAAGATAAACACAAGCAAAACGCACAATTGACAACTCCAAACGCCCGGGCAATTTATACATCCGTCCCACCAGCCAAAAATACACAAAAGGGCAATCTGAATCAACTTGTTTTAATAAAGGAAATAAATAATGCGCCCTACCTGCAGACACACACACACACACACGTTATTAAAGGTTAGAATCCAGGTGGCCTCTTTGTACAAAAACACAAAAGCCTTAGACCCTCGCCACAAATTATTCTCAAACGGCACCCCAAAATTAGCACATGCTGTCAAAATACAGGACTTCCTTCTAATCATCTACCTGCTCAGACACTTCTATAATCGCACACAGAGTGGACATGCCATGCAGAAGATAAAAGGCGCCAACCACCAACCTCAGGCTGCAGGACACAGAGAAACCAGTGACTACTCCCGCTGGAAAAATAAACATAAAATGCCCGCCGGGCGTAAACACGTACCTGTTCACAGCTTCCAAATCGGTATGGAAGAATGGCAGGGCTCTGCCAACGGAGGTCTACTCACACTCCCACGCATGGAGTCAACTCCGCTGAGAGACGGCCAGCGACTGAAGGTGCAAACCTCAATGGCGGCAGGAAAGCGTGGAGGTTTGGGTGACAGACGCTGTCGGCCTACCAGGAGAATGGTGTACAACACGGCTGCATCACGCATCGGAGGTGAACGAGTGCAACGTCACCGGCAGCTCCTGTGAGGGGAGCGGGGCATCACAGATGCTCTCGTGACAGGAGAGAAACACTGCTTCTAATTACAGCGTGAACCCGCCAGCTCAATGCAAATAAGGCGTAAAAATAAATAAATAAACGAAGCGCGGTGTCCCTAAAGCGGGCGCCGCGTTCCGAATTAAAGTAAAAATAAATAAACGGAGCGCGGCCATCATGTTAAGTCTGCAGTGGTCTGGCGCATTAAAAAATATATATATTTAAAGTTAAATCACGACGTCACAGCACTTACAAAAAAAACAACAACATTTGTTCGGGCACGCGGCTTAAGCATTTGCAAAGCCGAATAAACAAAATAGTGTTTACCCACTAATAGTAGGAGACAGTATAACGCCGGAAGTAGAAGATCCAGTCCGGGTGGGCAGGGCCAAAAGGAGACAGGGCGGTAACAAAAAAGCCTCATTTTCAATCAGAGGCCAGCATTTTGCATAAATGATGACGCCAGCCAATGGGAATGAAGGACGGGGCTTCAAGTCCCCTTCTGAAATCGTATCGATGACAATAAGCCTCGCAGAGAGAGGAGCGCATGCGCGCTCCAGCGCTAGGTCTGCGAGACCTAAAAACGAAGAGTCCAAAAGACAGTAGGAAATATGAGAGCAGAAAGTTCTGGAGGTAAATAGGTTAGGGAGTTGTCAGGGTGGGTAAGAGTAGATGGATATGTATAGATATACCCAGTGCTTGAAATGGAAAAATAAAAGTGCAGATACTCTGTAGCAGAGTACCTGCTTGTTTCTGAGAAGTGCCGGTACTCTCCAATCAAAAGTATAGCATTTCTCTTAAGTGCCAGTACTCTCCCTCGCAAAATAAAAAAGTGCCGGTACTCCGTACCGGACAGTACCGGCCCATTTAAAGCACTGGATATACCTGAGGTGGTGAGGGAGCATGGCATTTTAGCACTGACGTTCAAGGCAGCTTGGCGCTTTACATAGTAGGAACAGTATCAGTAACACAAGGTACATAGAGAGAAAATAAAAATAGATAGTACACAATAGAGGGATATGTAAACAGAATAACCGTAATACCCGAGTTACTTAAAAATGTAAGTAGCTGTACAAGTCAGCAATAAATCAAAGAGTACGAACATCGGACACAGAGCGTGGCAGAGTCCTCAGTGAGAGTAATTTTTTTAATTCTTTCCTGAAGGATGAGAATGGGTTACATCTGATCTCAGTGGGGAGAGAGTTCTAGATATTCGGGCCAATCCAGAGAAGGAACGGTAGTAATCCGTTTGGCGACCCCCACTGACCTCTCACCACAAATTCCCTCACTTCAACCCTCCAACAGACTCCTTCATTTCTCCATAGCTCTCTGACATACATTTCATTTTTTATAGCGCTGATTATAGCTCATTCACACTCAGTTATGTGATCTGCATAGCACACGTTCGTTGCAGCAGGCACATCAACCCTCTGTTCACTTAAGGATGAGCCAAAACTGCCACTAGACAAAACTCTGTTCTCTTTCCAGAAGGTACATTAAGCACCAGCGTTAGCTTAACATTTTTATTTGCTGCCTGAAAACTGCTGGGCACACAAGGAACTCTACATCATGTGCTTTTAAACTGAAAAGTAAATTTTGAACCCCCCCCCCACCATGCCCCCCCTTCCAGTCAGTGCCAGGTGCAGTTGCACCAGTCGTACCGCCCTAAAGCCGGCTAGGAGTCATAGCAACGCGCTTCAGCAAGTACACCTGGGCCAATATTCGGGAGTGAACTCTACTCTACATTAAATTGGAGACATCATTTAAACTATCTATTTCACAGTTCCATTTGCTGCAATGAGTGTCTGGGGACATTACCTGCACTACTTGATGATAGTGGATGTGATGTTTGCCATTTGCTCACAGTGGTGGTCGTAGGATATCGTTGTCACTTTGATGTTGAGCGTCTGTTGCTACAAGTACCACCTGCCTTGAAATTCATTGGTAAAATCAGACCATTTACAAATGGCTACCGCTTATAAAGGTTACACAGTGTGCATCAATTGTATACCTCTTCAATCCTTGGTGGCACAGCACACAGGATAATGTGCTGTATGGCTAAACACAAGGTCCCAAAGGCGAGACTTATTGGCTATGTCACTGCTGGTTAGTTCTTCCCTATAAATGCACAAGGAACAAATGATGGACGGAATGCTAAACAATGCAAACATTCACCCAGTCACAAAGATCTGGGTTTAATCCATCCTTTTGCTCACCACGCCACCCCAGTTTGTACCCAGCCATATGCAAATCCGTCTTGACCCTGTTCCTCATGGGAACAGTCCAGCACGAACTGCCAAGCCAGCTCCTCCCTGGACCAGAAACAAGCATCCTGGGACCGGTTTCGGGGTGTCACCCCCTCATCAGCCAGGCTAGCTTGAATCTAATGGTGCAGTGAGCATGGGACCCACATATTGGCATACCCTTCCCATTGTCCCTATAGACAGCTTCAGTTGTCCGTTAGCAATAAGGTCTATTGTGGACAACCCCCAATACTTACGCTAGTCTTTGGGACAGTTCATTTCTTATTACTGTTCGGCTTTCGCAGCAATCCCATTCATATAGCCGCCTTACCACCTTTTGAATGGATTTCTTGTATCCTACCACAGCTGGCATCTAGGGAGCTACGTTTTTCATTTTTCCCAGGAGTGCATGTGCTTTCTTGCTCTCCCAGTGTGCTGCTTCGCTCCTCGTATCACTGTCCTTGCAGTCCCCGTGTGACTCCCCCTGTGCTAGTCTTTCCCCACCACACGGTCATGCTTGGCTTTTTTCCTCCCCGTAGATCCTTTATTTTTTCCCGTCAAGTCCAAGGCTAAACCATATTTAACCCTCAACTTTCTCTCTTGCTGCCTGACAGTGTTAATTCTTACCTCCCCACCTCTTGTGCTCCCACTCCTCTTTTCAATCCCTCCCTTTTTTTTTTTTTTTTAATTAACTTTTTTTCCTTTTTCAGAGTTCAAAGCAACTGTAATTTGCAGCTGGAACACTCCTTTCTCTAGTGTGCACTTTTGCCACAGTGCACTTTTTTTTAAAAAGTTACGGCTCTATGATTGACATCCTCCATTTTAGAATGATAAAATTAAAGTAAACAAAATGGCCACCGGAGCATCATGACACGTGTGCAAGCGTGGTGACGCATGCACACTTCATGATGCAGGGGACAGCAACTTCGCCTCCCCCCACCCCCGCAGCAAGCATTTTTTTCTTACTCAACGGCAAAACTATTTGCAAAGCCAAAAGGTCGACCAACACCGTTCACAAGAGATTTCTACTGGCTTTGTCAATGCTCGTTAGACATGCACCTATTGTTGCTTATGTAAAAATTGCTCTTGGTTTTTACCCTTGAGTTTACCCCCACCTACAAGCTGGTGGTAAAGACATAAAAATGATGCAACAACGGGCATGACAATGGTTTGGCTGGTCATTCCTAAAAATGTTTCATCAGGTAGTAAAGCCTTTTGCAATCAAAAAAGTTATTTTAGGGTTTTCAACTTTAAATTAAAGTGCAAAGTTGAATAATGGAATTACACACTAGGTGTCCTAGGTGTGCTGTATAAAAAATATGGTATCTTTACTCCTGGCCTACTCACAAACTCTTCACCAAATCGTTCCTCGGATTAGGCAGATACTCCCAGCCATAAACTATTGCTCTTCTGTTATCACCGCCATCATATAAACCCTGCCCGTGGGATCTGATCTGCAGCTCATAATCTCCAATTCTGGCAAAGTCAAGTCACGCTTTCAACCTTCCACATGGAGTTTTAAAAAATGCAGTGAAGCTCTATATAAAATGCAGACTTCAACCTTAAATGCCAAAACGAATGCCTCCTTTCACTCAATCACAGAATTTGTAGAGCGCACAACTTACCCGCGAGGGTCGCAAGGCGCTGGGGAGAGGGAAGGGGGGGGGGGGGTGCTGCTACTGGTCGAACAGCCAGGTCTTGAGTAGCCTCCTGAAGGTCAGCAGGTCTTGGGTCTGTCGTAGGCTTAGTGGAAGGGTGTTCCAGGTCTTGGCGGCGAGGTGTGAGAAGGATCTACCGCCGGTGGTTGTTCTTCGAATGCGAGGGACGGTGGCGATGGAGAGGTTGGCGGAGCGGAGCTGGCGGTTGGGGACGTAGAAGAAGAGTCGTCTGTTGAGGTAGGCTGGGCCAGTTTTGTGGAGTGCCTTGTGTGCGTGGATGAGGAGTTTGAAGGTGATCCTCCTGTCGACGGGGAGCCAGTGCAGCTTTGTCAGGTGGGGGGTGATGTGGCTGTGGCGTGGTACGTCGAGGATCAGGCGTGCGGAGGCGTTTTGTATGCGTTGCAGTCGATTGATGAGCTTGGCCGGGGCTCCCGCATAGAGGGCGTTCCCATAGTCAAGTCTGCTACTGACGAGGGCCTGGGTGACTGTTCTTCTTGTGTCTGTCGGGATCCACCTGTAGATCTTGCGAAGCATGCGGAGGGTGTTGAAGCAGGAGGAGGAGACTGCGTTGACTTGCTTGGCCATGGAGAGCGTTGAGTCGAGGATGACTCCCAGGTTGCGTGCGTGGTCGGTGGGTGTCTGGGCTGCTCCCAGCGTCGTTGGCCACCAGGAGTCGTCCCAGGCTGAGGGGTTGGAGCAGAGGATGAGGACCTCCGTCTTGTCCGTGTTCAGCTTTAGTCGGCTGATCTTCAGCCAATCGGCGACGGCCTTCATTCCGTCATGGAGATTGGCTTTGGCAGCGAGGGGGTCCTTGGTGAGGGAGAGGATCAGTTGAGTGTCGTCGGCGTAGGAGATAATGTTGAGGTCGTGCTGTCTGGCGATGCGTGCGAGCGGGGCCATGTAGATGTTGAACAGTGTTGGGCTGAAAGTGTTGGGACTCAAAGATCTGTTCCTTCACAGGACACCTGGAATTAAATTGGGGGGTGCTTTGTTAGTGGGGCATGGCAAGACACGTCCTGGTTTGGGCTGTGTTGTTAAGGCCTGGGATTGTGGAAGGATGGCAGCCATTGGTGGGCAGAGTATTTTGGGGTGTGTAGAAAAGCGAACACTGTAATGAAGTCTATGACAGGACACCAGGCGTGTTTGGGAGTAAGGCAGGATGCCAGATTGTCAAGGTTTTGTGATTCATCTAGTGGGTATAGGACTGTTTGAGGTGGGGGTGGCAGGACAACAAAGTCGGGCTGTGTTTAGATGCGGAAGGGTGGTAGGACGCAAAGGTAAAGGCAAAATATGCAACACCTTCTTTAGCAGTATTTGTTTGATCTGTTTGAGCAAGAAACATTTTTATTGAAATCTACAAATTAAGCGGCAAGTATGGTAAATCCATAATAATGTGGCAAACACTTCAGCCATAGAATCATAATTCAAGTGCCACTGGCCTCTGTTTTATTAACAAGCTACACATGCAGTAAAATATACTAATTCTAGTTAGTTCCCATTGTTAACAGCATCTTGAGAACAGCAGCAACTATCTCTTGCTTCTACAGGCAGAATATGTTTTTAACAGTGCAAAGGGTGTTTTTCTAAAATTCTTATTTACATAAAGTATTACTAAGTATTGCTCTTTTCTTTTTACCGCAGAGATTCCAACAGTACAGTCCAGAAGTTCACTTACAATTTTCAATAAACTTTAACCTGTTTGAAAAGAAATACCCTTTTTCAAGCCTACTACCCCAAAATAAACATCCAATATAAAAAATACATAATGGAGAATGTGTGTAATATCGTCCTATATTGCTATCTCAGATATTTACAAAACCACTCATCCTTCGGCCTTGTGGTTTTTTGGTTACCATTGTCTATCTATACACACAGATACACATTTATTCCATACAGATTGGCAGAATGGCTCATTGGGCCATGTTTATTTTCACGGCCATGTATGCTATGGTGTGAAAATAAATGTGGCCCAGTCACGTTATTTTGAGCAAGTGTACCATTAACACTTATTACAGTGCAATGGTCAAATTCCAATTTATTACCACAGTTGAGATGAACTGACATGAGAAAAATACTGTGTATTGCCTCAGTTTGCTACATTTTACGCAATTGAAACAACTCTCCTCATACCACAATGCTTCAACATGATTTTACTTTGCTACACACATTTAAATCTTTGCACCCTCGTTTTGGCTAAAAACTTTTTTTTCAAAAGCAAATACATATGACAAAATGCCATGGCATAAACCATATATGCAGAGGTGCACAGTGTACTATGCTATTTATTAAGCTTGTTGAGGGGAACAGAGGGGCATCATGGCCCACCTGAAGCTGCAAGTAGGTCATGAGGTCCCTCCCTACAACGGTAATACATAGCATATTACACTCCGCATATGTGCATATATACAATACAGTTGCACACACTATATATATCTATATCTATCTCATTGTTAAAAAGTTAACTGTGCAGAATTGATCACAGATGCCAGCCTAAGATACTGTCGTCCTGCTTTTTCTTTTTTAATATTTACAGTTTTGCCTACTAAAAATGCATAACTACAAGTACTAGAATCCAAAAAGTAACCAGGAAGAGCAGGGTACTTGCAAAGGTGAATGGACAGTGCGATACCACCCTATCTGTGGTGTCACAGCAGTAAAATAAATAGTGGAAAATAGATCCCCAGCTGTTTACTGCACTGCATCAGAGACGTTGCACAGAGGTGGGCGAGCCAACAAATTAAAATGGAGAGCCGAGCCGAGGGTCGGCTGTGGCTCTAAGAGACCGTGTACAAGCCTTAAAACAATTTGGCACCTAAATCGCGCAACAAAGATCATTTTGGAATATTATATGGCGTCGTCAATATTTTAAAAAGTTTTTCTTTAACACAGAAGCATTTCGCCTTCGCACATCAGATTATATCACTTCATTGTGAAACAAGTATTAAAAAACGCGATTTTTAAACATGAACTAAGAAACATTGCTGTCCCAACCCTGAGGACAATGCTATTAGTGAACTAAGTGGAAGGTTTGGGTTATTGTGTACCATATATGTGGGTTAGATTCTTATTAAACAGAGCAACATTATAGTCTAAACAAAAGAAAGGTTTTTGTGTAGCACATAACTTAAACTCACGCATTTAAAGGTGCTCTTATATGTGATCATGAAAAAAGGAGGCTGGGTGAAAAACGGTTAACCCACGATCACACAATTTAAAAGAAATAGGGAAGCTGGGATTGGTCTCAGATTTTCAAACTTCACACTGTGCAGTTCTTTCACTAGATATATCTCTTTCGGGCATCAACTGTTAAAGAGATGTCCTCAATTCTTGGGCGATGACAGAGCATGGGTAATGAATCCACATTTTATTTTTGGCAGTTTTATTTAGCATGAGGGACAAAAGAGAACGTCACAACAGACACTGACCAATTACACCGTTTTCTTTTTTAGATCGAGCCTAGAGGCAGCGCGCATGCGCTGCTCTGCGAGGCAGGTTATCTTTCTGTGTGCTAAGGGCAAACCCAGCACTTTCCATTTGTTAGTTTGTGTGCCTTACAAAATTGCCTTCCTTTGATTGGTGAAATGCTGCTTTTTGTCCCACCTTTGGGCATGTTTTCACTTTCGGGGCTACCGCCCCTGTTCCATGTGCCCTTACTGTCCAGTTTATATATCCTTTGTTCGACACACTATTATTGCCATGGCCCGCGCCGTTTCTCGCTTGCCTGCTGCAGCTCTCTTCCCCTTTAGGGGTATCTATAACCTACTCCGAGTGCTACCGTCCATGTTGCCTTTGACCTCTCTTCCTCGCGCCTCCTCTCCTTTTTCTATGCGGGTACTAATTTGTCACTTTATTACAGGTCTTTTTAATTATAGAAACTATAGGAGTTGCGCCAACATCGGCGCTGATATCCTATCTTCACGGTGTGAGGACAGCAGCTGCCAGAGGTCTCACGCGCTCCTCCTCTTAGCATGCTGTCCCAGCCTTATTTCCTCCGGCAGGAGGCTCCTGTTTACTGCTGCACCGGCCGGTCGTTCTTCCGTCTGGTATGTTTTATGCCGAGGGCTCCAGTTCTGTAGTCATGTGATGCGGCTGTCTGACCTCTGATCATGCAGCAACCTCAGTAGGACCCAATGTGTTGTTTCGGAGGGGGGGGGGGGGGTGCCCCCACTGCTGCAGAGGGTTCTAGCAGGAAAATGCCCTTGTGACAAGTACCGGCCAGTGTATTCCTCTCTTACTTTATTAGTCTAGCTGATTTTTAAAAAAAATATATATTTTATTTGTCAAAAGCACATAGAGCGAAGCTCTGTATCCCAGAGACTTCCGTAGCATCAATATACATTATCATGACTTTGACACTTTTCTCAAATATATAAGTGACTATTGAAAGGACTTGCAATTAAATCAAAACAGAAGAAAACGAAAAACATACAACACCGCCCCCACCCCATCACACTATTAACCATGTAAGATCAATATATACAGTCAGAGCAACATTCCTACGCTCACTACAGTTCACTTCTAAGAAAGCACTATCCCACCAAATGTACACAAAGAACAGTGAAGGGGGAAAGATTAGAGCCAGTCCGAGCCCTGTCCTGGAACAGGCTCCAATTCCAGTCCCCGATAGTCTGCCCAGCGCTTCCAAATTTTGTAGTGTTTACGAGGGCACCCCCTCGCAACAAAGATGGGAGCCTCCAAGCCCATACAGAAGTCTAGACCGGTCTTCCAAACCGAGACGGAGGGCGCTGCTGTCGCCTTCCAGGCTCTAGCAATGTCACGTTTGGCCAAGGTAAAACCTAGGAGCATAAGGTGACGTTTGTAAACGTTGCCCCCGATATCGTCCATGACGTGCAGGAGAACGAGCTTAGGTGAACGAGGGAGGTCCCAACCCAAAACCTCAGGCAGGTCATTACTCCCCGCCAAAACCGCGCCAGCGCGGAACAATCCCATATAGTATGGAGCAAGGTGCCCTCTTCATGCATGCAGCGAAGACACACCGGGGAAGCCACCAAGCCCGCCCTGTACAGCCTGACTCTAGTAAAATATACCCTATGGAGGTATTTAAACTGGATAAGCCGAAGGCTCATCGCAATGGCCGCACCACGAGGGGAGGCAAGGGCCTCCGTCCAGTCCTCCGCTTCGAGCGAGCCCACATCACTCTCCCAGACCTCACGGAGACGCTGCAGAGATGGGGAACTATGTGTGACCAGGGATTGATAAAAGTCTAGCTGCTTTTAAGCAACACTTTTCCCCAGGTGATTCCTTGTTTATAGTGTATTAAACTAAACACGACCTTTAAACATAAAAGAAATATTATTTGGCTCCAAAGGCTTTCTTCCCCAGAAAGAGCGTAAAAAACACCGCCTGACTGACATTTAAAAGCATGTTCTTTTGTTTTGCATGTCGCCGAGAAAGAGAAAATTGTACAGGAAACGGTTTCACAGTGAAACATAACACATGCTTTCCTGGAGTTTAATCTCGCATGAGGCATCAGATGTCTCAAATGACGGACTGCAGCTTAATCTGCGCTCCATCAGTGCCAAGACTTGAGCATAAATATGGGCCCAGGGGAGGTGCTGCTCATCACTCCCTAAGCCGGCACAGCATCTTGTCCTCTCAAAAGCCCGTCCGTGTCTGCCGGCAGCGAGACCCCATGTACCCCGCCATGTTGAAGTTCTCCAGACACTATTGAGCTAAGAAGGGTCCGTCTCTGGACTCTGCCATGGCTGGGGAACAGCAGCTGAAGGACAACCAACCAGTGAGTACGGGCCTAGGCTTTCCTTTAGCAGTGTCAAGCAGGCCTCTGGACGTTCGCTTGCACCCAGGGACATCTTAAGGATTTCGGAGGCCCTGGGCCACACGCATTTTGGGAGGCCCAGTTTGTAACAGTTTTGAAATGTATGATACAATTTCAGCACTTTCATGCCGTCCTTGGCCAGGTTACTGAGAGTGCACAGGCACACGTCGAAATTCAAAATGTGTTTACATTTAATATTCATGGATAGTGACGTGTGCTTTCAATATTTTAATTCAGCAGCAGCTCACTAACATTATTGCTTATAATCTTTGAGACCTCCTGCAATTTCTGATATGTGAGGTCCTGTTTTGATCTAAAATAAACAGTTTTTATGGCTGTCACATGGTGTTGAAAACCAAACACTTCTCTGCCATATGTCTGCAATAGACTCCAATACATCACCCACACTGAAAATTAAAGGAAAACTTTTTTTTTTTTTTTTTTTTTTTTTTTTTAAATCGGTTAAGAATTATTTAGGGTCATCAGAGCAAAAGCAAAGCTGGCTCTAACAGAGGCCCCCCTGAAAGGCTGGGGCCCTGGGCCAGGGCCCACTTTGCCCATGCCTTAAAACGCCTCTGCTTGCACCTTTCAAACACTTTAGGAGAACACGGTTATCAGTGTTGCATGGGATTAACGATATTATAATTTGTTGGTTTTCCTATTATTTAGATGCTGAGCTGCTGTGTTGGAGTTCTGGATGTTTAGCCCCAGCTCCTAGTAACGGACCTGAAAATGTGCGATTCTGGGAAGATCACTTTCCCTGTGCTAAAAATTGTAAATGTGGAATGTGATACAATTGTAAACAATGTAATTGAAATGTGAAAATGCGCACTGTTAGAAGGTGGTTCTGACCATCTGAGCCGCCCGGATTTTTCGCTTTTTGAACACCTAGTTGTGGAGCTTTTACTGTGGGAGAGCCTCCTAAGTTGGGACTCACCCACAGTGAACTCATGATGAAAGAGGCTGCATTTGGATTTTACCGGTGTCCCCCTGGTGAGAGTAGGCTGCTGCGCTGCAGCCGGAGTAAGGGGCACCGGGCTGGTTACATGCAGACATGTGTGTGCATGCGTGTGCACACGTGTAGGGGCTGCGCAGGGGAGATTCCTGGCATGCGCAGCCCAGGAACAGGTACAGATAGAATGGTGTGGCAGGAATTATGCAGAGCTGGGTGGTGACATGGAATAGCCTTTATATAATGGGAAGAAACATGAAATGGAAAGTCAGTGTGCTTTACTGTTTTCACTGAAGGACCACTCCATTATTCTCCTATGAAGATGGGGATCACATGGGGGTAGTTTCACTTCCCTAGGGCCTACAAATTCCAGACAAGCACTAAAGTCCACTGTAACTTAGGTGAGAAGAAGTATTCTGCTGAGTCCAAAGTCATATCTGTACTGCTTTTGGGTCATCCAGAAATGTCATATTCCTCTGAGTCAGCTCATAACCAGAGCCTGGCTGGGTGTGACCCTGCCAGGCTGGATTACTGACCTTCCTCCCCAAACTGAAGCATCAGAGGCCTAGCCCTTCACGGCAAGCATTCCAAGGGCGAAGGTCTCCTTTCCAAAAAGGAGAGGAGGTGGGTGGAGCTACAGGTTATCCATCAGCAGCTGTCACCTGGTGCCAGGCACCCAGCTGCTCTGGAGAGAAGGCAGCAAGGGGGGGGAGGGGCGGGGAAGGGGCTTTTCAGAGACCATGTGGCATGAGACCCCTAGACGACGACATTTTGAACTATCCCAGAGGCCTGGGCAGGAAGGAGGGAGCAGGGGCAGAGAGGTGATGTGTCGCTGCCTGATAGGGCAAGCAGAGTCTTCCTGCCAGCCCCCTCCAAATTATTTTAAAAGGTCTTGCACAGGAAGAGGAGCTCTCTCTGGGGTGTGGTCTGCTGAGACACTGGTGCTGTAGCCTGGCGCCATGGGCAGTTGTAAGGAAGAACCCCCCCCCCCCCCGGCGACTGTCCCAGGTCCCTGAATTGCGCCAGGAGGGGAGTCCAGGACCAGGGAGCCGAAGCCTGGACCTCTGCGCAAGGAGAAGAGGCCAGGTGAAAGGCTGGTGCAGGGAGCCAGTGAAGACAGCTCCCTGCTGAGTTCACCCTCCTTGAGACCAGGAGGGAGAAGGAAAGTGCTCCCGATGGCTCGGGCTGGCCATCAGGAGCAAGAGGAGGCCAAAATGATGAAAATCGGCCGCCTAGCTACGCCCCCCAGAAGGTAGGCGACCTCTGGCCGGACCGACGACGAAGTGCGTGGGGCTCTGCCGCCAGTCTTGACTGGGTCCCCGGGGTGGGTCAGGTCCCGGGGGCTGCCCCCACGTAAAACGTCCCCAGCGGGGTGCCAGGAGCCTACCCTGGCCCCCGAAGAAGTGGAAGACGAAGATTTAGTCGGGGAGCGCCGTTGCGATCCACGTGAAGAGTTCTGGGGCCCCGGTAACTGCAGTATGGAGGGGGGGGAAGAGAAGAGTGCCGTCGCCCCCCCCCGGGCGATCGAAGCCGGGGAGTGCCATTGCGCTCCCCGTGAAGACCTCCTAGGGGCCCGGGACCGCCAACTCCGGGCCCCCGTGATGCTAAGAGGAGAGGGGGAGAGCCGCCGCACTCCCCAGGAGGACCCGCCGGTCCAGGTGCAGCCGCCGTGTCTGCCCGCAGGAGCGGGCAGACCAGAATAAAAGCACTGGCTCCCGCGGCCGCACACGAGGGTGCGGGCCAGACGGGGAGCCAGCCGGAGCGGCCAGAGCAGCAGGGGGTGGGCTCCCCGATCTGCATTTACCGGATTGACTCACCGGCGGAGAAGGGGGGACCCGGCCCCCTGCGAGGATCCGACGCTGCAGGAGGCTGCCAGCAGCGCATCACGGCTCTCCCCGGAGCAGCGGGGGGGGGAGTCGCTGCTATAATATTCACGGGCAGGAAGAGAATTGGCCCATAATCCCTTGCAGGCCCGGACCGGCCTGCAAGGAAAGCGGATGGTGCTCTGCATGGGGTGGCCCCCGGAGGACGGGGTCACCGCTAAGTGCCTGAAAAGGTGCAGGGGGAGCTGCAGGAGCTACGCAGTCTCCCCCAGCACGAAGATGGACAGTCCCTCCCAAAGTCTCGGGGAACTCCATGGAAAAAACCCTGCAAGAGCTCAGCCAGCATCCTGGGGCTGGAACTTTTGTTCTACAGCTGGGGGTGCGTTAGGGACTCCACCACGGTATGAAGGGCTGAGCTGGGGATGTCTGGAGAAGGGCATCCCCTGGAGGTGAAGAGGGGAAATTGCATGAGAAGTGCATTTACCAATGTTATTTCTTTTCAGGGACTGGAAGTCACATGTGTATTGTGAAGTCATAAGCAATGTGGGGTTATGTTGCTGGACATTCCTGCTAGGGTGTCTGGCTGTATATGCTTAATCCTGTGGTTATAACTGTGATGCCTTTTAGGGGCTTTAATTGCAATGCATCATAACGGTTATCAGCCATGATAAGTACTGTCATTCTAAGTGATGCCCAAACATGTAATCTTGCTACTGCGTTAGGTGAAGAACAACCCAGACTGTTCGCCACTAAGATGTAGAGGTGTATACTGTATGGTCAGTATGAGATGCTCAGTCAGGGTTATGTGTCACCAGGGTAGGTGTGCCCATTTTAAATGCTTGTTGAGATAATGGGGTGGTCGCCACTGGGATGGTGCCAGTGAGCAAGGCCCTCACCCCAGGTTATGGTCAACCTACTGCATTGGGGGCAAGATGATGTGCATACATGGGAGTGGTGGTACTAGACCCCACCCCTCCACCCCCGCAGGAGGGGTGGGAGTGTTATGCAATGTCACAAAGTAATTCCAACAGCTTATGTATATTTGTAAATTGTTGCATAGTATTGAGTAGTGTGTGTTTAATAAATGTACTCTTCCTTTTATAAAGCAAAGTACAGACTGGACAATCAATTGAGTGTTATTTCTGCGTACTGGTAAATGGCGATTACTAGCCCACACCACCTCCCTTGAGTAAGCCTTAGACTGTTCTGCAACGCTACCCTCTGAGAGTCGAGCGCTACAATGGGGTGTTTGGTTCCCAGTGAAGGACAAATGTAGTCATGTTATTTGTGCAGGCCTCACAGATACTGCCTCGTTTTCCAACACGCACTTAATGCACAAGATCTACTACCTTCTCTGAACACTCTGTTACCCAACATCTAGTTTTCTGCTGTATTGCGATCCATACATGCATAGTTTTTTTTGTTGCGGTTTTATTGTTGCTGCTGCTATATTAACACTTTATTATAACTTTTCAACATGCTGCATAGCAGTTACAATGCTCTACAACATAGCTTTAATACATTGCCGAAGCCAATAGGTCTGGCTAAACACTTATAAGGGCCCGAACGCGAGACCTATTGGCTATGCCAATGCTTGCTTGTTTTGGTCGGAGAGATCTGCCGGGTTCCACGGGATGCTGAGGCCAGGATCCAAACCTGGTTTCCCATATGACATGGTCTGCACTTGTGGCCACTAGGCCACTTCGCTACTCGCGAAAACCCGGCTCGTTTTGGGTTGGAGGGTCCAGAAAGACCTTCGAGCCAGGCATCTGGCTTGCGCTTACAGTGGCTCGTCCACCTCTAGTTCTACATACTGGAATAAAGAAGCAAGTAGGACAGCTCAAAGGGTTAATACCAATTTGTGTGTCTAACCCAGAAGCAGAGCGGCCTTTGCCAAGATAGCTCTCTGGGCATGGGTGGAGAGAAATTTGGCACCTTTGCTGATGGTAGTGAATACAAGGAACAGCACAGCAGGGGATCCCTTTTGCTGTTCACTGGTCAGTACCTGGATGAGCAGGGACTGGCCCCTGAATACAAACATCCCCCAGCTCACCTAAATCACTGATAACTAAGCTGCCTCACACATATGATGCATTTGTTGATGTGTGCCAGCAGGGGTCAGAGAGTGAAGGGAGGTCAAGGAACCCCCTTCCTAAAGGGGCGTTAAAATATCGCTCACCATATGATAATGAAGGACTAAAGCCACTTTAAACTGACAAATCTGACAGAAACAAACAGGCAGGGACAAGAACAAGGCTGGAGCAAGAGGAGAAGGGCGTGGTTGTTGGCATAACTTTAATGCACACAGCTCCAGGCGCCCCTCATAATATTGGCTGCCCGGAAGTGCACGGTATGATAGCTCTGGGGACTGTAACACCACACCAACACCCACTCCCTATCCCCATCAGCCAATGCCAGAGTACGTGTAACAAGCAAGTCACGTTTTGAAACCAGAGTATGGTTGCTCAGTGGGTTAAAGCCGCATCTGCTGCAGAGGGAAGTGGAGTTGGTGTGCGTACCCGTGTGACCTACTGGTCACATTTCAAATGGGCAGAACTGGCTCAACCTTTAACCTTCCAAGGATGTTAAAAAGAAGACATTGGTTTTGCATTCACAGTTTTGTTCCCTGTGTTTTATAGACTTGTATGGTCTCAGTGCTTTAAATGGAAAAAAATAAGTGCAGGTACTCACAAAGTTAGGCTGTGGGCTAGGGGGCGGGCCAGGGAGTGTGGCTTAGGGGTGGAACTTGAGGCAAACATTTAATGGGATGCAGATTTTCTCGGTGCGCATAATAGACATTTCTGTTATCTTTAGAGTATTCTCGTTGCTTTTGCATGTACAAAATGATACCTTTACTATTTAACATATGTGCGGATTGCCTCTGCACAAATGGTACAAAGACAATATAGAATTGATACTATATACAATGACTAATGCGTTTTTATAAATTAAAATTTTTAAAATTTCAATTATGAAATTGAGACTGAATTAGGAATTAGTAAGGCCTAGAAGGGGCAGTAATCTTTGGAATGTCAATCAATCCAATTCTGCCCTTTTAATGGGTAGACACTTGCACCCTTTTTTCCTTCCTGAAATCTTAACAGTTTCTGCCTTCTCAGACGTCTTTACTCTGTACTTTTGCATCCTTTCTTCACCTCCCCTTCACTGTGCTCATTCAAACCCACAAACGTGCTCATTCAGTCTCTCTCCTCACCTGTAAACACACCATTTTCTTTTGTCAACATTTCATAAGATGCCTACCTCTTTTACACATTTACCTTTATAATCCTAATTAAAATTGGCAAATATGGAACTATTGCTCTGTGCACTCTGCTGAGAGACCAAGGATTGGATGTGCACCATTGTGTCCCACTGGCAGGCACAATCAGAAGCTCACACTGCCTTCATCCTAAAGTCCAAAGATATTAAAGCTTACCCCACCATGAACACTAATGCACACCCTCAACCCACCCAGATCACAAAACCTAATTTGTAAGACTGGATATATTACACTGCCTACTGATGCAGAGAGACTTGGGGCCAAAAAGTAATTAGAGGCAACTCAGACATATCTCAAAAGACCTAAAAACGTAAGTGGTGGTAATGGGTGGGGACAGTCCTATAGGGATTCACATAAATTGGGTGTTTACAACTTAATAAACAATGCTTCAAAAAATGTGCATGTTACAGAGGGAGTATTTGTCAAAGACAGAGTTCCGATGGCTACTTTTTTATAATAAGGCCCAGAGGTACCATGAATGAACATCATACGGAGATGCAGCAGACATTACTACGTTGTAGGGCAAATGGGAGTGGGCACTTTATCATATGTGCCCCTTCTAAGCATCCCACAAACACCTTAGGCCTGCTGTTCTAAAGAGTGGTGCCAAAGAACACCCACACTTTATCCAAAGTATTCCAGCCTCCCCGCTGCACCACATGGCACACTCCTGCACAAGAATCCGCTGCCAATCAAGTTGGTAAGACTGACAGTTCTCAATTCAGAGTCCAAAAGTATATTTTAATGCCCAGTAATAACAAATGATTCACCATTTTTAAGCAGTCTGGAATCTTCAGAACAAAAATAACAAAATCACACACAAACGTGGGTCTAGAGGGCCGACTTAAGGCATTGGCAAACTGGTGCCAGGCCCAGAGCAGCTTACTTCAGATGGGTACACCGAGATTCCCCATCAAAAAAATGTTTAACCATTTTTGTAGATGCCCAAGTCCTGTGCCACACATTGTTTCCACAAAAACACACAACATGCTCGCCACTGTGAGAATGCAAATCTGAGATCAGAGTCCCCAGTACCCGTCACTTTTTCTGACTGATTTCGACACAAAGACAGTGCTCTTTACTATTCTTAATGTATATTTAAGATTTACACCCACCTGGATGAGATACCTTTACATCTCTTTTTGGAACGTGGAGGTCCGGCAAGTTTTACAGGTTCAGCAGATTCCTGCCATGTGCAAGTTGGGCCATGTTAAGCAGATAAATGAGGGGTTACCCTAAACCTGTGCAGAGTCCACACTCCCAGAGTTTTTCACAGGATTCATCAAGTCAGCTCTCTTAACCCACAGCACCTGTTTTTGTGTTACTCTGTGGGCCTGTGACAAAGTAAGGACCTTTCCATATGCTATAACAAAAATCAGCTATTTTATACCACTTTCACTAAACCCATTACATGAAAGAGTATTATATAACATTCTTAGCACGGATTCGAAATTGATATCTAGTCTATCGACCTTGGAAGGATTAACTGCTGAAACATCTTCACCAGGATTCAAATGTGAGACCTGCACATCACACACCGATCGCGGCAGAAAATGCTGACCTTCCTAAGGCGAGTGCCCTATTGCACCAGGCAGAATAGGAGCCAGCCTCTTCATTTCACTAAACCAGGAAGAGAAAAGACAGTCACATGATCTCACTCCACCAGGGAGAATCAATGCCAGTCTCCTGATCTCACCAGGAGGATTAGCGCCATCCCCCCCAATTTCAATCAACATGAAAAACAGGAGCCAGCCCCATGCGCCAGCGCCAATGTTGCCACCTGGATGTTTTTGCTGCATTTTTAGCTGCAGGCCGGTAAAAATAATGGGAAAACCAGAGAGATCCGATATTTTTTCCCTGCTTAGACAAACAAACCCGGAACTATGAAGAAATCAGTTAAAATGTTTTTGAGGGCTGTGTAAAATGTTTCAGAATAATTAACCTAACAAACAGATAATTGTGATGTAATAAAACAGTCCTGACAGTTTTACAATAATTGTTTTTCACTTCCAAGCTCTTGGCTGTTCCAGAATAAGAAGACGTAAAGACAAACAGCCAGTATTTTCTGTCTGACAAAGGTGGCGGCTGTATTCCGCTCTTGTTCCCTTCCTTCAGTTTTTTACGTGATTCCTCTATAGTCTATACCCCTTCACACACCGGCACCTCACTTCCAGTTTGAGGCCAAGGCTGGCCTGCTACCGAGCGGCGGCCACCTGCTGAGGACATGCTGGCCTCCTCGACATCCTATTCAGTATTCTTCACAGGGTTCCGACTGGAAATCTCCGGTCCTCTATTTTCTGGGAACATGGACGCTAACAGGGGCAGTTGGCAAAGAAGGAAGGGAAGGCCATAGAGAATAGCTCTCTTTACGGGGATTCCCTTCGTGTCTGCCACACTGCAGCGTCGAGGGTGACGCCTCGCGCCACATTTAAAGCAGTCCCTGCTCACTGGAAAACGGCCATGATAGCTGCGGGTGCACGCTCATGTGACCGTTGTGCCCAAAACCGGACAGGCCCAGGTGAGTACGGGTACTCTCAGACCTGGGGAAGTTCCAGTACTCACAAGAAGAAAAAAAAGTGCCGGTACTCCGTACCTGTGAGTACCGGCTCATTTAAACATCATGTTCTTGCAGAGGCACAATAGTATCTCCTCCCCCAGGAAGGGGTGTAGCTCTCCTACCTGGACAGAGTGATCCAGGAACAGCTTCTGCGGGAGGCACAGGCACCCACGCAGGCCGCCTCGCCCGCACAGGCAGGCCCCGAAGACAGCCATGGTGCAGGGGCGAGCAGTCAGACCTCCCGACGAGAGGCGAGTGCAGTAAACGGGGCTAAAGCACACGGCGCGCAGGTGATTGCAGGATCCGGGCCTGCAGGTGTGCTAAGCCCGCGGCCTTGAAGAACCGGGCTTTAAAACACCTAAAACACTTCCGTCAATTAATTAAAGGGCGTTTCTAGTGCATTCAGCCAACAAGAGACCCACTGTAAGTTTTATATACCACGGATTTACTATTTCAGATTTGTAGTTCCGGTAAATCACAGTTTCAGTTTTTTAAGCCCTTAAGTGTTTTTAGCCCCTAGAGACTGTCATTAACGGGTGTTTAAAGTGGTCCCCTGCAGGTGCGAGATATATAGCCAGTTCTGGCTTTTCAGCTGTCAGCGCTTTGCATTCTGGTACTTCTAGTTATGCTTGTGTAAAGGGAAAGTAACCCCGGAGGACCGTATTGCAATAATAAGGCAAGTACATGCAGTGCTTGAAATGGAAACATAGAAGTGCAGGTACTCTGTAGCAGAGTACCTGCTTGTTTCTGAGAAGAGCCGGTACTCTCCAATTAAAAGTATTACGTCGCTCTTGAGAACTGCTGGTACTCTCCCTCTCAAATTAAAAAAAGTGCCAGTATTCCGTACCGGGTAGTACCGGCACAATTAAAGCACTGAGGGGGATATTCTCAAGAACGTGCGATAAACATCGCCAAAATAGGCTAACGCAATTTTCCACATCGCGGGAAAATAACTCAGTGTTAACGTCTTATTCCCAACACGGCGGTAACATGCAATAGTTTCCAGAGAACGCCACAAATGTCCGCGATACAACTACTGCGACGGCGATAAAAAAGGAAACGTGAAATAAGATGCGATGGGCCCAACTGCAATAAAAATCCAGCGAAAAGCAGCGCCAGGCCCGCAAGTCCCACAACTAAGGCGGGAACAAACACAATAAAAGCGGCAAAAATGAAATACAAATAAAACCCAAACATCTGCGAAGCACCATGAAGGTAGCCGGAGCAAGCACAGAGGACAACCCGAACCCCACAAGCCCCACGGAGGCCCAGCCCGGGACCTCGGGGTCAGGGAAGGGCAAGGAGAAGAAGAAGAGGAAGACGCGGTTCAGTCCACAGGAAAACAGGATCCTGATTACGGAGGTGACAGAACACCATCAACAACTGTTCGTCACCTCCACTGTGTCATTGGCAACAAAAAATGGAATATGGCAGTCCATCGTGGACAAGGAGAATGCAGTCAGAGTGCCGAGGAGGGCAATGGAAGAGCCCAAGAGGCGCTGGAATGATGTGAAGCGCAAAAACAAGCTGAAACTCGCCAACAACCGCAAAGCAGCAATGCAGACTGGGGATGGGAGTCCTGCGCCACAGGAGGAGCTGGATGAGATGGAGGAAATGGTGTCCACAGTCATCAGTGAGGAGACGGTGGCAGGAGTCGGAGGACCGGACACTGCTCAACATGACCTGACACAACAGCAACAGGGTGAGTAACCACCAGGGACTGGGGGGACGGGGGGAGATGGGCACAATGGCATACATGCACAAGCAAGTACAGCACAACTGCGGACAAACCATGCCCAAGAGTCACAACTCCGACCAAGAGCCCAATTCATCCAAGTCTGCAACAGCTCAGCACTGTATAAGCACAGAAGTGAAAGGCACACCGCCTGAAAGGGATAAGGGCCAGCCAAAGCAGAGCTGAAGGGGCAAATCACCCACAATGCAGCGCACACACACATAACACTCAGAGCACCTCAACATGTACAACAAAGTGGACCAAACTGCAACACTTCCACAACAGAACAGAGGACAACTGCTGCCGCTCGTGTGTAGAAAATGGCCATTCGCATTTGGCATAGCAGGAAACTGTGAGATGACAATGGACAAATACAACCTCACATCCGTGATGGTGGCGAAATGTCAACTGTCCAGCATTAAATAGGCATCTCCACACAAACAGTCACAATGGACATTGACATGCAGTCTGTCTGTAAACTTGGCCAATGCGTCAACATACATGTGAACACAATGTCAAAATGCATCTCCCCTTCACATATCAGAGGGAGAATCATCACCTCCTGCAGAGCAGACCGTACTCCTTATCACCGATGATGAAGAGGACCTACACACCATCGACCCCGACGCCCTCCAACAGCTCATGGACACCCTCAGCACCCCACCCCCAGGAGCAGGGCAGCCCAGCTGCATCGAGGCGAACCCACCCCCTGCACAGACCACACAACAGGAAGCACCCACCACCCCGGCGGTCTCCCAGGAACCCCACGACCAACACATGGCATTTCAACGCCGTGTGTCGCAGGGCCAGAAGGGGACGGCAGAGCAGGTGCGTGTGGGGTTCGACCTCATGGCAGACAAACTAGATGCCTTACGTGGGTGTCCAAGTCCCATCAGGGACCACCTACAGGCCCTAACGGACACCCACAGTCCGCTCCATGGTCTCCAACAATGGGAAACAACCTTTAGAACGCATGCATTACATCGCATGCCATTAGATTGCGGTTTTTACAACGAAAGTCGTTACTACGACTTGCACTGGAGGGCGCTATAGGACAAGGAGTAGTTTAAATTACTATCCAACACCTTCCCTACTGTACGTAGGCTGGAGTTGGAATAGTAAATTAAACTACTCCTAAGTCCAGCGCCCTCCAACGCAAGTCGTTGTAACGACTTGCGTTGTTAAAACCGCGATCTAATGGCATGCGATGTAATGCATGCGTGGTATCGTCATACATCCCCAACAATCCATGGCTGACATCGCCGGAGTCATGACTCATAGACAAGAACAACTGTCTAGTCAGAGTGGCTCCAGCGACCTCAGCCGTGAGTTGGCCAACATGGGGAGGAACATGGAGAACATGGAGCGGATGCAGGCGGTAAGAATGGCTGCCACGGCTGCACACCAGCGAGATGTAGCAGGGATCTACCATGCCCTGCAGACCCACATCATGGCAGTGCTGCCACAAGGCCTGGCGCAGATGAATGCTGCTGCCACTACTCCCTCCACATCACCGCCCCCTGATGTGTCAGTGCCTCACAGTGCGGCTGACAATGCACCTCCAGCCCCTGATGTGTCACTGCCACACAGTGCCGCAGACAAAACACCACCACCCACATGTGAGGCACATCACACATAGGAGGACGATGATGAGGATGAACCTGCCGTTGGGCTAAGTAGGAAGCGGTAGCATCCAACTCCGCCATATGGCCTCTTTCTGCTTGGTTCTGCCCTCTGCATCATGCCCAGGAATAACACCCTCCACTGTCCCCCTTAACACACTGCGACACTCACCTTGGCCCCCAACATGAACTGCTATATATGTTTAGGCAACCAATGACACAGAAATCAGACAGCGGACTGAACTCCCTCTCCAACGATGCACTTTTCCCTCCCCAAAGGACACTGGCTGGCCCTCCACGGGCAAAATTGTAAAGTAGCGTGTGCATGGCCAGGTACTGGTCCACCTTCACCACTCCACCGAATGTGAATAAGACATTCACATTCACACAGAAGAGTCATGTCCATGATCAAGCAAGTATGAAAGTATGGATGTCCATGTTGTGGGACTCGACACACAGGGTGTATATTTGCATCAGGCAGGTACATCTCTGACCACAAATGGCACCCTGTTGTCTTTTCCTGAACCCCAATGACTGCCTTCATGTCACGTACATGTACACGTGGGACGCTGATGAGTGGCATGACGTACTACATGTGACACCCTGATATGGCATGTCGAATACGTGACGCCATGAACAGCCTCTCGGTACAGAGGTGACATACACACCATCTCTTCTTGCAACATATGCGAATGTAAGCACTCAATGTTGCACTTACACCCATCAGATTAATGTGCTAATGCAGAGGACTGACATGCACACGGGGAATGTGTGTTGCTAAGATTTCATTTGCACATGCTGGTCATGTGGTCATCTTGTACTGTGCCATGATTGCTGTGGACAGTCACAGTGTGACGTGCTCATGCGAAGAAATTGTTGATGATTGTGTTCCTTCGGGCTAATCCTGCTGCGGCTGCAGTGGGGTGTGGTCCACCTGCATCATCTTCCTCATCATCGTCCGGTGCTTCTGGGACTTGGATCCATGGGGCATTGGTGCGTACACATAGGTTGTGCAACACACAACATGCAGTGATCATCTTGCACACTATTTCTGGGCTGTACAGGAGTCTTCCACCGGTGATGTCCAGGCACCTGAAACGTGATTTCAACACCCCAAACGTGCGTTCAACAATGACCCTGGTGCGTTTGTGGGCCACATTGTACTGCCTCTGGGCCGGGGTGTTCGGGTCTCGGAGGGGTGTCATCATCCACGGGCAGAGTGCATATCCTTGATCACCTGTGGGACGTAAGTGAGGTCAGTGTTAACTGGTGTTTCTGCATGCTGTGTTGGCAGACATACAAGTTTCGTGGTGTGTGATTTGTGCGACCTTGGGATTCATGTTAGCCATGTATTGCTGATGGCAAATGTGGTAGGACAATGTGTATTACGTAGCCTCACAGCTGCTCCTCCCTCCCACCGAGCCTATTTACTTGTGTGTGCAGCGCGGTTGCATCACTTGCACTCCTACGGCACACCATTGTCATGCCTGTCTGCGCATGTCCGCAGGACTGACAGCAAGACTGTAATGTTGGCGGTTGAAGGTGTGCGGCCACGTGTGTGTAGGCCTATGGTAAGGATAGGGCAGACACAGATGTGGAGTTCTGGCCTGGCTGAACTTGCGCTGATGTTGAGGCTAGGCCTTCGCTTCAGGCTGCGGCAATGTGGATACACACACAACAGTTGGCATGTATGAGCCGAGACAGCGAGCGGTCTCGTGCTCCTTTATTAATACATTCGGGCGAGGCCGCCCTCCTGGTGCATGCTACATTGCGACATTGTCGATTACAGGCCGGGTAGCGCAGACACTACTACGGAGACACACGCCATAGTCACTTTTGTGGCCAGGCCGGAACTGGACCACGCCCAGAGCCCAGATCTGAACCACGCCCAGAGCCCCGGGCCATTTCTACGCACTCCTCACACGCGTGCGCCGCCGCCGCGGTGCCGGGATGTCGTGCGCTTCGGAGTACGTCTCCAGACGATCTGCCCAGGCTTACCGGCGGCCTGCCTGGGACGGGGGTGGCCCCTTGACTGTGAAGGGCTCCAGTGGCGTTACCGAGGACATGCTGTTGGCTACTGGAGGCGGACTTGTGGGGTAGCCCCTCGGGACAATGACTTGCGGTGCACTGAGTTCGGCCCACCGGAAGAGCTGAGCGGGTGTGCATCATGCTATAATGCTGGAGGCTGGACGGTGACTTGTGGTGCACTGAGTTCGGCCCACCGGAAGAGCTGCGCGGGTGTGCATCATGCTATAATGCTGGGCGGTGACTTGTGGTGCACTGAGTTCGGCCCACCGGAAGAGCTGAGTGGGTGTGCAGCCTGCGATGATGCAGCAGGCCTGGAGGTGCGGACTGGAGAGTATGTGTATGTTACTTGCTGTACCGCAGTGTGGTCAGAAGGCAGCAGTAGCCAACTTGCAACTCCGCGGTGCGGTGCGCTGGGGGCCTGTTGCGCAGCCTTGGAGATGGCACCGGCACGTGGTGGGCCCTCTTGGAGAGACTTCGGTGGCGGCAGGTGAGCAGTGAGGCCTGGGTGCGCAGGGGTGGGCAGTAACCGCTGGGCGCAGGTCGGGTCTGGGGATCAGCGGGCTGGGGTGCGGCAGGCGCACAGGATCGCGAAGGCACCACCGGTCACGACGGCGGCCTCGTGGCAGGGTGAGGGACGCCGCCCTGGCAGACACGCCACTGCAGGCGATGACGAGATGTGCGCAGGGTGGCGTGGGACGTAGCCACCTCGTCGCCGGTGTGACTTTGCCCGTTGTAGGTGGTCGGCCACGTGTGTGTAGGCCTTTGGCCAGGATGTGGCGGACACAGAGCCACACGCAGTAGTTTCTTCGGTGGCTGTCCCGGAAATGAACCACTCCCTGAGCCCTGGCCTATTTAGTCACTCCCCTACGCTGGACTGGCGTGCGCCGGGCCTGCCCACTACGCTTACGCTTACAGGGGGGCCGTCATGGCTACTTGTCCAAGGTGTTCCCCACTGCCTGTGGTGACATGGTTGCCTCCACTGTCCACGACACTACAGACTCCAGCAGTATGTGTCCACATGGACATGTCTGTGCTCTGCATACTCAAGACTGTCCAGTACATCACCGCCACACTTGGCATTGTGTACATTGTTATTCATGGGTCCATTGCCTCCTTCGCACAATCGTGGTTCCCACCTCTCGCCACATTCTGCAAATGTGTGGCAGAGGGGCTATGCCTTAGTGTATGGTTTGTCCACATTTCTGGCCCCTCTTACCACGGTTACTTGTGTTGTCGTATCTGGCAGGTGTGCATGTTGTTTGGCATGTTGGATGTGATTTTGTTACGTGTCCATTCCCACAGTTGTGCGTTGTGTGATTGTGGAATTGAGGTGTGTGGTGTGTTCCGTTGGTACTTACCAACGAGCAGTCCATTTCCATAGGTGCCATCCTGGAAGCGCTGGTTGATGATGGACTGTCGGAAGATGTATGAGTCATGCACACTGTCTGGGTAGTTGGCGACGACATTGGTGAAGAGTCCCCGGTGGTCCACTATTGCCTGCACATTGATGGAATGTGTGTGCTTCCTGTTGCGGTAATTGTGTGCAGTGTCGGCAGGGGGCACAAGTAGGACATGTGTGCAGTCGATTGCCCCCAACATGTGCGGGAATCCGGCTATGGCGTAGAAGCCTTGCTTGGTCTCCAGCTGTTCCTGCGCAGTGTGGGGGAAGTGAAGGTGCTGGGGTATGAAACTGATGATGGCATCCAGGACAGGTGTGATGGCCTTTGATAGGGCTGGCTGTGAGACTCCTCCGACTCTGGCTATTGTTGGTTGGAAGGTACAAGAGGCCAACAGGTGCAGCACAGCCAGCAGCTTTGTCTGCGGAGGGATGTTGGTTGTCCGCTGATTTGGTGCCGTCAGCCTGTGGGCAATGTGGGTCATGATGCGGAGGATGGTTGTCCTTTTGAGCCTGTAGTGGGCAATGACATCCTCTGGCGTTAAGTCTGTGAGGCTGATGCGTTTTCGGAAGGTCCGCTGTCTTGTTCTGCGCTGCCGCGGTGGTGGTCCGGGGTGGGGGGGTCCTGGGGGTGGGGGTGGTCCTGGTGGTGGTGGCGGTGGGTGTTGTGGCCCTCTTGGGTCTCCAAGCTGCATGATTAGTAGCTCCATGGCATATGTTGGTCTTCAGATGTGGCTCTGGCCTGGGCTCCCTCTGTACTGCAGGTTTTCGTCCTACTTAAGACCAGTAATGAGCAGGTGTTAAGTCCCTGCTGCTAACGCACCTTATCGCCTGTTTTTGTCCGGCATCGCAGATCTGGCTGGTCGTTGAGAATATCGCGAAGTGGTGTTTTCGTGTGTTTTTGCACGGGGACGCTTACTCTGCATGTCATTAGCGTTAATTGTCGCTCTCATCCGTGGCGATGTGTTTTGCGGCAGCTATCGCGGGAAAACTGGCGATGTCAGCAGTTTGCACCAACTTGTGAATGGGGCGATAAGTCTATCGCCACTTTTGCGGCGCTAAAGTGCCGATGAATCGGCGATAAGTCCTTGAGAATATGCCCCATAGTGTATGCGATAATGGCAACAAAAATATCTCTCACCAGAGGAGGTGCAACTGAGACTTTCTGCATTCAGAGAGAGCTGGTCATCTGACCTTGCAGTACTCCCAACTAAAACTGTGTGGGAGAAGCCTGCACTGCTGCCCCTCGTGCCGTGACTGTCCTGTATGTGACAGAAGCTTGCATTGCTATGGCCCCTTCTGTTCATGTTCTGAGGGTGTGGGGCAGGGCTTTAAGTGGGCCGGGTCCCGCAGGTGCTGAGCACCAGCAGTTCTAAAAAGCAGGTGTCGAGACGGGTCCCTGTCGGGCTCTCCATTTTTGCCCTCGCCATCAGGGAGAAAAAAAATCTTAACTCTGCAGAAGTACCACCCTTCACTGCCTTTGGGGTAACTTCGAAGAGACTCGTTAAAGTTCTTTCACAGCCTCATCATTTCAGAACTGAAAGGTTGTCATATTATATTCAACGAAGTCATAGTTGTTGCTTATGCAACTGACAACCATTGACAAAGCCAATAGTTTTGGCTTGCTGTAGGTGTAATGTTACTTGTTGTATTATAAATCTGGATGCAATGTCAGACGCAGCAAAATACCAGTCGGGCGGCACACTATGCTAAGCACAGATTTTTCGCTTAGGTGTTTTAAGCCATGCCCTTGCTTACATTGGCCAGGCCCCTTTGAGAGACCCCCCCCCCCCGTTTTTTCATCCTACTTAAAGCCCTAGTGCGGGGGGCATTTGTCCTGCTGCTCCTTCCTGTACTGCGAGGGACGCTGGCAATGATTCTGCGTGTGCTATACTTTGTTTGAATGACGCTTGCACTGCTGTTGTTGTACATGTTCCGTGTGCAAGGGAAGCTGGCTCTACTGCTGCTACTTGTGGAGAATCAGTGTTTGTGAAGCTTGCGCTACGGCCATCTATCACAAATCTGGGTTTGAGAAGCTTGCTCTGCTGCTACCTGTGACGAATCTGTGTTTGAGAAGCTTGCTCTGCTGCAACCTGTGCAGTACCTATTCTGTTTACCAAGGACACTTGCACGGATGTTGCCCATCGGGTGCCTGTGTTTGAAGTGAGGGATTCTTGCAAGTCTGCTTCCATAGCAGTGTCTGTACCCAAGGTGAGGCAATCTTCCACTACTAGTACGTATGCTGTATCTGTTCTATGTTTGATGAGTCTTATTCTACAGATGCCCATGCATTTCCAAAGGGACGCTTGCACTACTGCCAACAACTTTGTGGGATCTTAGGGAGGCTTGCACTGCTGTCTGTGATGTCCCTGTTCTAAATGCGCAGGAAGCTTCCACTACAGGTGCTGATGCTGAACCTGCCCTGAGGGCCAGGAAGGTTGCGCTGCTGACCATGCTCAACCTGTGCAGAGGGCAGGAAGCTTGCACTGCTGCTGCCCATGCCATACCTGTCCTGAGGACCAGGAAGGTTGCATAGCTGCAGCCAATGCTGAACCTATCCTGAGGGTCAGGGGGCTTGCATGACTGCTGTCTGTGATATATCTTTTCTAAGGCTGCAGGAAGCTTGTGCTGCTGCCTCAGTTATGGGTGTTATGTGGGAGAGGGAAGCTTGCCCTGCTGCCTGTGCTTTACATGTTCTGTGTGTAGAAAGCCCACACCATTCAGGTCTTAGTTCTAAGAAAAGTTTGCATTGTTGCAACCCATACTATATCTGATGTTGAAAGAAGCTTGCACTACTGCAGCCCATGTTTCTACATATTTTATGTGCAAGGGAAACTTCTACTGCACCCATTTAAGATGTATGTATAGCATGTGTGAGGGAAATGTGCACTCAGTTGCCCAGACTATACGTGTTCTCTTCATGAGTGAAGCTTGCACCGTTTTTGCTTGTGGTATACCTCGTCTGTGGGAATGAATGTTGCTATGCTCTTGCCATTGTTGTACCTGTTCTGTATGTGTCAGGGAAGATTGTGCTGATGTTGGTGACACTATTTTGTTCTGTATGTGAAAAAAGTTTGCATTGATTTTATACCTGTCCTAGGACATAACATTTGATTTGAGTTCTCTTGAATTGGGATAAAGTACTGATATATTCTTCAACTGCAGTATGCTGGTCTTTGTCGTACCCCGCTTTCAGTCTCCAAGCCCCACCTGGGGCCCTGTACCTATCAAGGTTGGCCAGCCTTTATTCGAACTAATTTTCCTTTCTGCTCTATTATTTTGCAGACAGTACAAAAAAAGTGAAAGATGTCCTGAGCGAGTTCAAGCCCGGAGGATCCCTGTCCTCCTACCTGCAAGGAGAGGTGAGGAACATCTTGAAATTAGCTCTGTCTCTTCAGATTGTTACTTTTCCATTGTTACTCTACAGAATAAGCTGGTGTTCACTCTCAGAGGAATGGCTTTAGTAGTGGGCTAAAGGCAGACATAAATCAAAACATGAAGAAGATTCTTCAGGCATGGCTAGTTTATCCAGTCCAGTTTTTAGTTGCATTCCGGGACTTGTAGTTCTGATTTTCCCAACTACATAAATGTGTAGGAATGCAAATAATGGAAAAGATAGCAACAAAAAGGAGAAATGGATCCGCTTCTGACCCCAGATATGGGAGACCTTGAGAGCTGTGTATAAAGCAAGTTTCCAAGGAGAACAGTTACAATCTATCCATAACTAGCTGCCATGTGTCCCAGGTCCATGCGTGATGAGCTGCTCCAGTCCAGGTTTTTTCTTTTAATTCTGGGACTTGTAGTTCTAGTTTAGAATAGCATAGGCCAATTTCATTGTTACCTGGAGTTTCCAAGCTATTAGAAAAACATGTTAATAAAGAACTTTCCACCTTCCTTGAATCCAAGGAACTTCTCCATCCCACCCAAACGGTTTTCCGACCTCAACACAACACTGAAATAGCCTTGCTGGCGGTGGTTGAGGAACTCAGGCATCTTCTGGCTAAAGGATGTGCAGCAGCCATCATTCTGTCACATCTCAGTGCAGCCTTCAATAGTGTAGACCACCCCACTCTCATTCAGAGAATCTCAAAGGTCGGTGTCGAGGGCAGAGCACTAAAATGGCTCTCCCCCTTTTTGGAAAATTGTACCGTCCAAGTCCTTGACCAGACCTGATACTCGGCCAGTCTGCCCCTTAGTTGTGGCCCCATCCTTTTTAACCTTTATATGCTTCCCCTTGCCGATACTGTGCGCTCATTTGGGTTATCATTGGTGCCGTATGGCGATGACACCCAGCTGGTTATGTCAATCTCCCCAACTCCTGCTCCAGCCACCTATCGTTGACTCCCTGTTTCCAGGAAGTAGCCAAATGGATGGCCGGTTGTAAATTGAAATTGAACTAGGACAAAACTGAAGTCATGCTGCTGGAAAACAATCCTTGCAGCAGTGTCCCAAGCTGCCCACCCTGAAAAAATCTATAAAGAGCCTTGGGATGTGGCTTGACTCTAATCTCACAATGGACTGTCAAGCCAACAAACTTGCTGCCAGCTGTTACGGTGTTTTGAGATTACTGAGGAAGGTTCTCAACCTCCTCCCCTTTACAGCTAGAAGAGTAATCATGCAGGCCTTTGTGCTCTCACGTCTGTATTACGGGAGTGCTTTGTATCTTGGCTCACCCCGCTATGTGGGCAGCAGGCTGCAGACCATGCAGAATGCTGCTGCTCAACTTTTGATGAACATCCATAAGCATCAGTCTGCCACCAGGGCTCTCAAAGACCTCCAGTGGCTTCCTGTGGAACCCTGAGTGCAGAATAAGACCCTATGCATTATGCACAGGCCAATAAACAATAGAGGACCCCTACTGCTAAGATGTTTAGCTTCCCCATATCTCTCTGGGAGATCTCTCAGACCCCCTTCAGCTCACCTACTGACTGTCCCTAGGATCCATAGAGCCCGGTGGGGCTGCCATTCTTCCTCATTTTTGGCACTCAGACTCTGAAATTGTCTACCTCTGGCATTGCGCCTCCTGGAGCACGAACTTCCCTTTTGCAAATCTTTGAAGACATGGCTGTTTTTCGATTAACTTCCTCTTAGTATCTATGGTCAAATGGTGTCTGTTTGCGGCACTGGGAGGCCTCCGGGTAGCCATGCGCTATATAAAAACCACAGAATTAGAATAAACAAGACTATAAGTCCCACATTTCAAAGAAAAAACCTGGGTAGGAGCAGCTGGTCATGCATTAACCTGGTTAGCTTGGCAGTGCTGTACACAAGTAACTTGTTCAAGTGCAAAGACTCCAAATGTAGCCCCTTGTTACTCCCTTGATGATGGGATGCTTGTAACATGATAGGAAGTAGTCCACAACCTGCCTAATAAAGACTGATCCCTTAGTGTCGTGCACGAGTGAGTTTCCAATGCCAGAGTGAGAGCACAGACAACATGCAGTACACAACATGCGTTCCCACCCTAATAAACAACCATATCTACTGTGCATCCACCTGGTGCTTTATCAGTCCAATAACTCCGTATTGTACTCATAACACATACAAGAGAGGAGGAGGTAAGACGCCGTACACCTTCCTGGGAAGACCAAATTACCACAACGAGTACGGCAGCTGCAGGTGCAGTAGTCAATGCAGTATGCCTGCCTTGAGACAAACATCCAAAAGTCCCACTTTGGACGGTCACTGAAGTCCTTTGTAAGTGCTAAAGGGAGGGAAGGTCTTCCTTATGGAAGAGGAAGCCTCACACACAATATTGTGTCTTGCTTCATCATCGGCAACCTCACCCCACCCTGGTAGGACAGTGCCTCCAGGGCGGACACGACCTCCTGTTGGACTCGGCGCAGTAGTTCTTAGATAAAAGCTACTGGATAATAAATCAATCAAGCAGGGGGATTATAAGCACACTACTCACCTGTGAGGGTCTCAAGGCGCTGGAGGGGGGGGGTCAGCAGTTCCGTTTCAGTCAAAAAGCCAGGTCTTCAGAGCCTTCCTGAAGGTGTTGAGGGAGGGGGCGCGTCTGATGTCAGCCAGGAGCTCGTTCCAGGTCTTGGCCGCGATGTGGGAGAAGGATCTTCCTCCTGTTCTGGTTCTGCAGATGCGCGGGGTTTGGGCGAGGTGGAGGTTGGCAGGACGGAGGTTTCGTTTGGGTACGTGGAGGGTGACTCTGTCATTGAGGTATTGGGGTCCGGTGTTGTGTAGGCATTTGTAGGCGTGGATGAGTATCTTGAAAGTGACTCTTTTCTCGACGGGGAGCCAGTGGAGCTTGCGCAGGTGTTGGCTGATGTGTTTGTGTCGGGGGATACCGAGGACGAGTCTGGCGGCGGTGTTCTGTATCATCTGGAGCTTGCGGAGTAGTGACTTGTTGATGCCGGCGTAGAGGGCATTTCCGTAATCCAGCCTGCTGGTGATGAGTGCGTGGGTGACTGGCTTCCTTGCCTCGGGGGGGGATCCATTTGAAGGTCTTGCGGAGGATGCGGAGGGTGTTGAAACAGCTGGAGTTGACGGCGTTGACTTGTCTGTTCATGGAGAGGGAGGAGTCGAGAATGATGCTGAGGTTCCGGGCGTGGTCTGTAGGGGTCGGGGGGTGCCGAGGGCGGTGGGCCGCCAGGTGTCGTTCCATGCCGATGGGGTGGTTCCGAGGACGAGGACTTCTGTCTTTTCTGAGTTGAGTTTCAGGCAGCTGTTGCTCATCCAGGCTGCGACGTCCTGCTTTCTTCCTGGAAGTTGAGTCTGGTGGTGGTGGGGTCCTTGGTGAGGGAGAGGATGAGCTGGGTGTCGTCTGCGTAGGAGACTATGCTGAGGCCATGTTGTCAGGCGATGGCTGCGAGGGGAGCCATGTAAATGTTGAAGAGGGTGGGGCTGAGTGATGACCCCTGTGGGACTCCGCAGTTGATTTCTGTGGGTTCGGAGAGGAAGGGAGGCAGTCTGATCCTTTGGCTTCTGCCGGCGAGGAACGATCGGATCCAGTCGAAGGCGGTGCTGTGTATGCCGGCGTCGTGTAGTCTGGCTGCGAGTGTGCGGTGGGAGACGGTGTCGAATGCCGCTGACAGGTCGAGTAGAATCAGGGCTCCGGTGTGGCCTTGGTCGAGGAGGGTGCGGATGTCGTTGGTGGCTGCGAGTAGGGCGGTCTCGGTGCTGTGGTTGCTTCGGAAGCCGGATTGTGAGGGGTCGAGGATGGCGTTGTCTTCTATGAATCTTGTCAGTTCTGCGTTGACGGTCTTTTCTGTGACTTTCGCCGCAAAAGGGAGGAGCGAGATTGGTCGGTAGTTCTTGAGGTCCGTCGGGTCCGCTGAGGGCTTCTTGAGCAGTGGCCTGACTTTTGCGCGTTTCCAGGCGTCGGGGAAGGAGCCGGTCTTGAAGGTGGTGTTGATGGTGAGTTGTAGTACGGGTGTGATGGCGGTGGCGGCTTTGTGGTATATGTGAGGTGGGCAGGGGTCCGTGGCCTTTCATCGTCGTGACGGTCTCTTCGGTTGTGATCGCTGTCCAGGCAGAGATGGTGGGCTGGTCGGTGTTGCTGGGGGGTGGGCTGACTGTGAGGTCGGGCGTGGGGTCATTGAAATTGTCGTTGAGGTTTTTTATCTTCAGGTGGAAGTAGGATCCGATTTTGTCGCAGAGATCCTGGGAGGGGGTGATATCTGTGGCTTCGCTGTGGGGTTTGGTGAATTCCTGGATGACGCTGAAGAACTCCATGGAGTTGCTGGAGTTGGCGACGATTCTGTTGTAGATGAAGGTCCTTTTGGTGGTTCTGATGCTGTGGTGGTATTCTGTCATAGCGTCCTTGTAGGTGGTGTAGTTTTCAGGTGTCTTGCTGTTTCTCCAGTTCTTTTCCAGGCGTCTGCAGGTGCGTCTGGCTTCTTGGAGATCCGTGGTGAACCAATCAGCTTTCCTTGGGCGTTGCTTGTCGGGGTTGCGTAGTGGGGCGAGCTTGTCTGCGCAGTTGGCGATCCAGGTGTGGAATTCCATGGCCGCGAGGTTAGCGTTGGTTGTAGTGGTGGGGGCGTTGCTGTTAAGGGTGGAGTTGAGTTGTTCCTCTGTGACTCTGCTCCAGTTCCTTAGCGGAGGGCGTGGAGCGGGTTTGGGTGGCTTAGGTTTGTTGACGAGGAAGTGTACGCAGTGGTGGTCGGTCCAAGGGGGCTGCGTGGTGTGGCTGAAATGAACGCTGCTACCTCCAGCGAAGATGGGGTCGAGAGTGTGTCCTGCCTTGTGGGTCGGTGTGGTGGCGAGTTGTTTCAGTCCGATGTTGGCGAGGTTATCACAGAGGGTGATGGAGTTGGGGTCGCTGGGGTTGTCGAAGTGGAAGTTCAGGTCTCCGATGAGTACGTAGTCCGTGGTGGCGATGGCGAGGGATGCGATGAGGTCGGTGATGGTGTCGGCGAAGAGTCGCCAGGGGGGGTCTGTAATCGAGGTTGCCGTGGAGTGTGGAGTTGGGGCTGGTCTGGACCTGGAAGTGCAGGTGTTCTGCGACAGGGAAGTTGTCGCTGGAGGTGGTGAGGTGGAGGGAGTTTGTGGACGATGGCGATGCCTCCTCCCGGGTGGTTGAGGCAGTCTTTCCTCTGGATCTTGTACCTGTCCGGGATGGCGGTGGCGATGTCCGGGGCCGAGGATGCGTTGGTCCAGGTTTCCGTGAAGAAGGCGATGTCGGGCGAGAGTGCGTCCAGGAGGTTCCAGATTTCCACGGCGTGTCGGTGTATGGAGCACACGTTGAGGAGGATGCATCTTAGGGCGTCGGCGGTGTTGGCGGTCGGGGCGGTGGTGAAGGAGTGGCGGCAGTTGTGGCAGGAGAACTGGCCGTGGGTCGTGTTCGGCGTGGCCTGCTGGCACTTGTTATTTCTTCCGGGGTTGAATGCGAGGAGGGTGGCTGTGTCGAACCTTTGGGTGGTTCGAGATCCAGGGTCCCTGGTGCTGGTCGCGGTCGGGTCACGGACGGGCGCAGACGGGCTTGCCTTTGGCGCGCCAGCGGCGCGCACCGCGGCCGCCATTAAATAGGGGAGGGGGAGGGACGTGCAGCTGGGAGGCGGGAACCGGCAGGGGGGAGGGGCCGCAGGGGCAGCAGCGGCGGGGAGGAACGGGCAGGGCACAGGCAGGCAACAATGAATAACAGTCAAGAGAAGCAAATAAAAACAGATCGCGGGTAGTAAATCAAAAGTACACAGTACAAGTACACAGTAAATCAAAACAGGCAACAATAGCTAGAACGGGCAGGATAGTAGCTGGGGAAAAGGGCACAGAATGAGAAACAGGCACAGAATGAAGAGCGGACACAGCGAGGAACAGGCAACAATAATTTAAAAAACCGGGCAGACTACAGAGCGGGCACAATACCTGAAGCCGGGCACAGAACAGGGGGGCACCAGCACAACACAGACACAGATCAGGAACAGCGAGGCCTGGGCAGCCTCGAACACCTCCTCCTGGGAGATCAGGAGGTCAGCGGCGGTGACACAGCTGACGGAGCTGCTGGGGAGAGAGCAAGTCTCGAGACCAGAGGTCAGAGGTCTTGCTCTAATAAAGGGATCCAGATCAGTGAGCTAAAAATACCTTTATGTATCCCGGCTATTTGCCCTTCTTGGTGGGTGCATTAGGAAAGGTTTAAAACTAGTGGGGCGGTTGTATGAGAGCAATGACTCAAACTGCCGTAAAAGTCAGGCCAACATGTTTCTGCCCATCCTAGAAGCCTATACGTGTTTGGGGCATTCCTCTGGGCCAGAGATCCCTAACTACCTCTTCGGGGCTAATTTGCCTGGATTCTTAGTGAGGTGGGAAAATTGTGAAAAATAGGAAAACACAAATGTGCTCAGATGAGTCCTACCTGAAACGCACATTAGGAACAGCCTATTAAAAATGAGAAAACAAGAAATTTTACAATTTACATTTTATGCAAACACAGGACCTTCCCTCCGTGATAGTTGAATGAAACATGCAGAGGCGTTGCACATGCCTCATGCGCACTGGTGAAACAGATAGCATGATTGTTCTAGATATTGCTGTACTGTATCACCTCATTAGCTCTCTTACCCTAGATTATAGGGGATTTATGGTACCATGCTGGTTTGGCATCCTCCGTACTCTATTGTTAGAAATGCATTTCTTCTCTCTGACAGGACTAGGATTTGTCACAGAACTACCTACCGATATTTTCACAGGTCTTTCTATTGCACCTCACTTGTTGTAACCATAGACTCTAATCACTTTTTGGATTCTCCATGGGTGTTTCAATATAATGCATTTTTGTCACCTCTTTTTTGTCTCACTAAACTAAGCACCTTTTTGGACTCATCTTTAGCTGTCCAGTTTCATCATTTTTCATCTCATCTAATTTCTTTAATTAAATTGGTTAGTTATTGTCTTAACACAAAAAAGCACGGTGGTATGATTTTATAGGGTAAAAGGTGCCCCAAAGGGTGAATCCACTTAATATCTCAATCTGATCCTAGCTATCACGGTGCTGAAGGGTAGAGAGAACCACCAGCCTCCCCAAATTTTGTGGCCTGAGCTACAAACAAACGTAATAGCAATCCCCAGCACATGTTTTAATTTAGACGAGAAAAATGACAGCAGTAGCAATTGTAGGTCAAAACGAATATACTACATCAATCACAATAGGTTCTTTGTTTCTTTATTTCTTTTCATCTGGTTCCTTATAAACAGATCTTAGCCAGCCAACACGTGTTTCGTCGCCACAGTTGGTATACACACGTGACTTTTTCAAAGCTCTAATGTCTTTAGTTTGAAATATTTCATGTGTGGTGATAATTTAAACCCACACGGTCCTCCGGCGCAGGAAAAAGTTATTGCGGTAAAGCTTAATCGCTTCGTCTCTTGATCATCAATTACTACTGTTTGGTCCGCGTGTTCCTTCACTCTGAATCGTCCTACGCCAAACACCGGTCGGAACTTTTTCCTACGCCGGAGGACCGTGTGGGTTGGAATTATCACCATACATGAAATATTTCAAACTAAAGACATTAGAGCCTTGAAAAAGTCGCGTGTGTATACCAACTGTGGCGACGAAACACGTGTTGGCTGGCTAAGATCTGTTTATAAGGAACCAGATGAAAAGAAATAAAGAAACAAAGAACCTATTGTGATTGATGTTGTATATTCGTTTTGACCTACAATTGCTACTGCTGTCATTTTTCTCGTCTAAATTAAAACGTGTGCTGGGGATTGCTATATAGTTATTGTCTTATCTTGTTCCTCTTTGTTAAATATTTCGTAGCCTTGAGAAAGTCACAAAGTGACGAAACACGTGTTGGCTGTTCATCCAGAAAGAATATAAAGTTATATATCATCTGTCTCAGAAGACTATCTGTTGGTTTACACGTTATAATAAACAGGAACAGTGCTCCTTACCAGCCCTTACTGCTTGGACAGTGTATTTTTGATACAATAATATTTTGAGTGCTTTGGTTTATAAATATTATATGATTCGACTGACTGGACGTTTCCAGTCTGTCATTAGACACCTTTGGTAGTAAGGTGCCCAAACCATTATAGCACCACCAAACTATCTGTATGCTCTGTATTTGCAATATCTTACCCACTATAAATGTATATAGGCTCATACGATGTGCGATAATTGAAACCCCTACTACCAACCATTGTTTTGTCTAGATTATAGGGGATACTGGCTTCCTGTTCAGGGAGGGGGACGGTGCCCTTTGTAGTCACACACTAGTGAGATAAAGGTTCCGAAAGTTACAAACAGTCAACATACATATTACATATAATGCGGTCCCTACTCGCCGGGATTAAAAGAGTATGGTAATAGCCTGTTTTTGGTCATAATGCAGGCAGGAAAGGAAGAGGCATGAAAATGAGTGGATATGACTCATCAGAGGCTCTGGTAAAGGGTTGAGTAAAAGTTAAGCTGCTCACACCCTGTGTTATGTTAGTATGATACAAGAAGCGGTCCTAGTCTTCTCGTATCAGTCCCCTGGGATTGGCATGTTTGTAACTCAACGCACTCTCTATGCGTCCAGCCCGCAGAATTTTGTTAACAACCTCAGGCTACTGGTGCTAAGAACGCTAAACGCACAACAAGTATGTTAGTACGATGCGGGAAGCAGTACTCATCTTCTCGTATCAGTGCCCAGGAATTGGCATGCATGTAACTCAATACATCCTCTCTGCATACAACCCACTTTATGTTATTGACAACATCTGGGTACTGGTGTGATAAACGCTATAAGCCCAACGTATTAATGCACCACAGAGGCATCGAATTTACAGGCTACCACACTGCATTTCCCATCATCATGTTAGCCTCACGTCACTCAGGACTACATTTCCCATTATCCCTGCCACAATGTCATGTGGGCCCCGCCCTTTCCTCCCTACGGGCGGATATCCGCATGGACAAAAGACGACTGCCATTCATTTAAAAAGGGGCACTCCCTGCCCGTACTTGTACCAGCGGCGGAGGCAGGGTGTCGAGTAGGTGAACCGGCATTATGTGCCTTTTGATGAAGTAAGTTGGAGGTTTTGCTGCATGGGGGATAGCCTTAATGTACTCCGATACTGGTGCACCAGCTCAGCCATTATTAATGACATATAAATAGTCCAGACGAAAAATGGAGACATCTTGCGCACATATAAATATTGTGTGCTGTGAGTGTTGTGTGTGTGGGGAAGACCTTGTATAGGTGTCACAGATGTAGAATACGTCAAGTGACAGGGGTTTGCCTCTTTACGTTATATGTGGTGGCCTACAAATTCGATGTCTCGGGGTGCATTAATATGTTGTAATTATGGCGTTTATCGCACTAGTACCCAGAGGTTGTCAATAACATTAAATGGGTTGTACTCAGAGAGTGTGTGTTGAGTTACACGCCTGCCAATTCCTGGGCATTGATACGAGAAGATGAGTACCGCTTCCTGCATCTTACTAACATACTTGTTGTGCTTCTAGTGTTCTTAGCACCAGTAGCCTGAGGTTGTTAACAAAATTTTGCGGGCTCGACTCATGAAGAGTGCGTTGAGTTACACACATGCCAATCCCTGGGGACTGATACGAGAAGACCGCTTCTTGTATCGTATTTTTCAGAATTTTCCCACCTCACTAAGAATCCAGGCAAATTGGCCCACAAGCGGTAATTGGGGATTCCTGGCCCTGAGGAATGCCCCAGACCTATATAGGCTTTTAGGATGGGCAAAAACATGTTGGCCTGACTTTTACGGCAGTGTGATTCATTGCTCTCATACTACCGCCCCACTAGTTTTTAACCTTTCCTAATGCACCCACCAAGAAAGACAAATAGTTGGGATACATTAAGGTATTTTTAAATCACTGATCTGGATCCCTTTATTATCCAGTAGCTTTTATCTAAGAACTCCCTCCTGCACCGAGTTCAACAGGAGGTCGAGTCCGCCCTGGAGGCACTGTCCTACCAGGGTGCGGAGAGGTTGCCGATGATGAAGCATGACACCATATTGTGTGTGAGGCTTCCTCTTCCATAAGGATGACCTTCCCTCCCTTTAGCACTTACACAGGACCTCTGTGACCGTCTAAGTAGGACTTTTGGATGTTTGTCTCGAAGTAGGAATACTGGATTGAGTATCCCACCTGCAGCTGCCGTACTTGTTGTGATAATGTACTCTGTATTGTACCACTTTCCCCTCCAACAAACAAGAACAGACACCAAATACGTGTGTGACAAGCTGTTCGATTATGAACATTAATTACATAAGTGTGTGGGGGCACTCCCCTCAGTCAATGCCACTAGAATAGGCATCAAAATCAAACAAGCTCTTTTCGCAAACCAAGCACACCTACCTGTAAAAACAAAACGCCCCAAAAAAGTTTAATATACATAATAACAATGATGGAATAAACATTTGACCCCTGAAAACAGCAAGTAAGTTGTTCTTTTGTGACACTTGCACTTACTCCGACAGAGAAAAAACACAAAGGGGACTCCTTTTGGCGAATTAAATCAGATATTCTACACAGGGTCGCACAAGAGAGCCATCCAAAAGGGAACTCACTCACGCTAGTCGTAGGGTTTGCTACACTGGAAGGGTATGGAGTAGTACCCTGTCTTCTATCCTTGATGCTTCAGTAGTAGCAACACCCCCAGATCAAGGGAAGTTAAAGAACATTGTTGTGGAAAAGGCAATTGAGGGCATGAGGTCTAAACCAGTGGCCTTCAAACTTCTATTAAGCCGAGCACACTCCTCCAGGCACAATGTTTTTAGATTGCACTCCCGCAAATGTATTGGGGAAGGGAAGGGTGAAGGAAGAGGTGCGCAAAGAGGACCAGTTCCGTAAAGGGACCGATGTCACTGGTGTCTCCAGGAGGGAGCCAGATGGGGCCCGTGCCCCAGCTTCATTTGTCCCGACTCCCCCCAGGCCGCCTACCATAGCTGTTGAATGTCATCCAATGGCAGGTAGACAAAACAGACAGCTCGCCTTGACACACACACATTAGTATGTCCAACTATCTTTCACTGCAAAGCAGCAATTGTTTATTGTTTGTCAATACATGTGTCTACATGTTTGCAGTAAATGGTTAAATATGACTTTTTATATGTGGATGTATATACATATATATATATATATATATATATATATATATATATATATATATATATATATATATATATATATAATTTCCTATGGAAAATAGGTCCTAACTATAACTATCTACTGGCAACCGCCAGTAGATTATATATATATATATATATATATATATATATATATACATTATCTACTGGCGGTCGCCAGTAGATAGTTATAGTTACAACCTATTATCCATAGGAAATCCACAACATTCTATTTGAAATAACTCTCTTGCCGGTTGACGTATCTTCGCAAAATTTTCAAACTTTATGGCCCGCTCCGGTCCGCTCCTACCCTGAAAGTCTCGGGGGATTCGTCAAGCGGGGGCCGAGAAAAAGGGGGTCCCAAAACGCGTTTTCCCCATGCAATTTTCCATAGGAAACTTTAGACACGGCTACAGCCCGAACTGCTGAACGGAATTACACCAAATTTGGCAAAGAGGTAGTTCTTGGTTCAGAAAGAACCCTTTTGTTAAATGGTGTAAATCCGTTCAGTAGTTGCTGAGAAAATCAAAAGTAAAAAGATAGATATATCTATGGCCGAGTAGGGTCCGCGTACCCTCAGCGCACCCTGCGCGCACCGTCCCGATCACGAGCTGCATGTTAATTGGCTGTCAGCTGGCTGTCAACATTCCGATTCAGGAAATGTTGGCAGCCATTTTGTCCCTCGGTAGAACCGAGGGACAGAAACAAGTGCGCAAAGCGCACAAAGGGGGCAGGGTAGAAACACCCTGACCCCCTAGGTTTTTTTAAAATCGGCTGGATGCGCTCAGGGTGCGCGAATCCTGCCGAAAAAAAAAAAAATCGAAGCGCGGTCTCCCGCGCTTTGATGTTAATTGGCCCCCGGGTGGGCCAAGTCCCGGGGGCATGCTGGGGGGGGTTAATTTTATGTGTGGGGGGCCTCTAAGGGCCCCCCAAGCCCGGGGACCACCACCCCCGGGGGCTTTATGTATAATGGTGCGGGAGGGCTCTGAGCCCCCCCGCAGCCCCGGGGACCGCCACCTCCCCGGGGCTTCTTTTTTTATTTTTGAAAAACCTGTGGGGGGGGGATCCACCCCCCCCACACGCCCCGGGGACCACCACCTCCCCGGGGCACTAAGAAAAATTACAATGGGGGTCCGTTTTGGACCCCCAAGCCCCGGGGACCACCACCTCCCCGGGGCTTTCAAAATGTAAGGAGGGGGCCGCGCGGCCCCCCTCCTGGAGCCTGTGGTGACCCTGGGGACCGCCACCACCCAGGGCCGGCTCCTGCAGTGTCCCGGGGTGCCTACCCCCGGGACACTGCTGTTTGCAATGACAGGACGGGAGCCTCGCGGCTCCCATCCTGTCATTGCAAACTGCTTTGGATATTGGAAGAGAGCAGGAAACCTGCTCTCTCTTCCAATATCCAAAGCTGATTGCTTTTCCACATGGGGAGCAGCATGTTAGCTGCTCCCCATGTGTAAAAGCAATGCCGGCTCCCGTAGGACACGGGGAGCCGGCGGGACTGTGGGGGGTTTGGGGACCCCCCCACAGTCCCCAACGAGAGGCCAGGCCCCGGGGATGGGGTCCCCGGGGCCATAAGTGGCCACGGAGGGGGCCACGCAGCCCCCTCCCCAAAGGTAAAAAAAAGTAAAAAAAAAAAAAAAGTGCAAGGCCGGCCCCGGGGGATGGGGTCCCCGGGGCCTTAAATGGCCTGAGGAGGGGGGCCACGCAGCCCCCCTCCAAATAAAAAAAAAAGAGGCCATGCCCCGGGGGATGGGGTCCCCGGGGCCAATACAGGCCCAGGGAAGGGGGGCCACGCGGCCCCCTTCCCGTTTTTTTTTTTTAATTTTAATTTTAAAAAAAGGGGTAAGGCCCTGGGGGATGGGGTCCCCAGGGCCTAAAAATAGGAAAAAGGAAGGGGGGCCACACAGCCCCCCTTCAGGGGGGAAAAAAAAACAAAACAAAAAAAACGATCGGGCCCGCAGGCCCCGCCCCCTTCCTTCACCACTCTGCAAACGCGCCCCCTGGCGCGTTTGCAGAGGGGAACAATTCCCCTTGAATACTGGGGGTCCCTGGGGGCCAACTAGCCCACCAGGAACCTCCAGTATGCGCCAGGGAGCTGCCTTGCAGAGAGGTGTACAGAGGCCACGCCCCTTTTTACACCTCTCTGCAACGCAGCTCTGTGGCGCTTTGGAGGTATATGGTGGGCTAGTTGCACCCCAGGGACCCTCAGGATTCAAGGGGAGTTAATCCCCCGACTTAAAACGCGCCACGGGGCGCGTTTGCACAGTGGTGAAGGGAGGGGACGGGGCTTCAGGTGACATGTGTGCAAACAGGCCCCGTGGCGTGTTTTAAGATGGGGAATTAAATCCCCTTCAATCCTGAGGGTCCCTGGGGGCCAACTAGCCCAACAGGTACGTCCAGAAAGCGCCACAGAGCTGCGTTGCAGAGAGGTGTAAAAGGGGTGTGGCCTCTGTACATGTCTCTGCAACGCAGCCCCTGGCGCATACTGGAGGTTCCTGGTGGGCTAGTTGGCCCGTAGGGACCCTCATGATTCAAGGGGACTTAATCCCCCAACTTAAAACGCGCCACGGGGCGCGTTTGCACAGATGTCACCTCAGGCCCCGCCCCTCCCTTCACCATTGTGCAAATATTCCTCTAAAATCAGCCGAAATACGAATTCTGATTTACTCACCTGTTATCAGGAGAGACCTCAGTGCTGCATCTTTCAGCCCAGTACTAATCCTGAAAAGTAATTTTAACCGTACTTACCAGTAACTTGAATTTCCTTCCATAGGCTAACATTGACTGGTTTCACTTGGAAATTCTTCTAAGTGTGGAGTTTTGGAACTTTAAAATATTCCTCTAAAATCAGCCGAAATACGAATTCCGATTTACTCACCTGTTATCAGGAGAGACCTCAGTGCTGTATCTTTCAGCCCAGTACTGGTCCTGAAAAGTAATTTTAACCGTACTTACCAGTAACTTGAATTTCCTTCCATAGGCTAACATTGACTGGTTTCACTTGGAAATTCTTCTAAGTGTGGAGTTTTGGAACTTTAAAATATTCCTCTAAAATCAGCCGAAATACGAATTCCGATTTACTCACCTGTTATCAGGAGAGACCTCAGTGCTGCATCTTTCAGCCCAGTACTGATCCTCAAAAGTAATTTTAACCGTACTTACCAGTAACTTGAATTTCCTTCCATAGGATATAATTGCCTGCTTTTTGCTGAAAAAGTTTCTAAGTGTTGATTTTTGAAACATACAAATATTCCTCTAAAATCAGCCGAAATACGAATTCCGATTTACTCACCTGTTATAAGGAGAGACCTCAGTGCTGTATCTTTCAGCCCAGTACTGGTCCTGAAAAGTAATTTTAACCGTACTTACCAGTAACTTGAATTTCCTTCCATAGGCTAACATTGACTGGTTTCACTTGGAAATTCTTATAAGTGTGGAGTTTTGGAACTTTAAAATATTCCTCTAAAATCAGCCGAAATACGAATTCCGATTTACTCACCTGTTATCAGGAGAGACCTCAGTGCTGTATCTTTCAGCCCAGTACTGGTCCTGAAAAGTAATTTTAACCGTACTTACCAGTAACTTGAATTTCCTTCCATAGGCTAACATTGACTGGTTTCACTTGGAAATTCTTCTAAGTGTGGAGTTTTGGAACTTTAAAATATTCCTCTAAAATCAGCCGAAATACGAATTCCGATTTACTCACCTGTTATCAGGAGAGACCTCAGTGCTGCATCTTTCAGCCCAGTACTGGTCCTGAAAAGTAATTTTAACCGTACTTACCAGTAACTTATATTTTCTTCCATAGGAATCCATTGTCTGGTTTTCAGCAGAAAAGTGTCAACTTTTAAAATACAATAATATTCCTTAAAAATCACGACTGTAACCAAAACGCTTTTACTCAACTGTTTACAGGAGATGTACCAGGACTGAATCTAGGATCCAGTCCTGTGGTTAGAAAAAGTAATCCATAAAGTAACTAATTGCATTTAACTAGAAATTCACATTGAGCTGAATGTTGCATTGTGTTTGAAAATGTGGTGCCCATTGCAACAACTGTAACTACTGTACTTAAAAGTCTATTGCCTATGTGCAAAGTATTTAAACTAAAGTAATTCATTCTGAGAAAGTATTTTTTGTAATGTAATGTATAATGTAATTACAATGTAATTTAAAAAATAAAATATGTAAAAAAAAATTCTAAAAATGTAATAAATCTGTATGAAAAAAATTAATATAACAATTAATACATTTAAAAATTGTCATTTACAAAACCTTTGAAATTCACTAAAAAAAACGTAGGTTTCAGACATGTTATAGTTAGGAATTAGCATTTAAAAAACCTTTGAAATTCACTGAAAAAACCATAGGTTTCAGATAAGTTATAGTTAGAAATTAGCATTTAAAAAACCTTTGAAATTCACTGAAAAAACCATAGGTTTTAGGGACAATTATAGTTAGTTGGACATTGCACTCGTACAAAACCCGTGAAATTCCCCCGTTATAGTTAGTTCAGCTAACTATAACTCGCGCCCCGCAATGCACTGCTGATGACGTCACATATTACATCACTCATGACATGGTCAGTGACATCACTGATGACATCACTGATGACATCTCAAATGACATCACTGATGACATCATCCACGTGATAATCTGATGCACCTCCTCACACCCTAATATAACCTTTGATACACCCAATCTAAATTACAGACTGCCATTCGCAAAACCATAGACACTCCAACACCAATAACTACATACCCACTCACTGATTCTTAGGTCTACACACACACATCCACTCACTCACCCGTACAGTCACTCATACTTATGGTCACTCAGTACAGGACAATCATATGCACTCTTACTCCTATATAGACACTCAAACACCGCCACTCATCCATAGAGGTACTCACACACCTAGTCAGTCATGCAAATAATTAAACACACTGCCATTTACTCACCTATACAGTTATACACACACCAGCTCACTTAATCATACAAATACTAGCACATTGTTACGCTCTTATACAATCACTGATACAAGCACACACTCATCCATACAGCCACTATCACAATCACTCACTCTCGCTTATAGCTATTTATATACTCCAATACACATATATACTGCCTTTCACATATGTAGTTACTCACACATGTACCACTGGGACATACATTCACTCACTAACACACTCTTACACACACTTACCCACCCATACAGTCTATCACAGATGCACTCTTGAAACCATCCACCCAGTGAATCACCCACTCACACATCTATGCACAGTCGCACACACCCCATCCACACAAACACTCAGGCACCCATACAGATACTCAGACAACAAATCAATAACTCTTATAGACACTCATGTAGCTATTCACAAACCCATGCAGCCACTTACACAGCAACAGACAGATACAGACATTAACCCAGTTTAGTCACTAACCCATGCATTCAGTAAGATACGTTTAATCACTCACTTATAGAATTAGTCATGCACCTACTAAATCATCCATACACACACTTATACACCCACTCATTCTTCAATACGCCTTTCCCTATATATATTAAAAATATTTAAACTTTACAGAAACACACAGTCACTGGATGATGTCATCAGTGATGTCATTTGAGATGTCATCAGTGATGTCATCAGTGATGTCACTGACCATGTCATGAGTGATGTAATATGTGACGTCATCAGCAGTGCATTGCGGGGCGCGAGTTATAGTTAGCTGAACTAACTATAACGGGGGAATTTCACGGGTTTTGTACGAGTGCAATGTCCAACTAACTATAACTGTCCCTAAAACCTATGGTTTTTTCAGTGAATTTCAAAGGTTTTTTAAATGCTAATTTCTAACTATAACTTATCTGAAACCTATGGTTTTTTCAGTGAATATATATATACATATATACACACACACACAGGTGTATGAAAAATGTTATGCAAACGTACATGCAGAGACACGCAGGGACACACACCCAAACTCTTCACAGTTGCCCTTTACCATTGGCCTACCAGTTTTATCTGAGGGCCACTGTGTGACCCTGAAAGTCACATCTAGAGACACCACTAGCGGCAGGAGGATTTATGTTGGCTTAGTAGGGTTCCACTTGTGTACTGTGGGCAGCAGACTGTGCAGTGAGACCTTCCTCTCTCTCCTGTCAGTGCCTCTCACAGCCCTCTCTCAGCCACTTCTAGCATTAATGCATGTGTTACCTGTCACTGCCCATATCTGCCATTCATCACAACCACTCCAGTCACTGTCCACCATTTCCGTCACTACCACCTCTCCTGCCACTCCCTCTTCTCCACGTCTCTCCCACCATTGGCCTGCCGCCCATCAGTGTCTACCTCTACCGTCACTGCCCCTCTCCTCTCACTCCTTCCGCCATTGTTTCACTGCCCCTCTCCTTCTGATTTCTGCATAACAACCCTATTAGCCTGTTTTTTAGGTCGAGCCGAGCAGCGCGCATGCGCTGCTCTGAGTGTCATGGTTTGTTCAGTACATGGGATTCTAGCCGGCCCATCGCTTGTCATTGGTTGTTCCGGGTGCTGCTTCTCTGGTCCCAGTTATAAATCCTCATTCTAAGTCCTCTAGACAGTGCTGCTACCTGCTTCTCAGGTCTAATCAGTTCCTCTTTTTAAGTCCTCTAGACAGTGCTGCAGCTGCTTCTCTGGTCCCAGTGGTAATTCCTCATTCTAAGTCCTCTAGACAGTGCTGCAGCTGCTTCTTGTGTCCCAGTGGTAATTTCTCATTCTAAGTCCTTTAGACAGTGCTGCTGTTGCTTCTTGGGTCCCAGTGGTAATTCCTCATTCTAAGTCCTTTAGGCAGTGGTGCAGCTGTGTCTCCGTTAGGGTGACCAAACGTCCGTAAATTTCACTGACCGTTCGTAATTTGGATCCCACGTCCGTTGTCCGTGACGATCCCTTTTACGGACGGCTTTTGTCCGTAATTTTGGGCATTGGGGAACATCACTGTTCCCCTGCCAGAAGCCTCAGCTCCCTGATGGGGCCACCTCGCACTCCTCTGAGCACAAGAGCAGCACCACCCCGCCCATTGTCATTCTGTCTGCGGTTGACTACCACATACAGAATGACAATGGGCCAGTCTGTGCTCTTACTGCATGTGGTGGGCCTCCTCCTGCCTCGGTCTAGGGCAGGACATTCAGTCAGGTGGAAGAAATGAACAAAAACGCCCATGCTGCTAGGTGAGAATCCAGTTCATGAAAAGGTGATGAAACAAGTTTTAAAAAAAAGGGTTATGGTTCTCTCACTGTCTCATCATTTTAAAACTGACGCATTTACAATGTTATATTCAACAAAGCCATGGTTGCTGCTTTTTTTATTTTATGCAACTAGCAATCATTGACACAGCCAATAGTTCTGGCTTGTAGGTGTAACACTACTTGTTGTGTTATATATCTGGATGCAATGACAGAAGCAGCAAATTACCAGTCGGGCGGCACACTATGCTAAGCACAGATTTTTAGCTTAGGTCTTTTAAGCCATGCCCTTAATTACATCGAACACCCCATTTGGAGAGACTCCCCAGTTTTTTCAATCCACTTAAAGCCCTGGAAACAACAGCATGTCACAGTGGCACTGTGCATCATGCATGACTCATGACTTCCACTTTTTCGGATTGCCTATGTACAGGGGCATAGTGAGCCCTTCCCTTCCCCGCCCCACCCCTTGCTTTAGGAACTACAGCAGGGGTGAAGTCCTTGATGGGCCTCTTCTGTCTGCAACTCAGCGGACAAAGGCTCAGCTCATAATTAATGTGAAAAGGTGAGTAAGTGAAGGGATGGGTGGATGGCTGGATGGATTTGTGAAAGGGTGAATGGATGAATGAAAGGGTGAATGGATGGATAATGAGAGAAAGGATGGACGGATGAGTGAGTGAGTGGAAGGATGGATGAGAGAAAAGGTAAATAGATGGATGTATGGGTGGAAGGGTAGATGGACGGGTAAAAGGATGGATAGATGAGTGAAAGGATGGATGGATGAGTGAAAGGGTGGATGACAGGCGAGTGAATGGGTGGATGGATGAGTGAAAGGGTGGATGTAAGGCTGGATGAGTGAGTGAAAGGGAGGGTGGATGGACAGAAGGGTGGATAAATGAGTGAAGGAGTGAAAGGGTGGATGGATGAGAGGATGGATGGATGAATGAAGGAGTGAAAGGGTGGATGGATGAGAGAAAGGATGGATGGATGAATGAAGGAGTGAAAGGGTGGATGATGAGAGAAAGGATGGATGAGTGAAGGAGTGAAAGGATGGATGGATGAGAGAAAGGATGGATGGATGAGTGAAAGGATGGATGAGTGATAGGGTCAATGGATGGCTTCTTGACTGGATGAGTAGATGGATGGGTGGATGGAAGGATGGATGGCTAAATGAAAGAGGGATGGAGAGAGAAAGGGAGGATGGATGGATGACTGAAAGGGTGAATGGGTGGGAGGATGAGTGACTGGGTGGATGAATGAGTAAGTGAAAGGATGGCTGGATGGGTGAAAGGGTAGATGGCTGGATGGATGCGTGAATGGATGGATGAGTGGAAGAGTGGATGGATGAGTGTACAGATGGATAAGGCGAAAGGATGAATGGAGGATGGATGAGTGAAAGGGTGGGTGGAGGGATGGATGAGTGGAATGATGGATGGATGGATGGAAGGGTAGATGATGGATAGGTTTGCAAATGGTTGAATATTGATATGGATGGGTACACAAATGGAAGGACAGAATGAATGGTGAAAGACTGAATGATGGATGAAAGAATGATTACACCTTGTAACCCCCATTATCTTAAGTACATTTCCTATAGATTGACTTTCACATTTATATGAGTCATTGTCTCTATATAATATGTGTGTGATGTAACGCACTCCGACACCCTGTCCTACTTACTTGGGATGAGTAGCACTATAAAAGAAATTAAATACACATGAGAGAGGGTCTATGTGAAGAAGGAGGGTCACCAATGGAGGGTGGTAGCAAGGCCGGACTGGCCGGACCAGGCATAGGGCGTTTCCCCCGGAGGCTGGAAAGGTGGGGGTGGGGGCGGTTTTGTTACCACAAAAAGACCTGCACATTTGCTCAAAGCTGCGTGCATACTCAAAAACCATGAAGTGCACAATTGTCTCAACCTAATATAAACTTCTTTTCACTTGTACTTAAGTGGTTGTTTATTTACTTACTTATATACCATTGCGCGACCTCTTCTGATGTGTCTTTAAAACCTACCTTTTGTCCTGAATTTTGACCTCCTGTCCTGAATTTTTGTCCTGAATTTTGACCCTTTGTTCTGAATTTTTACACTCACCGTCCTGAATTTGCACCCATGCCAGTTGGTCACCCCAGTCTCCGTTCATACATCGAACACTCTCCAAACCAAAACACACAGATAAAATACATTGTCATTTACAACGCCAGTAGCTTTAACTCTGACAAATGTGAGACCTATTGCATTGCAAATACTTGTTGTCACTGCTGCCTCCTCCTGCCACTGCCTCTTTCTCCATTTACTAGCTCTCTCATTACTGCCCATCATAGCTCCTGTCGCTGTCCCTTTTCCTGTCACATTCGTTCTTTCGTCACTTCTCACCAACCATTGCCCCTGAGTGGCAGGTAGTTTAGAGTCAGCCTGGGACGTCACTCACTTCACCAACATTACCAATGATTCCAAGTCCTAGGGAGGGACATGGCTTCTTCTAGTGCCTCGTTTCCCCGTAGTGCGCTCTATGCACTCACCTTAAATGTACCTCAGTAGCACAGACAGTCACTGCTGTCCTGCTATGTCGCTCTGACGCTGCTCCGATCGTCCTCCCGTCAGTCAATAAGCATCAAAAGCAAATGAGCCGTTCTCGCAAAACAAGCACACCTACCTGTAAAAAAATGCCCAAAACAAGTTTGATATACATAATAATATTGATAGAATAAACATTCGACACACAACCCCCAGTTGCGATTTCATGAGACTTGCAGTACCCTCGACATGTTTGCATGCCCTACCTACAGGGAGACCCAATTCAAAGTATGAAAAGCTTCCCACTCCCTCACTTAGGCCTAGAAAGAGGCCTAGAGGATGGGCCTTGGCATCCTTTAGCCCTCATGCTGTTAGGACTGCGGTCACTGCACTGCTCACGCAGGACACAGGTGATACTGATGACCCACTGCCCAGATCCACCTGGAGAAATGATAGTTCCCCAGAGTAACACTCGCCAGTGGGGGCTCGTAAATTGCCTGATGTCCACGTGTCCTACTATGTGGCTACTCCTGTCTGCTCCCTCTTCCTGGAGAGACACTGCCAGGCAGGGACTTTCCCAAGGGGCGCCCTCCTGGGGACACAAAACACTAGTCCCCTGGCCCTAAGAAGCTTCCGCCGCTATCCAGCAATCACGTGACTCCTCCTTCCAGAGCACTCTGACCGAGGCAGACTGTAAATACACCCACACATCATCCGGCCCCTCACAGCCCTACTCTGTGCACTGCGGCCGGCAGGCTGGTCCTGCCGGCGCATCGCATCGTGCCACCCTCGCGTTCCCAGGGAGAGCCTACTGTTCTCTCGCCCCCGCTACTGAAGGGGCTGGCACACAGAAGCCATTCATCCTCCTGGGTATGCCATTCTCTTCTGTGAACTAGACAAAGCACACGGCGGAGCGAGGCTGGTTCAGATGCCCCCTCGTGACGTGCCTGCCTTGCAAACCAGACTCCAGAGTGGAGTCAGATTTGGAAATGATGCTTTCAGTGCATTTGTTTGGCTCGTGTTGTTCTGAACTAATTAACCCTAGTCTTCTTCAGCAAGCCTCTGTGTTTCTCCACTTGAACCCCCATTTGCAAGCAGTAAACTTGAGTACACCTCGCCCTAATATCAACATGCAGAAATGAAGACTTTTATGTACAGAAAGACACACTGGGGTGAATCCAGTGGCACTGCAGAGATCTGCACGTCACTGCATCCAAGTACAGCAATAGTCTGCTAGGCTAACAATGGATGCCAGAAAACGGTGTCACCAGGGATGAGATTATCAGAGCCCCAGGTCAGCAGTGGTGGAGACAAGAGGCTTCAGCCAAACTGCTAGACTTCTACATTTGAGATCCATCACAGTGAGGCTCAGTGTATCGTGCAGCTAGGAACCTACACGCCCCCTTCCTTCTCATGGCCCCCTTCCAAGTCCCTATGTGTCCTCCTGTTTTCAATCGGGTTGGGACTTCCCAACGACCCTGCTGCCCTCTCTCAGGTCACGTGGACACTACATCTCTCCCCCCCTTTAAAGAGTTTCTAAGTTGCAGCAGCCTGCGTGATTTCACTTCCATTTTACCTGTTCTGTTAGTCGCCTGGCTTCTTTTTTGTCCATGTTGACTGTTGAATTCGGTCTGATCTGGTTTCGCAGTGCTAGGGTGGTCTGTGGTCAGTCCTGTGCCAAACCCGTTATTGTCATTAGATGACACAAGTTTGTCGAATACTGACAATGGTGGGCTGAGGAGCCTTGTCCACAGGTGGTCCTTCCTGAAGTGGAAGCTGTTCCTGGTCACTTGAATTTCCCCATCTCCTGCCATTACCATGGTCCCTTTTTGGCTGATCACTTCTAGAGGGTGATTCAGATATGTAGTTTCTGGCTTTCTTCGTTCTTTTTGCTTGACTAGCACCCATTCTTGTTCCATGAGTGTTGACTCCTTGACTTTTCTCTTATGATCAGCGTGTCTCTTCATACTGTCTTTTTGTCTCCGATCTCTTTCTTGAACTTCAATGTCACTTCTGGCTTTTTCGGCTTTTTCTTGCCTCCCCTCTTCCGACATCCATCACAGTAGCCGGGTGCGCACCTTGCATGCTATCATAAGTTCAGATGGGTGCTTCCTGTGGAGATGTGCAGGGTGTTCCAGTATGCTCTGCGGACTGGGTTGAGTGTCTGCTGAAGTGGTGCCCTGTCAACCTACACTTATACGGCCTTCTTTGGTGTTGCCATGGATCTTTCAACCATGCCATTCGCTTGAGGCCATGATGGCTTGATCCTTCGGTCTTTGAAGTCCAGATGTGCTGTAAAGTCCAAAAAGGCTTGCCCATTAAAAGATAGACCGTTTCAGGGATGCCCATGTGGCAAATATTTTGTTGAGGACTGGCACTACTGCTGGTGCAGTAGTCGATGATAACAGTTTGACCAAGGTAAATCTTGAGTATTTGCCCATGACTACCATGAGGTACTTCACTGATTTTGTTTTGTTATCAAAACAAAATCTCATGTGTGGTGCGAAAGGTACACCCAGTGCAGTTTCCTGGCACTATAGTCATGAGAAAATCAAAATGGAAATTGGGACTGGTTTGAATAACTCACACCTGCCACGGAATTTGACTGCTACATCAACCCACATGACGCGGTTTGTTTTCACAGCCCTCCCAATAGCTGCAAAGCTTCAAATGTCTTTCTTTTGGAAGTGTTTGTCACTTATCAGCAATCTTTCTCAAGCCACTGCAAACATTAAGCACAGGGTTTATCCACTTATGGATTCTGCCGCCACCTAACCCCTTGCACCAGAAGTGAGGGCTTTTCGTACTGTAACTAGAGTCTTTCTCTTGTGTTTAGTTCATGGGTTTCTAATGTACGTCCAAGAGGCACTGATTCATGAATATTTGCAGGACAACCAATAATTAAGTAAATCAATTTCATTCAAATTTATTGTATGGAATTTTTAAGTCTGGCGACAGATAGCTTTATTTGATCCCCTCATCTTTTGTTTCTAATTATTGAAAATATACAAATAACGGGTTTTAGGCCTTACCTCAGATGAGCATATCTCTCCCTCAGCATGCTATGAACAATTTGTTGAATCATTCTACCTCCTATGGTGTGCTTGTAATGTAATGCATGAGGGACTACTTTATATATAAAAGATACATTCAAGGCTCACACATTCAAATATTTGTAAAACATGCATTCTATATGTGCCATCATTACCATTTCATTAGCAATGCCAGTTCAAAACTTCCATTACACCGCTGCCATTACCAGCAGCACACTACCGCCTCTATTTCCATAACCGCGATTACAAACACCAATTTTGCCATTGCCAACACCAATATTATCACGATTACTACCACCACTATTCCCAGCTATACCACTATTGTTGCCACCACCATTACCAGCAACACCCCCACCATTACCAGCAACACCCCCACCATTACCACTACCTCCATGGTGTGTTTATGTGATCGCTATCACTAATAAAATGAGGTTTGGAAAAGCCAACAGTTCTGGCTTATAGCCGCGAAAGCAAGACAGCCCTGTTGGCTTTGTTCATATGTAGATATCCTGATAATCTAGCATTGGCCTCTTTGACCTATGTTGGACATCACTTATTTATAGAGTCTCATCCTGTGTTTGTGTCTCGTGTGCTGGGATGATAGCTACAAAATCCAGAGCCTTTTGATGCCGCTCCCTGAAGAATTTTACCCTAAGGCACAAAACCAACAAAAAAACAAGATAACCTCTCCAGAGAGCATAGGAAGTGGTTCTGTGAAGTTGAGTCTGCAGAGCGTTCGTGTCCCAGTCCAATGTGTGAGTAGCTCATACAGTTCTTTTATTTTGTTTGTGCATTCTGGGAATTGCAGTCCCATTAAAAAAATTAATCAGGACTACAAGTACCATAATGCAAAGAAAACCCTGGACTGGATGAAAATCTGGAAAACTTGAGTTGTTTGACACAGGTGCCCCTAGAAGCAAAGGTTGTGTCTCATTGAGAGCCCCCCCTCTCCCCCCCAAACTGATGGCAGCCTATGAAATACATCCGTTCTATGAATACGTTTGATGGAGAGATGAGGGAGGCTTTGGGTGCACGCGGCACGGGGGGCTCTTAGATAACGTCCTAGTTTACGTGGATGCTACAGCTTCAGCACAGCAGCTCCCTCCAGACCGCCCCCCCCCCCCCAGTCACATGAGCCGTGTTTTCAAGGCCTTGGTCGCTCCCAGGGCACAAGTGCTAAAAAAAGAAGTGGGGGGACTAACGTAGTTAATCAGTATGCAAGTGGCATCGCAGCGCGTGGCATCGCGGTGCGTGACATCGCAGCGCGTGACATCATAGCACGTGACATCACAGCGCGTGACATCACAGGAACTGGCATCACAAGAAGTGACATCAGATCTTAAGCCCTCACATATATGTTTAGCAGGACTATCATGAGTACTTTTGAGCACAATTCGAGTATACTTGCAAACCCTCCTGATTTAGGCAGACGATTCACACTTTTGTACGCTACACATAAAACAATGTTACCTTTTATCAGCGTTAAGTTTTCTCTAGCCATAGTGCTTTAAAAGAAATAGTGATATTTAAATTATTACAACGCCTCCTCAGGGGTGGTATGTGCTTATATAAATGCTATTTATTTTGTACAAATACTGGGAAAGATCAACACATCTGACGTTCTTACAGGCATGCATATCTCCTAAACAGAGCCGGAACAAAGTTAAAAGCTGCCTCTGTTCAGTATGTGTGAAGTGCTAACAAGGTGTGAGCCTTTGTTTCCCCTCTGCTGCATTTGCATCAGGTGTGAGGCTCCTGACTGCTCCCAGCCAGGAGACTCGAACAAAAGGAGGCCTGATGACCCCTCAGATTCGGCCTTTGTTATGGGCCCAGCAGGAGTCAGAACTAAGAGAGCCCCGTCCCCGCCTGCACATGGTTGGAGATAGAAAGCAGATAACAACGTGCAGGCGCTGCAGGATGTGTCCCGGTGTTTGTAAATTACACCGGGACGAATTCAGCATATTTTACAGTGGGGCCACACTTCTTGGCAGGGTGGACGGCATCCACCCTGTGAAAAAAGTGGGGGGACGCCGTCCACCCGCGTGTACCCCCGACTCGTGCCCTGGTCGCTCCCCTGTGCCTGGGGTACGTTCGTTCAGGCCCTTATTCTTCTCGGATATTGCTCGGAGTCCCGGATATTGCGAAGCTTTTAACGAAATAACATAAGTGCCGGTGACTCATGCTCCGTGAACCACAGGACTCTGAGAGCTCAAGGACCGTAAGGAGGGGCTGGGAGCAGCAGCTGCAGATATCAGGCACACAGCTCTGAGCTGGGCCTCGGGGCGCACGCGCACATGCACCTCCAGTGGGACCGGCACAGGTATACCCAGGGCACAAGTCCTAAAACAAGTATTTGCAATGCAATAGGTCTCGCATTTACGCGAGTTTAAGCTATTAGCATTGTAAATGACAATGCCTTTTATTTATGTTTTAAAAACCAAAACATAAATAAAAGGCATTGTCATTTACAATGCCAAAGCTCAAACTCGCGTAAATGCAAGACCTATTGCATTGCAAATGCTTGTTGTTGTGGAAGTAATCTCCAAAAATTGACCTGGGTTGAAAAATAAGCTATCAATAAAAAACGGAGTTTCTGCATTTCCAGTGAAGAAACCCCTTCTGCCACCCACAGCAAATTTTGGGATATTTCCTTACCCCACCCACCCTTGAAGGGCATTTAATTATGCCCATGACACACCTACATTTTGAACCATTTTTCAGGGTCGGAAGAAGTCGTACCCTCAAAGTTGTAAGTTTGTATTTGTTTACAAAATTCCTGGCATTTCTCACCCTGGCACGGGCATTCACGCCCACAGGAGGAAATGTATTCGCACAGAAACCTCCGTGTAAAAGTGACTTCTGTGCATTATAAAATTTCATCATAAAAGTTATTTTGGCCTTGCATAAAAGGCTTTTTTCGGGCGTGAGTCGTTTGGCACAAGTTAATGGGTTGGTGAACGAGAACCATTGGCGTCACTTCCAACTTCACAGCCTTCAGCATGTACACATGGATCCTGCCTTTCAGTGTTGGCTTTATTGCACGCATTCTAGAACTTAAACATATTGTAAGGAGCTAGTTTCTCATTATAGTAAGCATTTGTTTGTATTAGACTTCAATATATAAGGCATGTTAATTTAAGTCGACATGTCTGACTGTTTTCATTTACTTGTTGTACACAATACTAATTTGGGCAGAAAGAAATACAGGCGCTGTGATCTGTTCAAAAGAATTCGTGTTTTCTGTAAAAAGAAAAATAATGATAAAAGATAGTGTCGGCTTCTGCTTCCACCGCATTCGCCTCTCACCCACACCAAATATGGCAAGCTATTTTTTTAATTCAGAGAGCCACATATATCTCATATGCTTTACAATCCGCTGTCAGGTGCCACCATTTTATTCTTTCAGGAAAGCAGCAGAGTGACAATTTTGAATAAAGTACGGCCCTGCTCTGGTCTGGCAGGGGCATCCGTTCAACAACTACAGGCATGTACTGTAACTCATAATGAAAGTAACTTGAGGCCTCTGCCAACCAGTCACCTCCTGACAGTAATAAATGCATGGGAATCACAAAAGCATTAAGTAAATAAATAATTAAGAGCGGCCGCTATAGTTAAAGCGGACGCGCTATAATTTAAATATATACATTAGTAAAACCAGAGGGCCTGCTGAGATGTCGTGGGTGGAATAGGGAAGATCATTAAAGATAAAAAAGTGCTTACCGACTTATGAAGGAGACCGTGTAACGCCGCAAGTAAAAGATCCAGTCCTCATGGAGGTGACAAACTGCGAGAAGGCGGTAACAAGGAGGGACTAACAAGCCTCATCAATCGAAAACCAGCATTTACCAAGGACAATGACACCAACCAATGAAAAATATAGGAGGAGAGTGGGCGAGGCTTCCACAGCATACTCTACTACAGCATGCCTCGCAGATCGAGCAGCGCATGCGCGCTGCCGCTAGGCTCGACCTAAAAAGTGTTGGTACTCCATACCGGACAGTACCGGACCATTTAAAGCACTGACCAGGGCTTTAAGTGGGATAAAAAAAACTGGGGAGTCTCTCAAAGGGGCGTGGCCGATGCAGTTAAGGGCGTGGCTTTAAATGCGTAAACTAAAAATCTGTGTTTAGCATAGTGTGCCGCCCTACTGGCATTTTGCTACTTCTGTAATTGCATCCAGATATATAATACAATAAGTAAGATTACCTACAACAAGCTAGGACTATTGGCTTTGTCAATGGCTGTTAGTTGCTTAAGATACATAGGCAACAACTATGGCTTTGTTGCATATAATATTGAAAATACTTCTGTTCTGAAATGATGAGACTGTAAAAGAACTATAACGAGTCTCTTTGAAGTCACCTAAAAGGCAGAGTTAAGATTGTTTTTTTCACCCAGAGGGTGCGAGCAAAAATGGAGAGCCGGATAGAGACCCGTTTCGGCACCTGCTTTTTAGAACTGCCGGTGCTGAGCACCGGCAAGACCCGGCCCACTTAAGGCACTGACTGTGAAAGTGTAATCGTGTGGGCTCACTGCACTATGCGTCCCCGCACTGCTGCAGAGCCTCATCACTGCTGGGTGCTCGCCCTCCCGGCTCTCTTGTTGGTCCACATCTCTGATACGGATAAACAACCCCTCAGGCTCGTGATGCTGATCTTTACAAGTATTAATGATGCTGAACAAAGCCAGGAAGAGCATGGATCCAAAGAAAGAAGCATCGACTCCGGGGATCCCAGGATCCCAGACTGGTCCACACCAGAGTCCAACAGGCCACGATGCTCTGCAACGCGGGGCCTACAGCCAGGCACAGAACAGCATTTACTTGAAAGTGGAAGCCGGAGTGACGGGAAAGTGCTCATACATAAGGGGATCCGCTTCAAAAAGAGGTCTCCCACCCAGGGGCGTAGGAGACACAAAATTTCTGGGGGGGACACGGACAACCTTGCGCACGCGTGTGTGTGCGCCGTGTGTGCGCGCGCGTGTTTGCATGCATGTGTGTGTGTGTTTTGAGGATGCTCGCTGCAAGAGTGGTGAAGCACCTAGGCAAATACTGTATTTTCCCAAATCTCCTTACTTTACTTCTTCAATTCTTACTGCTGCCTTCAGACCTGGGTCTTCAAGGCGGCAGGTAGGGTAGGGCTGAGGAGGGGCAGTATCAGATAGCGATCAACAAAGGACCTCTCTCCCTTTGTTCTCAGCAGACTGCAGGCAGCTGTGGCTGAGATTATAAACAATTCCTCGAGGGTTGCAGTGCAACAAACGTGTATGGGGTGGGTGGCCTCTGTGACTGTCAGATTGGTCATAGGTAGCTAGAGGCTGGTCACAGGTCATGTGCAGTCAGGGCTGGCCTTTCGAGCTGGGCCCAGGCCCTGGTCACCAATTTTCTGAGGGGCGCATGCAGGTGTGTGCATTATGGTTATGCCAACAGCAGCACCCTTCTCACATTGCTATAGCCTTATCCTTGTCCCTGCCTGTTTCTTTCTGTCTGATTTGCCAATTTAAAGTGATTTTAGTACTTCATCATCATATGGCAGGTGATGTTTTTAACACCCCTTTAGCCCCCTTCCTTACGCTCCCTTCACCCTCTGACCCCTGCTGGCACACATCATCAAACCCATCATTTGCCTGGGCAGCTAAGCTAAATGTGATTTAGGTGAGCTCCGGGAGGTCCGGGATGTTTGTGTTCAAGTGCAAGTCCCTGCTCATCCAGGTACTGAAGAGTGTACACAAAAGTAACCCTCTGCTGCCTCATTCAATTCACTACCCTCAGCAAGGGCGCCAAATGTCTCTCGCCCAGGGCGCTATCTTAGCAAAGGCTGGCTCTGCCTACAGGGCCATTAAAGGTAGCGCTTTTGCGCTCTAAAGGCCCTGTGAATTAAAGAAGGGAGACAAGAAATTCTTTTGTCTTCTCGTTCCCCCCTCACCCTTGTCCCCTGCGTCCCCCCCACTCCAAAATCTGGGGGGGATATGTCCCCTGCGTCCCCCACACTTCCTACGCCCATGCTCCCACCAGACTTTAAACCCCCGAAAATAAATTGGAGCACATTAAAGTCTGAAGAAAGTGCATCTGTTAAAGACACAGTGTCCCTAACTGAGCACTGCCCAAGCTTACAAAACAAATAAAACAAACTGTAACACTAACATTGGAACAATGAATGAGTGACGGTGTTTACAGACATCTCCAGGCATCAGTCTCTCCTAAGATCTGCGGGGGAAACATGAGATGTCTGCGGTAACCCTGTGCACCTCATAAATCGTGATGCAGGCGACAGCTCCATCAGGATTATCGCCACGCCTCGAATCTTCTAAATCTAGCTCTTTCCGAATGCAATTAAAAAACAGCAACTGAGCGCGGCGCCGCTTCAAGGACATTGCGCTCGGTTTCTTTTTTTTTCTTTTCTTAACTTTAACACTGAGCGCGGTATCCTTGAAGCGGGCGCCGCGCTCAGTTTTAAAGTTAAAAAAAAAAAGAAACCGAGCGTGGTGTCCTTAAAGCGGCGCCGCGCTCAGTTTTAAAGTTAAAAAAAAAAAGAAACCGAGCGTGGTGTCCCTGAAGCGGGCACCGCACTTATTCTGAAAGTTCAAATAAAATAAATAAATAAACAGAGCGCGGTGTCCCTAAAGCGGGCGCCGCACTCAGGATACAAATACAATAAAATAGCATCCGCCATTGTCCCCATTAGTGCCCATAAACAAAATAGTGCTCACCCCCTAGATAAAGCTGACCATGTACGGAGCCAAGTAAAAGATCCAGTCGTCATGGGCGGTAACAAATGGCGACAAGGCGGTAACAAGGAGGGACTAACAAGCCTCATAATGAATCGGAAGCCAGCATTTACCAAGGACAATGACACCAGCCAATGAAAAGTATGGGCGGAGAGTGGGTGAGGCTTACACAGCATACTCGACTACTGCATGCCTCGCAGAGCGAGCAGCGCATGCGCGCTGCTGCTAGGCTCGACCTAAAAAGAAGTGGGAGGACTGACCAAACAAGGCAGTCTGCAAGTGACTTCATGACGCGTGCCATCAAAGCACGTGACCTCACGATGCGTGACATTTCACGTGGCATCACAGGAAGTGACCTCACTGTAGGTGACATCACAAGAAGTGACATCAGATACTCAGATCTCACACCCATATTTATCAGGTACATCATGAGAGACGCAAAATCTGGGCCTCAACGAAAAGATTTTTTTAAACCCTGCCACAAAGAAATTGCCAACAAGGAAAAGCATGGTAGTAGATCAGTTCTGCTTAATTGGTTGCAAAGTCTGCATATTAAAATATTTTATGGGGTTAAGGCATCTGCTGCAGAGGTGCCCAGTAAATCTAAGGGAATATTAATAATGGTGAGATAACTTTGGAGCTTAATGCATTTGTTGGAGAGATCTGTGTTTTGTGTAGTCCCAAATTTGAATCAAAGTTGTAAAGAAGATTAAGTTGTTTCCTGCAAAACATAATCACCCACTGTTCGTGGTGGGGGGCGTTTGGGGATTGTTGTACCTCTATTTTGTTGCTACCGTCTTCGGGTTTGTTATTCATGATATCGCAACACACATGGTGCGCTTCTTATAGAATGTTGTGAGCAAAAATGTACCGCTTAATTATGCAATAGTGCTCTGATATGTGTATGTCATAACATGTGCCAACTGAAAAAGCAATAAAATATGTTTTAAAAAAAAAGTTTTCTCCTGCAAAGCATATCATGTAACATGCAGATCACAGATTTTTATTTTATGTAGATAGGTAAGTGGATTACTGCTTTGAACACAGAGATCCTTTTGTTACTTGCAGTTAATAAATTGAATAACCTTCTAGTAGACCACAGTGAGCTATGAAGGGTATTTGACTCCTACACCTTGTAACCCTGACTGTCTCATGTAACACATCTTGTACATTGATTTACACACTTACATGATTTATTTGGAATGGATAATGTGTATGTTATGTAAAGCGCTCTAACACTCTGCATTGGGATGAGTAGCGCTATAAAAGAAATAAAATTGTGCTATTTAAATTGTTATTTGTGTAAATACTGGGGCAGACCAACCCATCTGACATTCTTACAGTGCATGCACTTATATACAACAAAGTAAAAAGCATGCATCTCTTAAGTACCTGTGAAGAGACAAGCTGTGTGCTTTTGTTTCCTTGCCAGTGTATTTGCATTTGTGAGGTTCCAGGACGCCTCCAGTCCCATACTCGATCAAAGGAGGCCTGATGGCCCCTTAACTAATGTCTTTATCTTTGCCCAGCTAGAGGTGAAAAAAAGCCCCCTCGCTGCCTGTACGTTGCTGCTGGGAATTGAAAGCAGACAACGTACATGCGCTGCTAAACGTGTCCCTGTGTCTCAAAATTACCATGGGACACATTCAACATATTTCTGTGGGGCTCAACTTCTTAGCAGGGTGGACGGCTTCCACCCTGTGAAAATAGTGGGTGGACGCCGTGCCGTGTACCCACATGTACCCCCGACTCGTGCCCTGGGTATACCACTGCTGGTAGACAGCTCTCCACACAGCTCCCCTAATGCACCTGTAGCACTGGCTTTGTCAGTACTGAGACAACTGTCCTCGTTCTCGTGGAGGTTAAGCTTAGGGCAGTGCTTAATTTGTACAAAAAAGTAAGTACCAGGGCCCATCTCGAGAGGCCACTGCAGCTTGCACCACCAATTACCCCTCCAGTGCTGCCAATGACAGTACCAACACAACAAACAGGCACCGCACTCATACAAGTTTGACAATTCAGTCTATTCCCAGCCACCCAAAGCTCTGAGAAAAACGTGAGTGGCAAGAAACATTCATTTTTAATGTATATGTAATTATTAAACACTGTTGTTGTGTTCATCTTAAAATTAGACAGACCGCGCCACCATGTGGTGCACTGTCATTAACACTGCTGTTGGGAATTAAGTGACAGTGGTAGGAATTAAGTGACGGTGCTGAGCACTGGAAACCACCGGCTCAAATTAAGCACTGGCTTAGGTCATAGAACAAACATACAGCTCAGCCACAGTGTGTATGGTTTCGAGGCGTAGCGCTGGCCCATAGCTCCTGCATCGTCTGCTTTTATTTCCTTACCCACATCACCCATGGAGGGTACCAAATGAATAATCCTGCTAGGATAGCAGTCTTCCCCAGTAGGCCCCTTCCCAGGTAAATGTTACAGTCCTCAGCCCCTGGTCCTCGGACCTAACGAACATTACATCCCTTACCAACCATAACAAAGTTTCATTTAACTGTAATTTTAATACAATCACAACATGAACATACGATTCTCAATGGGATCATACTTGCCCTCTCCACTCGCCGAACAGATGGTAGTGGGTCTTCTTGCAGCAATATCTCATGCGACTACTCTGCTTCTCTAGGGTCATCCCCCGGAGCGGATCTGGGCAGAGAGCGGCGCCGTCGGCTTGCCACTAAGGCCACTGCTGTCAGCTGTCACTTAATCTCGTGGTGGTGTCGTAATGGTCTCCCCACCTGGGTTGTCTCCCGCAGTTGTCCATATGTCCTCCTCCAGTCCTTCAGCGATGGGTTGCCCTTTCTCAAGCTTGAAGAATGACACATTCCTGGTGATTACCTCTCCCTCTCTCTGGGCCATGACCATGGTGCCCTGCTGTCGAGTGACTACTCACGGGTCCCCTTCAGACGGCAGCCGGTACTTGCTTCGCGGATGCCAGTCTTTGATAAAAGCTCTGTCGCCTGGCTGAATAGTCGTGGCTTTAGCTGTGCGGCTCTTGCCTGCTCGGTGGTTGGTGAACGTGCAGCTTTGCAGGATACGGCCGTCATCTATGGGGGGTGGTGTCCAGCTAGGGTGTTGAGGGATAATGTCCACAAACACCTGACCCATGAAGGCATGCTATGGAGCTCGCCCAGTGGTGATGTGTGGAGTCTGGCAATACTTCCGGAGGAAGGTGTATATTGCCCATTTGATGGACTACTGGCTGGCATGAGCAAGTCAGATGACTGTTGAGTGTCCTCATAAAACCCTCAACTTTGTTGTTAGCCTGTGGCCACAGAGGAGTCACTTGCCTGTGTTTGACTTTCCACGCTTTTAGGTATGCTGTGAACTCCTGGCTTTGAAAGGTGGGCCCATTGTCCGTACGGATTTCCTTTAGCTACCGATGGGTCGCCATAATTTTCTCTGGCTTCGGCAGTGTTTTACTGGCCACCTGGAATAATACAATTTCCACCTTGGGATACTTGGTGTAATCGTCTATCAGGACTATAGTGTATCGTCCATCTGGGAGGCAGCCAAAATCGAGGTTGGCACACACCCATGGCTGATGTGAGTCTTCTTCTGTGATGATGGGCGCTGGGGGATCTGGAGGTCCGACGACCTGGCACCATGGACATGACCTGACTGTTGCCTCCATCATTTCATCCATCAGTGGGAACCACACCTTGCTCCGGAGTCAGTTCTTTGTCTTGACGATCTGTTGATGTCTTTTGTGCACTAGCTTTACGACCTGTCCAGTGAGGCTGCTGGGGACGACTAAGCGCGGGTCACATAGCAGACATCCTTCAACATCGCCCACCAATTCCTGTCAGACATGGTAGAGCAACTCTAGTATCCGTTGCGCGTTGGGTGTCCGGAGAGCCCAGTGGCGTTTCCAGTCCTCCCACTTCCCTATCCGTGATGCTGCAAGGGCCAGCTGCAGAAATTTGTCTTCCTCGGTGGCCTGGCATATGCGTTCTAGGGACAGTGGTAGCGGTCGGGAGCGATCTACCATGTATCTGAGTTATTCCTCGGTGTTCACTGCGTCTTCCTTTTCTTCTCGGGGTTTCACGAGATATAGTCCATCGGGTTGCTCACTTCTGGCCGGTATACAATGCAGCTGTCATAGTCTTATAGCTGTAGCATCCACTTTTTGATGCGGGGCAGCGGTTTGGAGGATTTGCCGTGTAACATGGCAACCAGTGGCTTGTGATCCATAACCACTGTGAACTGATGGCATAGACATAAAAATGGAAATACCTGCATGCCCAGTGTATGGCGATCGCCTCTCTTTCAATGTGGGAGCACCTCTGCTCCATTGGCGTCAGTGACCAGCTGGCATAGGCAATTGGGGCCTATGCCAGCTGCTCCCAGCCACATTTGGCTAGCATCCACCGCAATGGTTGTGGTCCTCGTCGGGTGTAAGTAAGCCAAAGTGGTGCTTGCTGACAGCGCGGCCTTGGTGGTCTGGAATGCTGTGGTTTGATCTTCGCCTCATGTCCAAGTGGTCATGGCCTTGGTTAGCTTCCATAGCAGAAGTGTGAGGGTGGTCAGGTCTGGGATGAAGCAATCACAGTAGTTCACTGTTAGAACCAGCAGTGTCTGGTTGTCTGAAGGGATGCCCCCAGCCAGGCAGAACCTACTGCTCCCGTCAAGGGCAGCGGATTACACTCACAGTACAACCCGTGCTCACCCTTGGGTAGCTTGGCACTGAGCAGTCAGGCTATTATTGAAAGCAATTTGTAAAGCAAAGGCACAGCATTCACTTGCAATAAATACACTGAGAGTTACAAAAGAAACTTCATACAGGATGTATGTAAAATTTATATTCAACACACATATTCAATCACTATAACATGAACATCATATACTTTTTGGGCATAAAACACATTTGGAAATATTACCAGCAGTACTATTTCCATTCGTATTGTTATGATCTCAATAGTATGCACACTATGGACAATTCCTAATCTAGCCCCTCTCCCCAGTTGAGAGAGAGCAACCTTATGTGGTGCACGGTATCAACAATATGTACATACACGAAAGTAGAACAGTTTTTAGCAGCACCACGGACCACAGCCACACGGGTAAACCCAATGTCAAATGTATTGTGCTTTTGGCATACAATCAACGTATGAAGCGGCACCGCCGGCCAGTGTCGTGAATGACAGGCGGTCCAAGCACTATCACTCCGACTCACACACACTCACTCGGCACAGCTAGGCAGTGCGGCAGGTATCAGCCAGTCCGTACAGAATGCTCTTACACACATATGCACTCAGCACCCTAATGCGTTGCCACAAGTACCCAGCAGGTCAATTTCACCCTCTGCAGACTCCATGGCCCAAGCCTCCCTCCACCCTCTAGTTCACCCCAACTGTCCTATACCTCCTGATGGAAGATAACCAACCCCACCTCCCGGACACTGGGCCGCATGCGGCTAAAGTCACACTTAGTCTGGGTCCTCGGGAAACATGTGGGAATATGTAGTAGTTTTAATTAGGAGGTAGACGTAAACAAGGGAAGGTTGGCAGCCACTCAGGAAGTTCACCCACAGGTCTCAAAACACAAAGGAGTCACGCAGTATCTTGACCTGCTTCCGAACTGTCTTGGAAGCGTTCCTTCAACCCAGTCAATATCTCTCTTGCTACTACCTGGCTCCAAGATGTCCTCGGGAGGGGCAAGGTGTGGAGAGGGCATTGGTCCGCCGCAATGAGGGTCAAAAGGGAACAATCGATGAATGGGGAGTAACACAGGGAAGCCTCTCAATAGGAGGAGGCTCCCTGATCGGTATTCGATGATCCGGGTCGTGCCCGGGCAATCCAGGAACAGTGTCTGGTGCGTGTTGGTATGAGTCGCACCAGGCACTTCAGATTTCAAACACGATGAATTGCAAATTCCGCACCTCCCTGGAAATGAGGCACAATGACCGGTGCACATTGAGATGGGTTGCACCAGGCAATTCTGGTAACACACACAGCTAAGAGTTGCAATTCCGTACCTCACTGGAAATGAGGCACAACGTCCGGTGCATGATGTTACGGGTTGCACCAGACCAGTCCAGTGGCACACACACAGGCGCAAGTTCAACAGAGCCACATGAGGTAGATTGAGGGTAAACCCCCACCTCTGAGGATCGAACACCGCATGCAATGAGCATGCAGTCGGCGTGTCGCACAAGAGAGATGTGGCATGTTCGACAAAACAGGCCATGTGGGGTCCCGCAACCGGTGAATCCGCTCACCATCAACTGACGCTTATGAGTGTCAGGGTCCCTGCAGTACAGGAACCACAAGACTTAGATGCGGGCAAGATTTCTGGTGCTCTGCACTAGGGAATCCAGTCTCCAGACACAAGTCTTAGTTCCACGCTCACACCGCGCTACCAGTTGGGATTCAGTACCTGATGTGGGCACTTGAGAGGGCGCTGCTCCCCAGATGTCACAGGTAGATGGTGTAGGTCCCTCGCAGGAGATCTTTGATGTCCCAGAGATCTCAGGGAGAACAGAAGGCCCGCAGACGGACCCTTGGAGAGCACACTTCAGGGCGCCACACTTCAGCAGGTCCTTGCCCCAGGCCACCTACTATTCAGACAGTTATCCACCATGTGCTCAACAGAGTCTTCTGACAATGTGCACCACGCAGTCCGGGTTCTCCGATCCCAGGTCCCCACAAGCGTACCTCACCCTTTGCTGGAGGATGGCACCCATAGTTATACTATCGTATGTCTTTGAAGTTAGGGGCAGTTTAAGGGGTTTCCTTTTGAACCACAGATGTCTTTTCTAAATTGTAGGCCTGTCTTCAATGGGGCCATGGAATGCAGATCTTAATCTTTAGTGGGGACATGATCCGGCCCTTAGAGGCTAAGTGTCAAAAACCTCTCTCTGCAATCTATTCCATTCGGCCCTCAAATGGCAGAGGCCTGCCATTCTCCTGGGGTGCCCATGATTTATGGCTGCCAGTTGGGGAATGCACAGATGTGCTCCCCCGACCCTGGTGTCCACTGGAGCCAGGCACTACACCACACGAGACTCTTAGAGCACAGAAATGTCCATAAGTGACATTTCTAAGCGAGTTATGCCAAAACCCCCTCTACCACTGGAAAGGGTTTGGCATGGCAAATCCATTGATCGGAAACATCATGTGGTTGCACCACTGCAATCCACTATCGGAGCCCGAAGTAATGTCAACAACTTCCCCATGTTAACCTATTGGAAGAGCAGGCCTTATAAGTAGTGAAAAAACACACATAGGTGTTCCTTACTACCTGGGCACACTTGCGCTATTGCGCACACAGCCCTGCTTTGGCAGTTTGGACACATAGTCACCAGCACCAGGGGTGCAAGTGCGCCCGCCTGAGTCTGCACAGCAGACTGGACACGGATTTAACTAATATGTGTGTCTGTGCTAACGCACAAGCCTGCAATGGCAGGAGGCACACACATTCACGGGCAACATAGGTGAGGGTGCGCACATACAGCGGGCTACAGTGGCAAGCTGTGCATGAGTTTACTCATGATAGCTGCCAGTGCGCAACCACCAGTCTGCGATGGCAGACCGGGCCATGGGTTTACCCAGGCCCTAGCACCTTAGGTGCGCGCTCACCACCATGCCCGGGCCCGTCGGACTCAGGTCGACCCCCTTGCGGGTGCGATTGCGCACACGCAGGCCGGTAAACGTGGCCACTTACACCATATGTGCAAGCGTGCTGACGCAGGCCTGACCTGGGTGTTAGAACACCCGGGATGCAGGTATGCACTCACCAGCCCTCGTTGGCATACCAGGCACCTATCCAAAATGCCATAGGTGCCAGGGCACATCCTCTAGCCTGCCACGGCAGGCTGGATACATATTTGAAACAGCATAAGGACCAGGGCGCACCCATGCGCATTGTTAAGACTTCTCAGGTACAAGTGCGCACTCCCTGGTCTGTGTTGGCAGTCCAGCCCATGTTTCTGAACACTGGGTCAGCGCCTCTTCCTAGCCTGTGTAGGAAGGCATGCGCACTTCCCCATTACCTTGACAGTGAGGATGTGCTCGGGGCCCTGAGGCCACATGAGAGAATCTGCAACACCCCAGGGGTATCCCATGGGAAGCCAAACTCCAAAGTAGGGGAAGCCCCACATGGCAGGTTCCTGCCTACCTGGACAGGGAACATCCATATGTACCCATCCAGCCTTCAGCCTATCACCCCCTACACCTGGGAGGGGGGGTAGCCTCAGGGTTTGGGACGACCCACTCGGCGTTGGCCGAGGCATAAGTGATGCCAACTTAGGAAGAGGCACAATGGCGCCCCAAAGGCCTGCAATGACCGGCCCGATACAGTGTTGTGGGTGGCACACTCAGTGCTATGTCCCACTACTAGCCAGTGCCTTGCCCTTCCGGGGTGTGTGGCTTACACTTTTTACAGTGCGCAACGAGGTACGGCACCTACATCTTTTGTTGTGTGGGGCCCCTCTCTTTGCATTTGATGATATATATTCCTTCTGCCATGATATTGATTGAGGCTTCCGTGTCAACAGTGGCCATCAGAGGTTAGTGCCCTACTTGCAGGCGACATTGGGGCAGGGGCCTGTGCACTTCCATGGTGGTGTCGATTGTAGTGTGTGCTCTATGGTCATTCATGTCTTCAGAGTCGTCTTTCCGCTCCGGGATTGCATTTACAGTTTCTTTGACCCTTTTACCTCTCAATGACCTACACAGCTTGGTGAAGTGGTTGTACTTCCCATATGCTGTGCACTTTTTGCCTTGGGCAGGACAGTCAGTCAGCTTGTGAGGGCGTCCTCCTCAGTAACTACAACTTCAGCTGGTCTCTGGAGCTCTTTGGGGCGATTATGCTAGGGTTTTCTCGTTGGATTGCATTTACCGGTTCCATTTTGACTGACCTGTATAGCGCTGTCTCCATGTGTGACGCCCTCGCTTTCAAGAGCTCTTTCCACCTCCCAATCATGAGGATGTCCTGCAGGGGCTTTCCAGAGACTTGCAAAATGTTCTCCCTCAGCTTTGTTGGGGCACACCCTTGTATGATTTGGCCTCGAATCTCCTCCTAGTCATTAGCAAACCTGCAGGTGCTGGCTAGCTCTCGTAGCCCGCTGTAAAAGCTGTCAAGAGGTTTGTCAGCCTCCTGGCTTGCTTGCCGTAATATAAACAACTCATAGTCCTGGTTAGCCATAGGTTATAAGTAGGCAATGAGGGCTTCAACAAGGGTGGTGTATGTTTTGGGAGTTGCCTTACTGAGCGTCTTGTATATCTTATGGATTATTTAGCTCCCAGGTGAAGGAGGAGTGCTCCTTTCCTGTCCGCCTTCACTTCGGTGGCTTCAAAGTACAGTTCCAGGCATTCCACCCAATCTCTATACTTGGGCGCATGCGTGGATGGTGTCCTTTCAATGATGAACGTTTCTGTGGCAGGCAGCTGAGATTCACTGCCAGGCAGTCTGGCTCAGGGCTGTGCCACCACTGGAGCCACAGTGTTTCATTGACGGGCCGTGCTTGGCCTGGAGGCTCCTGTGCTGCTGGTGGCAGGTGAGGCAGCAAAACTCTCTGGGGCTCTCAACCGTCCCTCTCTTTGTCTCTTATGTGAGTATGGGCCTGATGCAACCTCACCGCAGGTATCGGCAGAATAGGCCCTCTGTTCTGCGTGGGGCTCGTGGCAAAGCACTGCCCCCTGTTCCTTCTCTCCTGGCCGGGAGATACCGCTCGGTCAATAGGTAGCGCAGGTAGGGCCAGCCCCCGTGACACACTGTCACGGCATGAACACCGCAGGCTGTATAGTTGGAAAAGCCTAGCGGCCGTCGCACCCTCTAAACAAGAGAGTCACAAGTGCCACAGGCTGATCAGGGAGAAACCGCCCTGGGCAGCCGACAGTAGGCCTGAGCTGGCGCCGTGCAGGAAGACGATGGAGAGTGCCGGGCGCGGGAGTACCTTAGCTCTGGTAGCAGCCCCTTTCCCACAGCACGAGCACCGCAGGCTGCATGGTGGAGAAAGCCAAACGGCCACCACACCAGGGGAGTGAGCTGAACAGGCACGGCAGCACGGGCACTCACCGCCTCGTCGCCAGTATTCGGTTGTCCCAGGACCTCATGGAGGTTACGCTTAGGACCCAGAACAAAGATACCACTCAGACACAGTACGTTTGGTTTCGAAGGGTAGCGCTGGCCCCATAGCTCAGGCACCGTCTCCTTTTATTTCCTTACCCACGTCCCCAGTGGGTAGTACTAAATCATCCTGCTAGGATAGGGGTCACCCCAGTACAACCCTCCCCAGATAAATAATACAGTCCTCAGCCCCTGGCACTCGGACCTAGCAAACAGTACAGAGTCACAAACAAAACTCTGCTAATGCACCTCCACGATGACATGCAGCACCCTGTTGTTCCAATAGTGGGGCCAACATACAGCTCTGCTAAAGTACCTCTATTCTAAAACCTCTCTTCTGAGCTTGTCCGGCTCTCCCTTTGCCTACCCATCCTGGTCTGCAGCACCATTGACTCTACAGGTACTACCCTTATATAATGAAACAAAGGCACCCGAATTCTGACATGCAATGGACCTCACTATTGCAATGCTGAGACAGTTACTTAACTCTGCTAATGCACCTCAATCCCGATATGCAGCACCTCTGCTATTCTTGCACTAGTAACTGCACGCAGCTCTGCCAATGCACCTCTACCCTGCCATGCAGCACCCTCGGATATTTCAGTGCTGAGACCCAGGCATAACTCTAGCAACACTTAGTTATTCACGAAAGGTTTAATAATAAATAAATAAATAAACAACTCTACTAATACACCTCTATCCTGCCATGCAGCACCCCTTCTGCTCCCTTTCTGATATTCATACATAGCTCTGCTAATGCACTTCCACTGGCTTCCAGCACCCCTGGTTTTCCCAGTAGTGACACATACACAGGGTCTGCTGATGCATCTCAGTCCCGACCTGCAGTTCCCCAGCTTTTCTGGTACTGAAGCCACAGAGAGCTCAAGCAGTGCACCTCGGGCTTGACCCACAGCACCCACCTAGTTCACAACTGAGGTCCACTTAAAGCTGTAGCAATGCTCCTCAATCCTGACCCACATCACTCTTCCTATTCCACTACTGTGACTCACGCACATCCCCAGCAATGCACCTCAATCCAGACCTGCATCACTGTTCCTATCCACTGCTGCGACTCGCACACAACCCCAGCAATGCACCTCAATCCTGACCCGCATCACTGTTCCTATCCACTGCTGCGACTCGCACACAACCCCAGCAATGCACCTCAATCCAGACCTGCATCACTGTTCCTATCCACTGCTGCGACTCGCACACAACCCCAGCAATGCACCTCAATCCTGACCCGCATCACTGTTCCTATCCACTGCTGCGACTCGCACACAACCCCAGCAATGCACCTCAATCCTGACCCGCATCACTGTTCCTATCCACTGCTGCGACTCGCACACAACCCCAGCAATGCACCTCAATCCTGACCCGCATCACTGTTCCTATCCACTGCTGCGACTCGCACACAACCCCAGCAATGCACCTCAATCCAGACCTGCATCACTGTTCCTATCCACTGCTGCGACTCGCACACAACCCCAGCAATGCACCTCAATCCTGACCCGCATCACTGTTCCTATCCACTGCTGCGACTCGCACACAACCCCAGCAATGCACCTCAATCCTGACCCGCATCACTGTTCCTATCCACTGCTGCGACTCGCACACAACCCCAGCAATGCACCTCAATCCTGACCCGCATCACTGTTCCTATCCACTGCTGCGACCCGCACACAACCCCAGCAATGCACCTCAATCCTGACCCGCATCACTGTTCCTATCCACTACTGTGACCCGCACATCCCCAGCAATGCTCCTCAATCCTGACCCGCATCACTGTTCCTATCCACTGCTGCGACTCGCACACAACCCCAGCAATGCACCTCAATCCAGACCTGCATCACTGTTCCTATCCACTGCTGCGACTCGCACACAACCCCAGCAATGCACCTCAATCCTGACCCGTATCACTGTTCCTATCCACTGCTGCGACTCGCACACAACCCCAGCAATGCACCTCAATCCTGACCCGCATCACTGTTCCTATCCACTGCTGCGACTCGCACACAACCCCAGCAATGCACCTCAATCCTGACCCGCATCACTGTTCCTATCCACTGCTGCGACTCGCACACAACCCCAGCAATGCACCTCAATCCTGACCCGCATCACTGTTCCTATCCACTGCTGCGACCCGCACACAACCCCAGCAATGCACCTCAATCCTGACCCGCATCACTGTTCCTATCCACTACTGTGACCCGCACATCCCCAGCAATGCTCCTCAATCCTGACCCGCATCACTGTTCCTATCCACTGCTGCGACTCGCACACAACCCCAGCAATGCACCTCAATCCAGACCTGCATCACTGTTCCTATCCACTGCTGCGACTGCACACAACCCCAGCAATGCACCTCAATCCTGACCCGCATCACTGTTCCTATCCACTGCTGCGACTGCACACAACCCCAGCAATGCACCTCAATCCTGACCCGCATCACTGTTCCTATCCACTGCTGCGACCCGCACACAACCCCAGCAATGCACCTCAATCCTGACCCGCATCACTGTTCCTATCCACTACTGTGACCCGCACATCCCCAGCAATGCTCCTCAATCCTGACCCGCATCACTGTTCCTATCCACTGCTGCGACTCGCACACAACCCCAGCAATGCACCTCAATCCAGACCTGCATCACTGTTCCTATCCACTGCTGCGACTCGCACACAACCCCAGCAATGCACCTCAATCCAGACCTGCATCACTGTTCCTATCCACTGCTGCGACTCGCACATAACCCCAGCAATGCACCTCAATCCTGACCCGCATCACTGTTCCTATCCACTGCTGCGACTCGCACACAACCCCAGCAATGCACCTCAATCCTGACCCGCATCACTGTTCCTATCCACTGCTGCGACCCGCACACAACCCCAGCAATGCACCTCAATACTGACCCGCATCACTGTTCCTATCCACTACTGTGACCCGCACATCCCCAGCAATGCTCCTCAATCCTGACCCGCATCACTGTTCCTATCCACTGCTGCGACTACACACAACCCCAGCAATGCACCTCAATCCAGACCTGCATCACTGTTCCTATCCACTGCTGCGACTCGCACACAACCCCAGCAATGCACCTCAATCCTGACCCGCATCACTGTTCCTATCCACTGCTGCGACTCGCACACAACCCCAGCAATGCACCTCAATCCTGACCCGCATCACTGTTCCTATCCACTGCTGCGACCCGCACACAACCCCAGCAATGCACCTCAATCCTGACCCGCATCACTGTTCCTATCCACTACTGTGACCCGCACATCCCCAGCAATGCTCCTCAATCCTGACCCGCATCACTGTTCCTATCCACTGCTGCGACTTGCACACAACCCCAGCAATGCACCTCAATCCAGACCTGCATCACTGTTCCTATCCACTGCTGCGACTCGCACACAACCCCAGCAATGCACCTCAATCCAGACCTGCATCACTGTTCCTATCCACTGCTGCGACTCGCACACAACCCCAGCAATGCACCTCAATCCAGACCTGCATCACTGTTCCTATACACTGCTGCGACTCGCACACAACCCCAGCAATGCACCTCAATCCTGACCCGCATCACTGTTCCTATCCACTGCTGCGACCCGCACACAACCCCAGCAATGCACCTCAATCCTGACCCGCATCACTGTTCCTATCCACTCCTGTGACCCGCACATAACCCCAGCAATGCACCTCAATCCTGACCCGCATCACTGTTCCTATCCACTACTGTGACCCGCACATCCCCAGCAATGCATTCAATCCTGACCTGCATCGCTGTTCTGATTCCACTGCTGTGACTCACGCACATCCCCAGCAATGCACCTCAATCCTGACCCACATCACTCTTCCTATCCACTGCTGCGACTCGCACACAACCCCAGCAATGCACCTCAATCCTGACCCACATCACTCTTCCTATCCACTGCTGCGACTAGCACACAACCCCAGCAATGCTCCTCAATCCTGACCCGCATCACTGTTCCTATCCACTGCTGCGACTCGCACACAACCCCAGCAATGCACCTCAATCCTGACCCACATCACTCTTCCTATTCCACTGCTGCGACTCGCACACAACCCCAGCAATGCACCTCAATCCTGACCCACATCACTGTTCCTATCCACTGCTGCGACTCGCACACAACCCCAGCAATGCACCTCAATCCTGACCCGCATCACTGTTCCTATCCACTGCTGCGACTCGCACACAACCCCAGCAATGCACCTCAATCCTGACCCACATCACTCTTCCTATTCCACTGCTGCGACTCGCACACAACCCCAGCAATGCACCTCAATCCTGACCCACATCACTGTTCCTATCCACTGCTGCGACTCGCACACAACCCCAGCAATGCACCTCAATCCTGACCCGCATCACTGTTCCTATCCACTGCTGCGACTCGCACACAACCCCAGCAATGCACCTCAATCCTAACCCGCATCACTGTTCCTATCCACTACTGCGACCCGCACACAACCCCAGCAATGCACCTCAATCCTGACCCGCATCACTGTTCCTATCCACTACTGTGACCCGCACATCCCCAGCAATGCTCCTCAATCCTGACCCGCATCACTGTTCCTATCCACTGCTGCGACTCGCACACAACCCCAGCAATGCACCTCAATCCAGACCTGCATCACTGTTCCTATCCACTGCTGCGACTCGCACACAACCCCAGCAATGCACCTCAATCCAGACCTGCATCACTGTTCCTATCCACTGCTGCGACTCGCACACAACCCCAGCAATGCACCTCAATCCAGACCTGCATCACTGTTCCTATCCACTGCTGCGACTCGCACACAACCCCAGCAATGCACCTCAATCCTGACCCGCATCACTGTTCCTATCCACTGCTGCGACCCGCACACAACCCCAGCAATGCACCTCAATCCTGACCCGCATCACTGTTCCTATCCACTACTGTGACCCGCACATAACCCCAGCAATGCACCTCAATCCTGACCCGCATCACTGTTCCTATCCACTACTGTGACCCGCACATCCCCAGCAATGCATTCAATCCTGACCTGCATCGCTGTTCTGATTCCACTGCTGTGACTCACGCACATCCCCAGCAATGCACCTCAATCCAGACCTGCATCACTGTTCCTATCCACTGCTGCGACTCGCACACAACCCCAGCAATGCACCTCAATCCTGACCCGCATCACTGTTCCTATCCACTGCTGCGACTCGCACACAACCCCAGCAATGCACCTCAATCCTGACCCGCATCACTGTTCCTATCCACTGCTGCGACTCGCACACAACCCCAGCAATGCACCTCAATCCTGGACCCGCATCACTGTTCCTATCCACTGCTGCGACCCGCACACAACCCCAGCAATGCACCTCAATCCTGACCCGCATCACTGTTCCTATCCACTACTGTGACCCGCACATCCCCAGCAATGCTCCTCAATCCTGACCCGCATCACTGTTCCTATCCACTGCTGCGACTCGCACACAACCCCAGCAATGCACCTCAATCCAGACCTGCATCACTGTTCCTATCCACTGCTGCGACTCGCACACAACCCCAGCAATGCACCTCAATCCTGACCCGTATCACTGTTCCTATCCACTGCTGCGACTCGCACACAACCCCAGCAATGCACCTCAATCCTGACCCGCATCACTGTTCCTATCCACTGCTGCGACTCGCACACAACCCCAGCAATGCACCTCAATCCTGACCCGCATCACTGTTCCTATCCACTGCTGCGACTCGCACACAACCCCAGCAATGCACCTCAATCCTGACCCGCATCACTGTTCCTATCCACTGCTGCGACCCGCACACAACCCCAGCAATGCACCTCAATCCTGACCCGCATCACTGTTCCTATCCACTACTGTGACCCGCACATCCCCAGCAATGCTCCTCAATCCTGACCCGCATCACTGTTCCTATCCACTGCTGCGACTCGCACACAACCCCAGCAATGCACCTCAATCCAGACCTGCATCACTGTTCCTATCCACTGCTGCGACTCGCACACAACCCCAGCAATGCACCTCAATCCTGACCCGCATCACTGTTCCTATCCACTGCTGCGACTCGCACACAACCCCAGCAATGCACCTCAATCCTGACCCGCATCACTGTTCCTATCCACTGCTGCGACCCGCACACAACCCCAGCAATGCACCTCAATCCTGACCCGCATCACTGTTCCTATCCACTACTGTGACCCGCACATCCCCAGCAATGCTCCTCAATCCTGACCCGCATCACTGTTCCTATCCACTGCTGCGACTCGCACACAACCCCAGCAATGCACCTCAATCCAGACCTGCATCACTGTTCCTATCCACTGCTGCGACTCGCACACAACCCCAGCAATGCACCTCAATCCAGACCTGCATCACTGTTCCTATCCACTGCTGCGACTCGCACACAACCCCAGCAATGCACCTCAATCCTGACCCGCATCACTGTTCCTATCCACTGCTGCGACTCGCACACAACCCCAGCAATGCACCTCAATCCTGACCCGCATCACTGTTCCTATCCACTGCTGCGACCCGCACACAACCCCAGCAATGCACCTCAATACTGACCCGCATCACTGTTCCTATCCACTACTGTGACCCGCACATCCCCAGCAATGCTCCTCAATCCTGACCCGCATCACTGTTCCTATCCACTGCTGCGACTCGCACACAACCCCAGCAATGCACCTCAATCCAGACCTGCATCACTGTTCCTATCCACTGCTGCGACTCGCACACAACCCCAGCAATGCACCTCAATCCTGACCCGCATCACTGTTCCTATCCACTGCTGCGACTCGCACACAACCCCAGCAATGCACCTCAATCCTGACCCGCATCACTGTTCCTATCCACTGCTGCGACCCGCACACAACCCCAGCAATGCACCTCAATCCTGACCCGCATCACTGTTCCTATCCACTACTGTGACCCGCACATCCCCAGCAATGCTCCTCAATCCTGACCCGCATCACTGTTCCTATCCACTGCTGCGACTTGCACACAACCCCAGCAATGCACCTCAATCCAGACCTGCATCACTGTTCCTATCCACTGCTGCGACTCGCACACAACCCCAGCAATGCACCTCAATCCAGACCTGCATCACTGTTCCTATCCACTGCTGCGACTCGCACATCAACCCCAGCAATGCACCTCAATCCAGACCTGCATCACTGTTCCTATACACTGCTGCGACTCGCACACAACCCCAGCAATGCACCTCAATCCTGACCCGCATCACTGTTCCTATCCACTGCTGCGACCCGCACACAACCCCAGCAATGCACCTCAATCCTGACCCGCATCACTGTTCCTATCCACTACTGTGACCCGCACATAACCCCAGCAATGCACCTCAATCCTGACCCGCATCACTGTTCCTATCCACTACTGTGACCCGACATCCCCAGCAATGCATTCAATCCTGACCTGCATCGCTGTTCTGATTCCACTGCTGTGACTCACACACATCCCCAGCAATGCACCTCAATCCTGACCCACATCACTCTTCCTATCCACTGCTGCGACTCGCACACAACCCCAGCAATGCACCTCAATCCTGACCCACATCACTCTTCCTATCCACTGCTGCGACTCGCACACAACCCCAGCAATGCTCCTCAATCCTGACCCGCATCACTGTTCCTATCCACTGCTGCGACTCGCACACAACCCCAGCAATGCACCTCAATCCTGACCCACATCACTCTTCCTATTCCACTGCTGCGACTCGCACACAACCCCAGCAATGCACCTCAATCCTGACCCACATCACTGTTCCTATCCACTGCTGCGACTCGCACACAACCCCAGCAATGCACCTCAATCCTGACCCGCATCACTGTTCCTATCCACTGCTGCGACTCGCACACAACCCCAGCAATGCACCTCAATCCTGACCCACATCACTCTTCCTATTCCACTGCTGCGACTCGCACACAACCCCAGCAATGCACCTCAATCCTGACCCACATCACTGTTCCTATCCACTGCTGCGACTCGCACACAACCCCAGCAATGCACCTCAATCCTGACCCGCATCACTGTTCCTATCCACTGCTGCGACTCGCACACAACCCCAGCAATGCACCTCAATCCTAACCCGCATCACTGTTCCTATCCACTACTGCGACCCGCACACAACCCCAGCAATGCACCTCAATCCTGACCCGCATCACTGTTCCTATCCACTACTGTGACCCGCACATCCCCAGCAATGCTCCTCAATCCTGACCCGCATCACTGTTCCTATCCACTGCTGCGACTCGCACACAACCCCAGCAATGCACCTCAATCCAGACCTGCATCACTGTTCCTATCCACTGCTGCGACTGCACACAACCCCAGCAATGCACCTCAATCCAGACCTGCATCACTGTTCCTATCCACTGCTGCGACTCGCACACAACCCCAGCAATGCACCTCAATCCAGACCTGCATCACTGTTCCTATCCACTGCTGCGACTCGCACACAACCCCAGCAATGCACCTCAATCCTGACCCGCATCACTGTTCCTATCCACTGCTGCGACCCGCACACAACCCCAGCAATGCACCTCAATCCTGACCCGCATCACTGTTCCTATCCACTACTGTGACCCGCACATAACCCCAGCAATGCACCTCAATCCTGACCCGCATCACTGTTCCTATCCACTACTGTGACCCGCACATCCCCAGCAATGCATTCAATCCTGACCTGCATCGCTGTTCTGATTCCACTGCTGTGACTCACGCACATCCCCAGCAATGCACCTCAATCCTGACCCACATCACTCTTCCTATCCACTGCTGCGACTCGCACACAACCCCAGCAATGCACCTCAATCCTGACCCACATCACTCTTCCTATCCACTGCTGCGACCCGCACACAACCCCAGCAATGCACCTCAATCCTGACCCACATCACTGTTCCTATCCACTGCTGCGACTCGCACACAACCCCAGCAATGCACCTCAATCCTGACCCGCATCACTGTTCCTATCCACTGCTGCGACTGCACACAACCCCAGCAATGCACCTCAATCCTGACCCACATCACTCTTCCTATTCCACTGCTGGGACTCGCACACAACCCCAGCAATGCACCTCAATCCTGACCCACATCACTGTTCCTATCCACTGCTGCGATTCGCACACAACCCCAGCAATGCACCTCAATCCTGACCCACATCACTCTTCCTATTCCACTGCTGCGACTCGCACACAACCCCAGCAATGCACCTCAATCCTGACCCACATCACTCTTCCTATTCCACTGCTGCGACTCGCACACAACCCCAGCAATGCACCTCAATCCTGACCCGCATCACTGTTCCTATCCACTGCTGCGACTCGCACACAACCCCAGCAATGCACCTCAATCCAGACCTGCATCACTGTTCCTATCCACTGCTGCGACTCGCACACAACCCCAGCAATGCACCTCAATCCTGACCCGCATCACTGTTCCTATCCACTGCTGCGACTCGCACACAACCCCAGCAATGCACCTCAATCCTGACCCGCATCACTGTTCCTATCCACTGCTGCGACTCGCACACAACCCCAGCAATGCACCTCAATCCTGACCCGCATCACTGTTCCTATCCACTGCTGCGACTCACACACAACCCCAGCAATGCACCTCAGTCCTGACCCACATCACTCTTCTTGTTCCACTGCTGCGACCCACACACATCCCTACCAATGCACCTTAATCCTGACCTGCATCGCTCCTTATATTCCACTGTTGCGGTACACACAAATCCCCCGCAATGCACCTCAATCCTGACCCACATCACTCTTCTTGTTCCACTGCTGCGACCCACACACATCCCTACCAATGCACCTTAATCCTGACCTGCATCGCTCCTTATATTCCACTGTTGCGGTACACACAAATCCCCCGCAATGCACTCAATCTTGACCCAATCGCTCTTCCTGTTCTGCTTCTGCAACTCACACACATTTCAGCAATGCGCCTCAATCTGACCTGCATCACTCTTCCTATTCCACTGCTGCAACTCACACACATCCCTAGCAACGCACCTCAATCCTGACCCATTCGCTCTTCCTGTTCCACCGCCACCACTCACACACATTCCAGCAATGCGCCGCAATCTGACCACATCGCTCTTGCTGTTTCACTGCTGCGACTAACACACATTCCCAACAATGCACCTCAAACATGACCCACATCACTCTTCCTGTTCCACTGCTGTGACTCACACACATCCCAGCAATACACTCAATCCTGACCCACATTGCTGTTCTGATTCCACTGCTGCAACTCAAACACATCCCCAGCAATGGACTCAGTCTTGACCCAATCACTCTCTTGTTCCTCTGCTGTGACTCACACACATCCCCAGCAATGCACCTCAATCCTGGCCCACATCGCTGTTCCAATCCACTGCTGTGACCCACACACATCCCCAGCAATGCACTCAATCCTGACCCGCATCGGTCTTCCTGTTCCACTGCTGCGATTAGCACATATCCCCAGCAATGCATTCAATCCTGACCCGCATCGCTCTTCCTGTTCCACTGCTGCGACTAACACACATTCCCAACAATGCACCTCAAACCTGACTCGCATCACTCTTCCTGTTCCACTGCTGCGACTCACACACATCCCAAGCAATGCACTCAATCCTGACCCACATTGCTGTTCTGATTCCATTACTGCAACTCACACACATCCCCAGCAATGGACTCAGTCTTGACCCAATCACTCTTCTTGTTCCTCTGCTGCGACTCACACACATCCCCAGCAAAGCACCTCAATCCTGACCTGCATCGCTCTTCCTGTTCCACTGCTGCGACTAACACACATTCCCAGCAATGCATTCAATCCTGACCTGCATCGCTCTTCCTGTTCCACTGCTGCGACTAACACACATCCCCAGCAATGCATTCAATCCTGACCTGCATCGCTGTTCCAATCCACTGCTGAAACTCACACACATCCCCAGCAATGCACCTCAATCCTGACCTGCATCGCTCTTCCTGTTCCACTGCTGCGACTCACACATCCCCAGCAATGCATTCAATCCTGACCCGCCTCGCTGTTCCAATCCACTGCTGCAACTCACACACATCCCCAGCAATGCACCTCAATCCTGGCCCGCATCACTGTTCCTGTTCCACTGCTGCGACTCACACATCCCCAGCAATGCACTCAATCCTGACCCGCATCGCTCTTCCTGTTCCACTGCTGCGACTAACACACATCCCCAGCAATGCATTCAATCCAGACCCGCATTGCTCTTCCTGTTCCTCTGCTGCGACTCACACACATCCCTAGCAATGCGCCTCAATCCTGACCCATTCGCTCTTCCTGTTCCACCGCTACCACTCACACACATTCCAGCAATGCGCCGCAATCTGACCACATCGCTCTTGCTGTTTCACTGCTGCGACTAACACACATCCCCAGCAATGGACTCAGTCTTGACCCAATCACTCTCTTGTTCCTCTGCTGCGACTCACACACATCCCAAGCAATGCACTCAATCCTGACCCACATTGCTGTTCTGATTCCACTACTGCAACTCACACACATCCCCAGCAATGCACCTCAATCCTGGCCCACATCGCTGTTCCAATCCACTGCTGTGACCCACACACATCCCCAGCAATGCACTCAATCCTGACCCGCATCGCTCTTCCTGTTCCACTGCTGCGATTAGCACATATCCCCAGCAATGCATTCAATCCTGACCCGCATCGCTCTTCCTGTTCCACTGCTGCGACTAACACACATTCCCAACAATGCACCTCAAACCTGACCCGCATCACTCTTCTTGTTCCTCTGCTGCGACTCACACACATCCCCAGCAATGCACCTCAATCCTGACCTGCATCGCTCTTCCTGTTCCACTGCTGCAATTAACACACATCCCCAGCAATGCATTCAATCCTGACCTGCATCGCTCTTCCTGTTCCACTGCTGCAACTAGCACACATCCCCAGCAATGCATTCAATCCTGACCTGCATCGCTGTTCCAATCCACTGCTGCAACTCACACACATCCCCAGCAATGCACCTCAATCCTGACCTGCATCGCTCTTCCTGTTCCACTGCTGTGACTCACACATCCCCAGCAATGCATTCAATCCTGACCCGCATCGCTGTTCCAATCCACTGCTGCAACTCACACACATCCCCAGCAATGCACCTCAATCCTGGCCCGCATCACTGTTCCTGTTCCACTGCTGCGACTCACACATCCCCAGCAATGCACTCAATCCTGACCCGCATCGCTCTTCCTGTTCCACTGCTGCGACTAACACACATCCCCAGCAATGCATTCAATCCAGACCCGCATCGCTCTTCCTGTTCCTGTGCTGGGACTCACGCACATCCCTAGCAATGCGCCTCAATCCTGACCCATTCGCTCTTCCTGTTCCACCGCTACCACTCACACACATCCCCAGCAATGCACTCAATCCTGACCCACATTGCTGTTCTGATTCCACTGCTGCGACCCACACACATCCCTACCAATGCACCTTAATCCTGACCTGCATTGCTCCTTATATTCCACTGTTGCGGTACACACAAATCCCCCGCAATGCACTCAATCTTGACCCAATCGCTCTTCCTGTTCTGCTTCTGCAACTCACACACATTTCAGCAATGCGCCTCAATCTGACCCGCATCACTCTTCCTATTCCACTGCTGCAACTCACACACATCCCTAGCAACGCACCTCAATCCTGACCCATTCACTCTTCCTGTTCCACCGCTACCACTCACACACATTCCAGCAATGCGCCGCAATCTGACCACATCACTCTTGCTGTTTCACTGCTGCGACTAACACACATTCCCAACAATGCACCTCAAACATGACCCACATCACTCTTCCTGTTCCACTGCTGTGACTCACACACATCCCAGCAATACACTCAATCCTGACCCACATTGCTGTTCTGATTCCACTGCTGCAACTCAAACACATCCCCAGCAATGGACTCAGTCTTGACCCAATCACTCTCTTGTTCCTCTGCTGTGACTCACACACATCCCCAGCAATGCACCTCAATCCTGGCCCACATCGCTGTTCCAATCCACTGCTGTGACCCACACACATCCCCAGCAATGCACTCAATCCTGACCCGCATCGCTCTTCCTGTTCCACTGCTGCGATTAGCACATATCCCCAGCAATGCATTCAATCCTGACCCGCATCGCTCTTCCTGTTCCACTGCTGCGACTAACACACATTCCCAACAATGCACCTCAAACCTGACCCGCATCACTCTTCCTGTTCCACTGCTGCGACTCACTCACATCCCAAGCAATGCACTCAATCCTGACCCACATTGCTGTTCTGATTCCACTACTGCAACTCACACACATCCCCAGCAATGGACTCAGTCTTGACCCAATCACTCTTCTTGTTCCTCTGCTGCGACTCACACACATCCCCAGCAAAGCACCTCAATCCTGACCTGCATCGCTCTTCCTGTTCCACTGCTGCGACTAACACACATCCCCAGCAATGCATTCAATCCTGACCTGCATCGCTCTTCCTGTTCCACTGCTGCGACTAACACACATCCCCAGCAATGCATTCAATCCTGACCTGCATCGCTGTTCCAATCCACTGCTGCAACTCACACACATCCCCAGCAATGCACCTCAATCCTGACCTGCATCGCTCTTCCTGTTCCACTGCTGCGACTCACACATCCCCAGCAATGCATTCAATCCTGACCCGCATCGCTGTTCCAATCCACTGCTGCAACTCACACACATCCCCAGCAATGCACCTCAATCCTGGCCCGCATCACTGTTCCTGTTCCACTGCTGCGACTCACACATCCCCAGCAATGCACTCAATCCTGACCCGCATCGCTCTTCCTGTTCCACTGCTGCGACTAACACACATCACCAGCAATGCATTCAATCCAGACCCGCATCGCTCTTCCTGTTCCTCTGCTGCGACTCACACACATCCCTAGCAATGCGCCTCAATCCTGACCCATTCGCTCTTCCTGTTCCACCGCTACCACTCACACACATTCCAGCAATGCGCCGCAATCTGACCACATCGCTCTTGCTGTTTCACTGCTGCGACTAACACACATTCCCAACAATGCACCTCAAACCTGACCCACATCACTCTTCCTGTTCCACTGCTGTGACTCACACACATCCCAGCAATGCACTCAATCCTGACCCACATTGCTGTTCTGATTCCACTGCTGCAACTCAAACACATCCCCAGCAATGGACTCAGTCTTGACCCAATCACTCTCTTGTTCCTCTGCTGCGACTCACACACATCCCCAGCAATGCACCTCAATCCTGGCCCACATCGCTGTTCCAATCCACTGCTGTGACCCACACACATCCCCAGCAATGCACTCAATCCTGACCCGCATCGCTCTTCCTGATCCACTGCTGCGATTAGCACATATCCCCAGCAATGCATTCAATCCTGACCCGCATCGCTCTTCCTGTTCCACTGCTGCGACTAACACACATTCCCAACAATGCACCTCAAACCTGACCCGCATCACTCTTCCTGTTCCACTGCTGCGACTCACACACATCCCAAGCAATGCACTCAATCCTGACCCACATTGCTGTTCTGATTCCACTACTGCAACTCACACACATCCCCAGCAATGCACCTCAATCCTGGCCCACATCGCTGTTCCAATCCACTGCTGTGACCCACACACATCCCCAGCAATGCACTCAATCCTGACCCGCATCGCTCTTCCTGTTCCACTGCTGCGATTAGCACATATCCCCAGCAATGCATTCAATCCTGACCCGCATCGCTCTTCCTGTTCCACTGCTGCGACTAACACACATTCCCAACAATGCACCTCAAACCTGACCCGCATCACTCTTCTTGTTCCTCTGCTGCGACTCACACACATCCCCAGCAATGCACCTCAATCCTGACCTGCATCGCTCTTCCTGTTCCACTGCTGCGATTAACACACATCCCCAGCAATGCATTCAATCCTGACCTGCATCGCTCTTCCTGTTCCACTGCTGCAACTAGCACACATCCCCAGCAATGCATTCAATCCTGACCTGCATCGCTGTTCCAATCCACTGCTGCAACTCACACACATCCCCAGCAATGCACCTCAATCCTGACCTGCATCGCTCTTCCTGTTCCACTGCTGTGACTCACACATCCCCAGCAATGCATTAAATCCTGACCCGCATCGCTGTTCCAATCCACTGCTGCAACTCACACACATCCCCAGCAATGCACCTCAATCCTGGCCCGCATCACTGTTCCTGTTCCACTGCTGCGACTCACACATCCCCAGCAATGCACTCAATCCTGACCCGCATCGCTCTTCCTGTTCCACTGCTGCGACTAACACACATCCCCAGCAATGCATTCAATCCAGACCCGCATCGCTCTTCCTGTTCCTGGGCTGCGACTCACACACATCCCTAGCAATGCGCCTCAATCCTGACCCATTCGCTCTTCCTGTTCCACCGCTACCACTCACACACATCCCCAGCAATGACCTCAATCCTGACCCACATTGCTGTTCTGATTCCACTGCTGTGACCCACACACATCCCTACCAATGCACCTTAATCCTGACCTGCATCGCTCCTTATATTCCACTGTTGCGGTACACACAAATCCCCCGCAATGCACTCAATCTTGACCCAATCGCTCTTCCTGTTCTGCTTCTGCAACTCACACACATTTCAGCAATGCGCCTCAATCTGACCCGCATCACTCTTCCTATTCCACTGCTGCAACTCACACACATCCCTAGCAACGCACCTCAATCCTGACCCATTCGCTCTTCCTGTTCCACCGCTACCACTCACACACATTCCAGCAATGCGCCGCAATCTGACCACATCGCTCTTGCTGTTTCACTGCTGCGACTAACACACATTCCCAACAATGCACCTCAAACATGACCCACATCACTCTTCCTGTTCCACTGCTGTGACTCACACACATCCCAGCAATACACTTAATCCTGACCCACATTGCTGTTCTGATTCCACTGCTGCAACTCAAACACATCCCCAGCAATGGACTCAGTCTTGACCCAATCACTCTCTTGTTCCTCTGCTGTGACTCACACACATCCCCAGCAATGCACCTCAATCCTGGCCCACATCGCTGTTCCAATCCACTGCTGTGACCCACACACATCCCCAGCAATGCACTCAATCCTGACCCTCATCGCTCTTCCTGTTCCACTGCTGCGATTAGCACATATCCCCAGCAATGCATTCAATCCTGACCCGCATCGCTCTTCCTGTTCCACTGCTGCGACTAACACACATTCCCAACAATGAACCTCAAACCTGACCCGCATCACTCTTCCTGTTCCACTGCTGCGACTCACACACATCCCAAGCAATGCACTCAATCCTGACCCACATTGCTGCTCTGATTCCACTACTGCAACTCACACACATCCCCAGCAATAGACTCAGTCTTGACCCAATCACTCTTCTTGTTCCTCTGCTGCGACTCACAAACATCCCCAGCAAAGCACCTCAATACTGACCTGCATCGCTCTTCCTGTTCCACTGCTGCGACTAACACACATCCCCAGCAATGCATTCAATCCTGACCTGCATCGCTGTTCCAATCCACTGCTGCAACTCACACACATCCCCAGCAATGCACCTCAATCCTGACCTGCATCGCTCTTCCTGTTCCACTGCTGCGACTCACAAATCCCCAGCAATGCATTCAATCCTGACCCGCATCGCTGTTCCAATCCACTGCTGCAACTCACACACATCCCCAGCAATGCCCCTCAATCCTGGCCCGCATCACTGTTCCTGTTCCACTGCTGCGACTAACACACATCCCCAGCAATGCATTCAATCCAGACCCGCATCGCTCTTCCTGTTCCTCTGCTGTGACTCACACACATCCCTAGCAATGCGCCTCAATCCTGACCCATTCGCTCTTCCTGTTCCACCGCTACCACTCACACACATTCCAGCAATGCGCCGCAATCTGACCACATCGCTCTTGCTGTTTCACTGCTGCGACTAACACACATTCCCAACAATGCACCTCAAACCTGACCCACATCACTCTTCCTGTTCCACTGCTGTGACTCACACACATCCCAGCAATGCACTCAATCCTGACCCACATTGCTGTTCTGATTCCACTGCTGCAACTCAAACACATCCCCAGCAATGGACTCAGTCTTGACCCAATCACTCTCTTGTTCCTCTGCTGCGACTCACACACATCCCCAGCAATGCACCTCAATCCTGGCCCACATCGCTGTTCCAATCCACTGCTGTGACCCACACACATCCCCAGCAATGCACTCAATCCTGACCCGCATCGCTCTTCCTGTTCCACTGCTGCGATTAGCACATATCCCCAGCAATGCATTCAATCCTGACCCGCATTGCTCTTCCTGTTCCACTGCTGCGACTAACACACATTCCCAACAATGCACCTCAAACCTGACCCGCATCACTCTTCCTGTTCCACTGCTGCGACTCACACACATCCCAAGCAATGCACTCAATCCTGACCCACATTGCTGTTCTGATTCCACTACTGCAACTCACACACATCCCCAGCAATGCACCTCAATCCTGGCCCACATCGCTGTTCCAATCCACTGCTGTGACCCACACACATCCCCAGCAATGCACTCAATCCTGACCCGCATCGCTCTTCCTGTTCCACTGCTGCGATTAGCACATATCCCCAGCAATGCATTCAATCCTGACCCGATTCGCTCTTCCTGTTCCACTGCTGCGACTAACACACATTCCCAACAATGCACCTCAAACCTGACCCGCATCACTCTTCTTGTTCCTCTGCTGCGACTCACACACATCCCCAGCAATGCACCTCAATCCTGACCTGCATCGCTCTTCCTGTTCCACTGCTGCGATTAACACACATCCCCAGCAATGCATTCAATCCTGACCTGCATCGCTCTTCCTGTTCCACTGCTGCAACTAGCACACATCCCCAGCAATGCATTCAATCCTGACCTGCATCGCTGTTCCAATCCACTGCTGCAACTCACACACATCCCCAGCAATGCACCTCAATACTGACCTGCATCACTCTTCCTGTTCCACTGCTGTGACTCACACATCCCCAGCAATGCATTCAATTCTGACCCGCATCGCTGTTCCAATCCACTGCTGCAACTCACACACATCCCCAGCAATGCACCTCAATCCTGGCCCGCATCACTGTTCCTGTTCCACTGCTGCGACTCACACTTCCCCAGCAATGCACTCAATCCTGACCCGCATCGCTCTTCCTGTTCCACTGCTGCGACTAACACACATCCCCAGCAATGCATTTAATCCAGACCCGCATCGCTCTTCCTGTTCCTCTGCTGCGACTCACACACATCCCTAGCAATGCGCCTCAATCCTGACCCATTCGCTCTTCCTGTTCCACCGCTACCACTCACACACATTCCAGCAATGCGCCGCAATCTGACCACATCGCTCTTGCTGTTTCACTGCTGCGACTAACACACATTCCCAACAATGCACCTCAAACCTGACCCACATCACTCTTCCTGTTCCACTGCTGTGACTCACACACATCCCAGCAATGCACTCAATCCTGACCCACATTGCTGTTCTGATTCCACTGCTGCAACTCAAACACATCCCCAGCAATGGACTCAGTCTTGACCCAATCACTCTCTTGTTCCTCTGCTGCGACTCACACACATCCCCAGCAATGCACCTCAATCCTGGCCCACATCGCTGTTCCAATCCACTGCTGTGACCCACACACATCCCCAGCAATGCACTCAATCCTGACCCGCATCGCTCTTCCTGTTCCACTGCTGCGATTAGCACATATCCCCAGCAATGCATTCAATCCTGACCCGCATCGCTCTTCCTGTTCCACTGCTGCGACTAACACACATTCCCAACAATGCACCTCAAGCCTGACCGCATCACTCTTCCTGTTCCACTGCTGCGACTCACACACATCCCAAGCAATGCACTCAATCCTGACCCACATTGCTGTTCTGATTCCACTACTGCAACTCACACACATCCCCAGCAATGCACCTCAATCCTGGCCCACATCGCTGTTCCAATCCACTGCTGTGACCCACACACATCCCCAGCAATGCACTCAATCCTGACCAGCATCGCTCTTCCTGTTCCACTGCTGCGATTAGCACATATCCCCAGCAATGCATTCAATCCTGACCCGCATCGCTCTTCCTGTTCCACTGCTGCGACTAACACACATTCCCAACAATGCACCTCAAACCTGACCCGCATCACTCTTCTTGTTCCTCTGCTGCGACTCACACACATCCCCAGCAATGCACCTCAAGTCTGACCTGCATCGCTCTTCCTGTTCCACTGCTGCGATTAACACACATCCCCAGCAATGCATTCAATCCTGACCTGCATCTCTCTTCCTGTTCCACTGCTGCAACTAACACACATCCCCAGCAATGCATTCAATCCTGACCTGCATCGCTGTTCCAATCCACTGCTGCAACTCACACACATCCCCAGCAATGCACCTCAATCCTGACCTGCATCGCTCTTCCTGTTCCACTGCTGTGACTCACACATCCCCAGCAATGCATTCAATCCTGACCGGCATCGCTGTTCCAATCCACTGCTGCAACTCACACACATCCCCAGCAATGCACCTCAATCCTGGCCCGCATCACTGTTCCTGTTCCACTGCTGCGACTCACACATCCCCAGCAATGCACTCAATCCTGACCCGCATCGCTCTTCCTGTTCCACTGCTGCGACTAACACACATCCCCAGCAATGCATTCAATCCAGACCCGCATCGCTCTTCCTGTTCCTCTGCTGCGACTCACACACATCCCTAGCAATGCGCCTCAATCCTGAACCATTCGCTCTTCCTGTTCCACCGCTACCACTCACACACATCCCCAGCAATGCACTCAATCCTGACCCACATTGCTGTTCTGATTCCACTGCTGCAACTCACACACATCCCCAGCAATGAACTCAGTCTTGACCCAATCGCTCTTTTTGTTCCTCTGCTGCGACTCACACTCATCCCCAGCAATGCACTCAATCCTGACCTGCATCGCTCTTCCTGTTCTGCTTCTGCGACTCACACACATTTCAGCAATGCGCCTCAATCCGACCCGCATCGCTCTTCCTGTTCCACTGCTGTGACTCACACACATCCCAGCAATGCACTCAGTCCTGACCCAATCGCTCTTCTTGTTCCTCTGCTGCGACTCGCACACATCCCCAGCAATGCACTCAATCCTGACCCGCTTCACTCCTTCTATTTTTAATAGCAAGATCCACACAGTCGTAGCAATGCATCTCCACCCTCACCTGCATCACTCTGCCAATCCAGCACTGAGGCTCACACCCAGCTCCTACAATGCACCTCAGTCCTCTACTGCATTACTACCACTGCATTACTGCGAAACTCACACAAATCCATTATTGCTCACCAATCGTGACCTGCAGGAGTCCTGCTATTCCTGTAGGCGATCCAGGGCTTTAAGTGGGCCGGGTCCTGCCTGTGCTTAGCACCAACATTTCTAAAAATCAGGTGCTGAGACGGGTCTCTATCGGGCTGTCTAATATTGCCCTCATCCTATGAGTGGAAAAAAAAATCTCAACTCTGCAGCAGTACAGCCCTTCACTGCCTTTGATGTATTTTTAAAGGGACTGATTACAGTTCTTTCACAGCCTCATCATTTCAGAACTGAAGCATTTGAACTATTTATACAAAGAGGCCATTATTGTTGCGTATTTAGATTATGCAACTAACAAACATTGACGATGTCAATAGTCATGGCTTGCTGTAGGTGTAATGTTACTTGTTATATTATATATCTGGATAAAAGACAGAAAGAAGCAGAAAAATACCAGCCAGGCGGCACATAATGCTAAGCAGAGATTTCTAACTTACGTGTTTGAAGCCACGTCCTTAATTATATCGGCCACGCTCTTTTAGAGACCCCCCCCCCAAATTTTTTCATCCCACTTAATGCCCTGAGGAGATCCATACAGCGCTCCAGCAGTGCACCTCCTGCAAGGCAGCACAGTTTTATCATTCATCCCACTGGTGCTGTGCTTCCTCTTTTCAGCACTGTCATTCCTCCGGGTGCTTTATATAGCGTCTGCAGGCGACCTTCTGGTCACTTTGCCCCGCTAGATAGAGAAGGGTCCTGCTTACTGGGTGGCTTCTCCTCTTAGGCCCTTGATCCTCAGGTAGGCGCAGGAAGGAGAAGTCCCTAAAGAGACCCCTCTTCTGTAGGAAAATTGTCTGACCCGACCCTGCCTTCTCCTGTGCAGGGATTTGATCTGTGAACCCTGCACCTAGCCATCACTCTCATGCCTTGTCATAGCACTTGATTTTAAGAAAAATTATAATTTTTAATGTTTTTTTTCCCATGAATCCCATATAATCCATTCACAACAACTAAGTGCTGTCATTAATGTCTGTTTTTACCTTTGTAAGGTTGAGGCGTGGCCCCATCCCTCCCATTTACTCCCTTTTAATCTGAGGTCCTGATTTACAGTTGGAGTGTAATGCAAATCCTCCAATTTTAGGAGGAAAATTATAAATCTGTAGGTGAATCCACTTTACCATAATATGGTGAAGAAAATTCAGCTGGTGGGTTGTCCTCTGTTTTTGGTACTTGCTCCAAAAGTGAAGTTATTCTGCGTCTTTTATTTAGCAGGCCTGAGTTCCCCGGCAGTATGTGGTCACAGTACCTGGGCCACTCTTCTGTGTAATAGTAAACACACTAGGGGGCTGGAGGAGTTTTAAGGACCAGCGTGAGCCAACTCCCCACTAATTTATGAAATCACAGAAAAAGCCACGGGTCCGGAGTCAAACGGAGGTCATATAACTGACTGGGTGTACTCTACCACGTAAGGAGAGGGGTTTCCCTTTTCAGGACGGTTCCCCTCACACACCAGAGGTGTCATGCTTCATCATAGGGTGTGCCTCCTCACGTGAAAGACCTAGTTTTCACGTGGGCTACAACCCCCTCGTGGCGAGGGAGGAGCTCAGGGATGTTTTTATTGAGTCAGGGCGGGTGTACTAAAACCCTATGTGAGTCTGGCGTGTACGTAAGAGTGCAGTGCTGTGATGTGAATCGTTAAAACTGGCTACGGGGTTAGCTATGCTATAACTTTATTTAGCCACCCGGTGTCAGGATTAAAAACAGTGAATAGCTGATAACGCAGGTGCCATCATTAGAGGCAGCTGTGTAAAAACTAGACCAACATGTTTCAGCCAAAAGACCTAAGGTAGTGTCATGGCCTTCTTCAGGGTCAATAGTTCAGCTACTGCAATAAATAAGTGCAATAAACGTGAAAAACACGTGCATAAGAAAATAGTGTAATACTGAACCAGTAAATTGACTGTTCAGTATGCTCTGCATACAACCACTGTTGGTTGTGATTTTCACTACATCTGTCCCGGCATACTAGCCATGTGGTACGTTCGCCAAAACCACAAGTTGTGGAGTCGTCGGGTCAGTCGGCACACGTCCGGGGGCAGGCGTGTCTCTGGAGAGTTTTGAGAAGCCCACCACACATCCCTTCCCACTCTGCCAGGTGAGAGCTCAAACATACCCAGTAAATTGAACTCAGACTACAAACCTAGAGCCCTGAGCCCAGAATAAAAGATCAGAGACTGAGAACCGTCAGGCAGAGGGGCCGAAGGCCAGCAGGACTCTGCAGCTTCTGGGAGCCTTATGGTTCAGTTGTGAGGCAGTTCTAGAACCCTGTGATGGTAGGTCAATGAACCCTCTAGGGCAGTGGTCTTCATACTTTTTAATGCCCCCCCCCCCCCCAGTGGAAAAAAAATTAATCTGCCCCCTCATCATTTTTCACATTTATTTTATTAAATTGTATCAATTAAAAGTATCCACAGTGTGTGGCTGGGGGATTTGAAGAATATTTTGAGTCCCTTCCCCTTTGACACATACTCCCAGTTAGGTTATAAATGACAAAATATGTTAGTGATGGCCCATTACAGAGCATAATACTTCTTTTGGCCAGAGCCTGGAGCCCCCCTGGGATCACCCGAGCCCCCCCTAAGGGGACCCGCCTCCCAGTTTGAAGACCCTTGCTCTAGGGTGTGAGAGAAGGGTTGCTCCTAGAAATCATCATCAAAGTAGCATGCAACTCCCACAGCATCAAAGGGTGGGCGCTTTCTTTTATTCTAAAACCTGAGTGGACCCATCTAAGAGGGTACCAGGAAATTTCAGAACAGACTCCCCCTAAGGGGCATATCATTGGCTTTGTAGATGTATCATTTAACCCACATTCACCTCTAAGAGGTATCCTCCACAGAAATGATACAAACCACAGAGTGAAACCGTAGAGCAATCGGGTGGTACAGTCTAGAGTATTGGTGTATGGTCCGCTCTCCAGGCTTTGATGGCTCTACATATCTCTTATTTCTCTCCTGCCCAGTCGATCGATTTCGATGGTTTCAAGATGTTCATGAGGACATACCTGGAAGCAGACGAGATCTCAGATGAACTTTGCAAGCGGCTCTTCATGTCTTTCCAGACCCACCAGCCGGCAGACATCAACAAAGAACCAGGTGAGAGGTCAGCCTATATCTGGGGTTAAAACTGCGGCCAACCTGGTGGGGTCTGCATACCACAAGGCTGAGAGAAGGGAAGGAACATGGCATGCAAAATATCATTTTATGTAGCAGTGCCCAGTGTTTGTCCATGTCAGATTTTCAGGATAATCACTGATTGTCTAAATAATTATTGTTTATAAATTAATCTCATGTGGAATTCCTGAAAATAAGCCCTCTTCGACCACCTTCTGACACCTCCGATTTTAAGGTTTTCAAAGCGCCTGAGTCATCGAGACGCTTTCAAGGCCTGGCGTTGCATAGCTGGATGGTCCAACGACAGTTGGTTTCCAAAGTAAACATCTCTACTATCCATTTGATTTTGTTCATGAAGTACCTTTCTCAAAGTGTTTAAATGGTCAGGCCCAGGAGGGCCCATCTAAAGCATCAAAATCTGTTTTAGGGTTTGACATGGGTAATGCTTGCGTTGTGCTTACTTTTTTTTGTTGCCGCTTGGGCAACCTGTTATTTTGCAGACAAGAACCTGGTGGTCAGCCTGGATGACGTGTCCTGCTACTTCTCTCTACTGGAAGGTGGCCGGGCAGAGGATAAACTGCAATGTGGGTACTATTTAAAAACTCTGTGCATAGCGAAAATAATTCTGTATATCCCCTTTAACCGAAAAGTATCCACATTTCTGCTTAAAATATAGTGCGTTTTCGAAGCAGATATATTTTAAGAGATTGTTGTACACAAATCTACAGCATATTACAAGTCTCCTGGAAAAAAAATGATATTCCCTCCTAATTCTGTTCTGCAGAATGGTTGGGCTTCACTCACCACTAAAATCTTACAATGATACCCCACAAAACAAAACTTGTTAAAACTGAGGGGTAGGGCGGGGCAGAGAAGGTGGGGGCATAAGAGAGGGAGCTCAGAAAGAGGGTGTGTGTAGTACCTGCACTAAGAGGCTTTGGAAGCATGGTACCTTCCAGAATTAAGAATCCTATAGAAACTGGGCTCATGCGTACTTTCAAGGTTAGCAGTGTAAGACCTCTCCTAGCCATACCAACGCTCTCCAGAGCTTTGATTGTGCTTTAAAACAAGCATCGCCAATAACCTCACCATAGCTAACCACGAGCCTCACTCATGCTCTGATGGGTGGTGTAGGCTGTTCTGGGAGGGCTAAAGGAGCCATGCCCACCTCCTCACCCACCCACTGTAGGCCATTGTCAGAGCCCTACTGAGGCTGTCTGGATCTGGTGCAGGCCTGTCTTGGGCGCCGCTGGGAATCTTCTGTATGGTCCTTTCCTACATTTCTCCCTGAGCTAAAGTTGCCCTCTTCTGTTGGAAGAGGGCAATGGGTTAAATACTCAGGGCTCACCAAGGTTTATTTTTTTATTTTTAAACTTTTGTGCATATCTTTCAAAAAGAATTAAACACAAGTTCCACATAAATGTACGTATAATAAATGTCAAGCTTGATTAAAAATGATATCTACTTTGTGTATTACATCAGATAGCTAGAGTATGGTATGCAACAATGATAATGAAATAATCATTGGCAAAGCAAATAGGTCTGCGTTTAATCTGCTAACACAGGGCGCGTTAGCCATTTGGAGCCAGACACATGCAAGGGATCTAGCAGGAGTAGACAGTGAGGGCCACAGTGGTAAAGTAGTCCTGCATGCAGTTTAATCCCAGCCCTCATGGGGTTGCAGGGGGGGGGGGGGGATGTGTTGGGTTAAAAAAAATCAGCAGCATTTGGTGAGAGATGACTGCTCCACTGGACTGAGCCAAGACATGATTGACAAAGTCTCAAGCCAGTGGTTGAATGGCTAAGTCAAGGAAAGCCAGTGGATGAAAGGGGCAGCCCCAAAGCCCACTCTTTGTATATTGTGAGCAACAATAGGGCTCTTTGATAGCTGGGGGTGTTAAAACCCAGGCTCTAAAATGATTAAAGACAGTTTCCAGAGAGTCCTGCCATTTGCGAAAGCTCGTTTTGGTAGAGGGAACACAATGAGTGGGCAACTGTGTCTGGTGGCTCAGTGGACAAATGTATCATCTGCAGTGACCTGTGTTTGACCCCTAGGTCAAAGGTTCGAATCCTGGTGGGTCCATTCAGCCTTTCATCCTTCCAAGGCCAATGCAGTGAGTGCCATTGTGTTGGGTAGTTATAAACATCTGTTATTCAGTATGAACATACCCTTGTAGATGACAGTGCACTTTACGAAAACACATATCATGTTATGAATGCATTATGTGCAAAAGGGATGATGTGAAGTGTTAAAAAGCAAAGGACATTAAGAAACGTTTGTTTGGTAAAGCTAATCTTTATTGCTTTCTTAGGAAAATAACATAATAGAATATACAACACAAATACATTAAATCATTAACAAATTTAAAAAAACAGCAAACTATTAAAAGTGGTTAACATAGTTAAAATCCATCTCATTCTATAGCAAGATTACTGACTCCGGCAGCCTATCTGGCATTAGCTATACTCTTATTTGTTATTTCATGTATTAAATAAACAAAAACATATTTTAAAAGGTAATAAAATAAACAAACCAATACAAATTCTGTGAGGCCAATGTGCCAGGTTTCAAGCAGAGTTCTGAGTCCTTCTAAAAAAGTTTAAATAAAAAAAAAAAAAAAAATTGTCGCCAGTAGCCCCTGTAAAGTTTACTATTGCAAAGATCATACCATCTTAAGCAGCACTATCTTAACCATAAGAATCAACCCCATTAACATGCCTACTTGAGAGAAAAGGGAAGCCATGTTTTTCGAACATGATCACGTCAGGCTTAGAAGTCGACCAGAAATGTTGTGTGTCTGAGAGTTCATTGGCACTGGATGGAGTGATATTCCTAAAATAGAAAATGTGGCTTCAAAAGAGGAACAGCATATCAGCAGTGGCAGGAAGTAGGAGGTGGACACCTTTTCACTCCACATCATGCCACTGATAGTGAAGTTTGTGTGACTGAGATTCCATTGGTACTGTGCGCATTGAAATGCACAAAATTGAAAAAGCACTTGGAAGAGTAACAGAAGGCAAGCAATGGCAGGGGGTAGATGCTTCCCACCTTATATTCCAAAGAAGACCTGTTTCTTTGCTATCAGAGAAATCTGTTGCTATCTTCGTATCTTATCTTTCTGAATCCTGTTTTTGTGGTCTTTATTCTCTGCTCATTTTCTCCTTGTGGTATACAATACTTATCTTCATCTCTTTGTGGTCTCTTATCTCTGCTCAGTTTCTACTTGTAGTCTATAATCCTTCTCTTCATCTCGTCTCACTGTGGACTCTAATCTCAATTTACCTTCTCCCTGGCACTTCTAATCTCTACTTGCTTTCTTCCTGTGTTCTCTAGTCTCTTCTTCTCCCTGTGGTCTCTCATCGCTTCTTTTCTTCTCCTTTTGGTCTCTTATCACTGTTTGTCTTCTCCATATGATCTCTAATCTCTGCTTGACTTCTCCTGGTGGTCTCCAATCTCTGCTTGCCTCGTCATTGCAGTCTCTAATCTCTGCTGACCTTCTCCTTACGTTCTCCAATTTCTTCGATCATTCTCTTTGTGGTCTGTAAAATGTTATCTTCTTCTCCTTTTAGTATCTAATCTCTGATCTTCATCTCTCTGTAGTTTTTAATCTCTGTTTTTCTTTTTTTGTGGCCTGGAAACTGGTATTCTTTTCTATTTATAATGTATACTCACCCTCTGTTTCTGGCCACTGATTTCTACTCCTCTTTACCTTGTGGTGTCTAATCTCTGCTTACCCTCTCCTTCTGTTCTCTAATTTCTTCTCTGAATTCTCTTTGTGGTCTGCAATCTCTTATCCTGTTCTGCTTGCAGAGTCTAATCTCTGATCATCTTTACTTTGTGGTCTCTATTCTGTGTTTGGTTTCTCAATGTGGTTTGTAATCTCATATCTCGAGCTCACTGTTTTGTCGAATGCCTGCTTGCTTTTCCGTGTAGTATATAGTCTCTTCTTTTCTTCTCTTCGTGGTCTCTAATATCAGCTCATCTTCATGTACTCTCTAATCTCTACTTGTCTTCTCTTTGTGATTTCTAAACCCTGCTTGTCTAATCCTTGTGGCCTGTAGTCCGTGCTCACCTTCTAACTGTGATCATAGTATTTGCTCATCCTTTTGTGTTTAATAATCTCTGCGTTTTGTCTGTATTCCCTTCTCTTCTTTTCTTATTGGTCTACAATTTCTTTGCTTCTCGTGTATGTGGCATGTTATTGTAGTCACCTTGTGGTGTCTGATCACTGCTCAGCTCTTGAATCTTGAATCTCTGTTAGTCTTCTCCTTTTAGTCTCTTATTTCTTTTCTTCTACTTGTCTCTAATCTCTCCAAATCTTTTCCATTTAGTCTCTCATCTCTGGGTACCTTCTACTGGTGTATTTAATATCTGCTCATCTTCTCATTTTTTGTCTCTGTTCTCTTTCCTCTGATTTCTGCCTGTGTTTTACATGTTACCCAGAATTCCTGTTCGTCTTTTCCTCAAGGTTTATAATATCTGCTCACCTTATTATGATTTTAATTTCTGTTCATCTTCTTCTTGTAGTCTCTAATGTCTGCTCATCCTTTTCAGTCCAGTAATATGTGCTGTAACCCCCTCTTGTTTTCTCTATGTGGTCTATAATACCTTCTCTCTTCTCTCTCTCCTGCAGTTACCTTCAGACTCTATGATAAGGATGGGAATGGCCTGCTAGACAGTTCGGTGAGTATAACCAATGCTAAGGCGGCTCTTGGCCACTTTTGTTTGGTATGTTTTTTCCCTTTCTATGGTCTGTCTTCAGTTGCTTTTCCGACATACATTGAAGGGGCTTTCTCTGTTTCCCTAACCCCAAAATTGTCCATCTGGAGAGGACAATGTATTTCTTTGTCACCTGGAGCTTCTTCTGTCTCAGAGCTTCAGCTGGTTGTCTTGAAACCCGGCAGTGCTGCCTCTGTCATACACATGATGCTATGCCAGAGGACTCGCTCTGCTCTGTCTTCATCTTTCTCATCCCAGATCTCACTTTACTCCACATTGAGAGGGGTCAGTCTGCTTCATCAAATTAACTCAACCTTTATTTAGCATGAACCTCCATGGTGCTGTTGCCTGTCCCCGTCATCTCACCAACATGCCCTTGTTTGTTGTCTTTTGCAGGAAGTGGATCGCATTATTACGCAGATGATGCGTGTGGCGGAATATCTGGACTGGGACATCACAGAGCTGAAGCCGGTGAGTGGGGTCGTTGCCATGGTGTCCGTGACATTGTTGGTTCATGTGGTACCGCAAGAGACACCTAATGAGCTAGCACAGCCAAGCATCCAGAGAAGCCCTCTTATGAAAGCATCTAAATCTGACTGAGCCAGGATCCCTGCGAGACTTTCCACTCTAGCCACTATAACAACACTAGAAATATGCTATACAAATGTTAACATAGAATAACATAACATACCTAAACATGACACAGACCCCCTTCATACTTTCAGGCAACCATTCTCCAGTCCATAACCACCTGTCTGTACTCTTCACTCAGCCCCCTACAGGTTTCTTAATCTTATAATCACGTTTTTGGTTCCTTTCAGCATCACTGGGTTAAGATTTTTATCAGAGGGAAGGGAACAAAGAATTGTGAAGAAACAGTATATTGTGAGCATCAAGACATGCATGGCCCTGTCTGACCCATGGATGTTTGGGTCCACGCGTTAGTTTACATTCATGGCCCTCGGTAAGGCATGCAGTAGAGACTTCCCAAAGCCAACCTTAACACCAAAGGCATTCTACACAATTTTCAGCCAAGGTTGGGACCTGGCCCAGGGAGTTGGGAGCTTCTTTAAGGTGACTTTCTCAGACCTGATAACAGGCAGCAGCTTAATGTCTGCACACAACCTCCGAGTGACCATATTAAGCCCCATGGCTGTTGATCTCGCTGGTGTGGGGATTCAGATTTAACTGGGTATGGTCTCATTGCTTCTTCACACCACGGTTTCTAACAATCACCATCTAGTGGAGGCATTAGTGCTTTGCAGCATCTCGAAGAAGAGGTCAAGGAGCACTGAGACTCTGCTCATTAAGCCTTGTGGCTGCTCCCAGAATATTAAATTGCTGAATGTACCCCAACTTTGACATGTCAGCTTCATGACACCTCCAAGTCTATGGATAGTTTTAGAAAAACACCTTTCTGGGAATTATACACCATCTTGTCAGTTGTCACATAGTCCAAAACATTTAAGTCAGGCTGATGTTCAAAAGTCTTTGTGCAGAGATGATGTCGGTAAAATATATAGTGTCCCGACGCCATGCGTCGTCAACCTCAGAATGACCAGGATACTCGAATAGGGAAACTGTCCTCAAAAAGAACAATAGCCATTGGTGTTCATGAAAAGCTGGTGTGAAGGTACATTTTTTACATTTTTGACTGAAAGCATATGCCAAAAAAAAAGAAATATGAAAACATAAAGCCACCTTAACATGGTGTTGTGCGCGTGTGCAGTAAAAAAACTGACATAAAAAAAAATAACCATTACATATCATTTTGATAAAACAGAATAGGTTCTTTCCAGCTACCAGGTCTACTAGAAATAGGTATAAAACACTTTTGATTTTTAATACAAATCTTCAGAAATTATTATTCATATTGGTGCAAAGAAAAGGTACCATTACTTTAAATTGTTGTAGCTTGAATAAAAAGTTTTAGCATAAAAGGATGAATAAAAATAACAATGACAAAGAATGGAAAGAAAAAGACTTTACAAAGTAAATAATTGTCTTACCAGTCCTGGTACTGCAGTGTACTTTTTTATGTAGCTGTGTCCTTGTAATCAGGAAAGATGTTGTCGGTCACAGTACAAGCTAGGCAGTGGCGGAAGTGGTATGGCCCATTGCCCCACACTGTATGCTGTGGTGGACGGAAGCAAAATGTGAATGACAGTTGAACAGATCAATGGGTGAAGCAGCGACTGCTCCTCCGCAATGGTGGAGGAGCGTCGCCCCACTGTCTGGCTCAGAGCCAGCAAATGAAAAATAAAACGATGTTCTTCCATTGTTTTATTTTGCATTTGCCGGCTCTGAGCCAGCGCTGTAGGGAGGGGCAAGGCAGAGGCATGGGGGGGACTGCTACATGCACTCCACTCCCTAAGTGCTCATGTGTGTTTGGCCGGCCGTCTCCGGCTGACCAAAACACACATGCGCACTTAGGTTTTCTCCAGCCCAGCTGCATTGAGCAGCCGGGCTGGAGAAACCCCACAGACTTCTTGGCCTGAGAGGAGCGTCTTTCTAGTCCGCTCAGGCCAATCCCTGCGCTGCTCTGCAGCACGGGGATTGGAGTCTGTCCCAGGGGCTGCTAAGACCGGGCAGGAAGAGGAGAGGCGGCGCGGCGCTGGAGGCGGCCGGCGGCTGGCGGCTAAAGGTACGTTTAAAAATAAAAAAGTATTTCTTACCCCCCTCCAAGCCACCCCACCCGCCACCCCCCGCACGGCCCCTCCTGTGCTCCCTCCACCCGCCTCACCACCCTTTGTTTATGGCGGTCGCCACTGAGTGAAGTGAACTGATCAAAAGCCCCTCTGTGACTGTATGTATGTACTTAATTTATATTTACTTTTTTACTATATGAGGCTCACGATTCAGTAAGGCTGTTACTAGGCAAGGCCTCAAAAAGTAACAAGTTATCAGTGTGGCAATGGTGCAACACAGAGTTCGCCACCTGATAAAAATAATTTGAAGCACCAATGCCGCTGATCCGAAACCAATGAGGCTAAGAACAGGAGTACCTCCGAGTGTATCAAAGGGACAAAGTACACAGAGAGGATAAAGGAGCCAACCAACATATCAAAAGTGTTGTTTAACTTTTTAAACAATGTAACAAACGCCCCCAAAACAACACAAGAGCCTCAGAAAGCCCTAAACACGCCCAGTAGTGTGCTAATTGGAATAATAGCAAAGGCACGCAGAATGATCCCAAACAATAAATCTAACCCCGCCTCTCCACCCCTGAACACCCATTATCCACTTTCAGTACACTGAAGCCGAGCAGGTGATGAAAACAGAAACAACAGCAACCAGCCCCAGAACCATGCCAGCAGCAACCCTCCAGAAATGTTTCTTAACCCAGCTTTTGGCTTTAGAGCGCGTCTGAATGTGCCCCTCCTTTGGGGCTGAGTTTTGGCATCAATGTGGCATGCAGTTATCCATGTAGAAATCCACCACAGACCCCAGGGTGCAAGCAGCCTACCACTCAATATCTAACTTACTGCAGCCAGCCACTTCTGGGAAGAGAACCAGAAACATCAGAACTGTGTGTAAACCATGCCATATTTCACATCCCAACACCTAACAGAGGAACAAAGACAGCTCTTGCTAGTCCTAGAGATTACTTTCTTATCTCTGCCCAGTGCTTATTTGTAAAAAAAAAAAAAAAAGTAAGTGCCAGGGCCCTTCTCAGGTGGCCACTGCAGCTTGCACCATCCAGTGCCCTGCCAGAGCTCCCTGTAACAGTACCAGTACAACTATTAACCTTTACACTGCTATAAGGGTAACAATGTAGACTATTCCAGGCCACTTAAAGCTATAAGAATGCAATGCAATAGTCGGGGCGTGGCCAAGATGGCGGATAGAGCGGACGCAGAGCCCTGAGCTCCGCTCTATGCCCGCCGGCAAAATCCTGTTTTCTCCTCGCCTGGCCGGAGATTCTTGCCTGTGATCGCTGCGGGAGATGACTGGCACCCGCTGGAGGGAAAAATCGGCGCTCGTCGGCACCCCGTGAGCCCGCTGCGGGCTCCGATCTCTGCCTACGCGACCGCGGGTGCCCCCGAGGCCCGGAGCAGCGCGAGAGGACGGAGGCACCTCGGCGCGGGCCGTGACTCGGCCGCGCGGTGCCCGAATTTACCACCTCCTTCACATCAGGGGGCCTGGAGTGCCTGAGGCCTGGGGTGCTGTGTCCTGTGCCCTTGCGACGCCGCCTGTGACCCCCTCTGGCCTGCTCGAACCTCCGTGGCTGAGACGGCCATCCTGAGACGAGGGGCCTGTGGTGACTAGGCCCCTGGGCACGGCGGTGAGGGGGTGCGGACCCGTCTCCCCCTCCCCCATTTGGGGGGCTAGGAGCGCTGTGCCCCGAGAACCTGGCGGGCGCTGTCCACGGCTCCAGGTTCCTGATGGACTGACCACCCGGGACCGCCATATTGTGTTTGGCGAACGGAGGCGGCCGGGCCCCTTGGGGTGCGGCTACAAGATTGCTACATCTGGCGGATGAGCGAGCGACGTCCCTTGACAGCGGTGAGTGGACCCCCGTGGCCCCTTTCCTCCTCTATACTCCTTGCGACCTCTACGGACTGTGGGTGTACTGCGAGTGCGCAGCTGGAACCGCGTCGCCCGCCCTGTGGTGAGTGAGACCCCGGTGGATTGTCTCGGTTGCGGGGGACCCCCCTGGAGCTCGGGTGTTTGGCTGTGGATAGCCTCGCCCACAGGGTGCGGCTGGTAGTATATCCCTGAGCCCTGGCTGGTGGACCGGAAGCGGCGCGCTGGAGCTGAGCCTGCGGGTGTGACGACCCGAGGGGTGAGTGCCCTTGCGGGGTAGGCGTACCCCGGTGTGCCATAAGTGGATGCGCGGGGTGCATCTGGGGACGACGGTGGCTGCCTGAGCAAACTACGGCTGGGGCGGTGTCTCTGATCCTGCAGTGGGAACAATTCTATGTTAGTCCTGCGTCCCTTGGTGCCCCGCAGGGCGTGAGTGAGAACATTCTGTAGCTTGGGCGAACTATCTTGCGCACCTTCTTCCCCTTGCTTCGACTCCTGACTGCTCCTGACCTCTGAGGGTGCACGCCCGCCATTGCCTGCCCTGTGGGCGCACAGGGGCGACATCATGTGCGAGCCCAGACCGGACAGATCCCAGGCGCAACCTCCGGAGGTGGAGCCGGCGTCCTCAGAGCGCAGGACCGTGGATCTCCCAGGGACATCCGGCCAGGGAGACCACACTGATCAAACGCACCGCTTTGATGAAATACTAGCGGCGATTCTGGATATCAAAACCACATTGGGCTCTAAAATTGACTCTCTTAGTATCGACATGGGATACTTACGAGAAGATCATAAGAAGCTTATGGGTCGGGTCGACGAAAATGAGTCCGCCTTGGCATCCATGCGGCCTACGGTGGCTGCGACGACTTCCCAGCTGCGAACCCTCCAACAGGAGGTGGACTACCTTCAGGCCCGCGTGGACGACCAGGAAGGGCGCTCACGACGCAACAACGTGAGAATCGTGGGCCTGCCCGAACGGGCGGAGGGGCCCAGCACGGAACTGTTCCTGGAAGACTGGTTCGCACGTGAGGTCCTACAGGGCAACATGTCTAAGTTCTTCTCTATTGAGAGGGCTCATAGGGTCCCGGGGGGCTCCCCGCGCCCTGTCGCACCTCCTAGACCAGTGGTGGCCAGATACTTCAACTACCGCGACAGGGATCACGTGCTGCAGATCACCAGGACCAAGGGCCCCTGGCAAATCGAAAACGCGACAGTCCACATCTACCCGGATTATACCCTGACTGTGCAACGCAGCCGATCCTCATTTTTGGAGGTCAAAAAATGCTTGCGAGATCATGATGTTCAATACTCCTTGCAATACCCGGCACGCCTGTGTATTCGCCATAAGGAGGGCACGGTCTTTTGCGACACGCCGAACGATGCCTGGGCTTGGGTCGACCAACAGGGTTTGGCGCACGACCCTCGTGTGATGCAGTCGAATTCTGCACGACCATGGACCGTGGTGCCAGCACTAGGAGGCCGGGGCGGGAACAGATCGCGCCGCCCAACAAAGACGCAGGCCACGCGTGAAAGAGCACAGGTCATCAAGACGGTGGAACAACTGGGCTCCCCTTCATCCTCCTCCAGACGGGACTCGGACTCTGATGCACAAATGGACCGCACACTGCGGCTTACGGACTCACAGATTGAGGCAATGGCGGGGACGGGCCCGGTCCTTACCCCGCAAACAGCAGCTGATCTAGGTTGAAATTACTGCGCCTGGAACTTGTTTCTCTGTTGAAGTGACCGGACAGCTGGTGTATGCCTGCTGATTGCCAGGATGATCCACGGGAGGCGGCACGGACATTACATACAGTCTTCATGCCACCTTCCCCACCGAGTGATAAGTAGCTGATACAGCACACTATTTCATTCTTTATCTTTTGTTGTATGTTTTAATTGTTGTGTTATTAGATTTGCAGTTTAGTGCGAATGGCCCATTGTCTGTTGACAACCAGGCCTGGGGTGGGAAGTTGGGATGTTTTTGATGATGTCATTCTTTCTTTTCTTTTATGTTTGCAATTCACGAGCCCTGGTGCCGATATACCCCTGTGTCCGGTAGTCTGGGACTGTGTGTGTGGCGATGGGAATGCGGTCTGCCACGTGGAGGGGGGATCCTCGCAAAATGTTATTATACACCTACATAAATGGCTAGCGGGGATTATTCTTTATTGACCTGGAATGTGAGGGGGCTGGGGGGATGCGCCAAGCGCCACAAAGTGTACCAATACCTGCGCAGCCACAAGGTTATGTTTGCGCTACTCCAAGAGACGCACCTCACGACACAGACGTTGGCGTCGCTCCACAAACGATGGCGGGGCATGGTCCTGGGCACGACGTATTCGGGTTACGCTAGGGGGGCGCTTATCTGGGTGGCCCCTGGGACTCCTCTCCAAATTACACACTCCAGTGTGGACATGCAGGGTCGCTATGTCACCATGGAGGGTGTGCTGAACGGTTCCCCCCTGGCGCTGGTTTCCCTGTATGCCCCGAACTCGGGCCAACCCAATTTCCTGCGGCTGCTCACACCCTCGCTGCTTACGGACCCCACGGTCCCTACATACTGGGGGGGCGATTTCAATGGGGTGTGGGATCTTGCCTCGGATCGCTCCCGCCCACCTCTCTCTGGGGCGCAGTCCATTACACTGGTGCATCACATGCGGGAATGGGCACTGCAACTGCAGGTCCACGATGTCTGGCGCAGATTACATCCGCGGATGCTCATATACTCTCACTACTCGGCTCTGCACGATTTACACACACGGATTGATATGGTGTTTTGTTCGGATAATGCACTGCATAGTGTGGTGCATGCTGCGTATTTGGCGCGCGCGCTTTCTGACCATACACCCTTACAATTGAGCCTGACTTGGGGTGCGCAACGCCCTACGATCTCGACATGGCGCCTGCCGGGAGCGGCGCTGGCTGACTCCTCCTACCGGGCCACTTTACTGGAGTCCATTACCAATGACTTTGCGGAGAATGAGGGGACTGCGTCATCGGTGGGGGTGGAGTGGGAGGCCTTCAAGTCTGTTCTTAGAGGTCATGCAATCAAGACCACGTATGGGGCTCGCACAACCCTCACTGTGGCACTAGATGTGCACGAGTCCGAGATCCAGAGTTATGAGCGGCGAATTCCGGCAGATCCCCTGCTTGCCCCCTTACTCGCCCAGGCGCGACTGGCGTACAGGCAGGCGATGAATGACCTGTGTGCCTTAGATTATAGAACATATTTGGCGCACAGGCATAGCGAGGGAGAAAAGGCTGGGAAGCTCCTGGCGTGGCTCCTCCGATCCGATACTACCCAGCCTCCCATTACTGCCATATACACGAGTGCTGGGACTCTAGTGAATATGCAGGCAGCTATCAATCTCTCCTTCCATGAGTACCACACCACGTTGTACGCAGCTCCGGCACCACTTGACCCTGATCGTATTCGGGAGTTTTTGGAGGGGGTCCGGCTCCCGCAGATCGTCCCGGCTCACAGGGCCGCTCTGGAACAGCCCATTGCGCTTGATGAGATCACGGATGCCATCCGGCAGCTAGCGGCGGGCAAGACGCCGGGGACGGACGGGTGGCCAGCAGAATTTTATCGTACCTTCTCTGCACAGCTAGCGCCTAGGCTGGCCAAGGTGTATGCCGAGGCCTTTGAGGCGGGTGAGTTACCGCCAACTATGAGAGAGGCGACGCTGGTTGTGCTGCCTAAACCAGGGCGAGATCCCCTTCTCATGGCCTCCTATCGCCCCCTGTCGATGCTTAATGTCGATTATAAGATCCTGGGGAAATTACTAGCTAATCGGCTCCTTGTTACTGTCCCTCTGCTGGTCCATGAGGACCAGAATGGTTTCATTCCAGGGCGCAAAACGGGGTTGAATTTGCGGCGGTTGTTTGCGTTCCTGGAGTGGGCGCAGGGTGGGGAGGAGCGGCCCTGGATCGCCTCGCTCAACATAGAAAAGGCGTTTGACACCTTAAGCTGGGCTTACCTCGAGGCGACCCTGATAGGGTTTGGCATGGGTCCCCATTTCCTACGGTGGGTGCGATTGTTATACAGTGGTCCACGGGCCAGGGTGAAAACGGGTCGCACTTATTCGCCGCTCCTGTCGATAGCGAAGGGGACGCGCCAGGGCTGCCCCCTGTCCCCGATCCTTTTTGCTCTGGCCATGGAGCCATTGGCGTGCAGGTTGCGGCTGCGGGTGCGAGATTGGGGTATACGGGTTGATCAGCGATGGCATATCGCCTCGCTATATGCCGATGACGCGTTGATTTACCTTCGTGGCGAGGCCGCGATCCTGCAGTCCGTCATGGCTCTTTTAAATGTACACGCGACTGTCTCTGGACTCCAGGTTAATTGGGCGAAATCGGTGGTGTTCCCGATGACATCAATGACTCCGGCACAGAGGCAGCTAGCGCCACTTACCCCGCTGCAATGGGCGTTCAACACCTTCAAATATCTGGGGGTGCAGATTTACCACTTGGGATCGGACACAATCGACGGGAACCTAGGCCGAGCCATTACGCGAGTGCGCACGACCCTCTCGTTTTGGACGAGTCTCCCCTTGTCTCCAATGGGTCGGGTAGCAATATCTAAGATGTTAGTTCTCCCCCGTCTCTTATATTTTTTCTGTGTACTCCCATATCGTTTACCCCGAAAACTCTTCCGAGACCTGGAGTCATTGCTGGTGTTGCTGATATGGGGTGCTTCCCGGGTTCGGGTGGCCCTCCACAAGTTATACTTACCATTGTCGGATGGTGGCCTGGGCGCGCCCAATTATGAGCGATACTACGCGGCGGCGCAATTACAGTGGCCAATGCAGTGGCTCGCCAAAAGTAGCCTCACTGAGTTGGTCTCTGGCGCCATGTCCTGGGATATTTCAACGCTCCTAGAGTGGCTATCCGGAACTGCTACGCCAACCCAGAGACGACAGGGCAATTTATTGATGACTGCAGCCCGATGACACTGGGCTAGATACGTGGTGCCCAAGGGCCGGCCGCCGCCTTACGCCCCTAGTCTGCCTCTGGAGCTGCTCCCTGGCACGTATTCCTGCCATGGACACCCGGAACTGGGGGCATGGAGGGAGAGTGGACTGGACACATGGGGGGATATGTTTGCGGATTCGCAGCTCCTGACGTTTGAGGGCCTAGTGGAAACGTATGACGTGCCACAGGGCTCCTTCCTACTCTATGCCCTACTGAGTCGCCTGTCCTTGCAGTCCTGGGGTGCGGACGGAGGGGAACCTGTTATTTCACACTTGCTACATACCTTGCTCACACACGGCCGCGGGCGTCAAGCCATCACAGCCATATACATTTCCATTAGATTGGACGATCCCCCTCCATTGACTACCTTGCGAGCGTATTGGGATGGCGAGCTCTCTATTACCCTGTCGGATAAACAATGGCAACAATGTCTTACTTACCCCAAAAGTATTTCGACCAACGCCAGAGTGAAATACACTCAATTTAACTATCTCCACCATACGTATCTCACCCCTCATTGATTGGCACGTATGTACCCTACCACCATGGACGTCTGCCCTAGATGTAGAAATCAGGCTGCTACTTTTACTCACATTATCTGGACTTGCACTACCATTCGCGTATTCTGGCTAGAGGTGGCTGCAGTGCTTACGGCGGCAGCTGATGCGTGAGTGGAGGTGGAACCCCTCCATTTCCTGTTGGGAGCTACGAGGCGTAATTCGGCTCGTAAGAGTATGAATAAATTCTTGGACCTCGCTTTGGGCCTGGCTAAACGGAGGATTGCCATGGCCTGGAAGTCACAGGCGGGCCCTGGGATCGCTGTGTGGCTACTGGACCTGCGAAGGGCCCTGGTTTCGGAATGTATGAATCAACGCGAGGCTGTGGCGCGGGCGCCGCTCCCCTCGCGTCAATTACCTGCACAGTGGCAAGAATTTTTAACGGCGATCGAGGCCAGAGTTGCTGAGGGCGCTCCTCCCCTCTGAACCCCCCTTCACACACATCGGTGGGGAGACCCCCTGCTTGCCCTGCTGCCCCCTCCCCGGCCCACGCGCGCCTACTCCTGTCCCCCCCTCCCTCCCCGTCCATTTTCTCTTAAGGTTTCTTCCTGAGGTGCTTGACATGACCGCACACACTCCATCATGTCCCTATGATACTATCTATTGTTTATGTTATATTTCTTATGCACCAGACCAGCACTTGTGATCGTACTGGGCTTTATATATACATAGAGATCGGCTTTTGTTTTCTTATTTGGGCCACATGTGAATTTCTTTTTGTTCTCTTTTTCGTTTTTTTGTTTTCGTTTGTGGTGCCTTTTGTGTCCGAAATTATATTGTCTTCTTCAGGGATGTACGATATGTAACGGGCCTGGACACATCGAGCAATGCCCGATTCTCCTTTTTGATATTTCTATTGTACATTTATATATGGTAGATTGTGTGGCGCTGCGGAGTGAAGCAGTGAGCCGCCCAGCCCAGTAGGTACGGGAATGCTGAATGATATTGAATCTCCTTCTGCCCCTACCTAATGCCATTCGATTTTGTTATTGATCTGTATTATTTATTGTATACCCTGATCATTATGCACATGTTTTGAATGTCATTTTGTTAAAATCAATAAAAATCATTTATTAAAAAAAAAGAATGCAATGCAATAGTCTGAATTGTCATGTTTAATGTAAACTGAATTATTAAACACTGTTGTTGTGCTTATCTCAAAATTAGACAGACAGTGCTAACGTGTGGTGGACTGTAATTAGTGCCGGTGTTAAGAATTAAGTGCCGGTACCCAGCACTGGAAATCACCATCTCAAATTAAGCCCTGCTCTGGCCGAAGATAAGAATGCAGTTTTAGCACCTGAGCACCAGTTCACTCTTACAAGGCAATCAGTGAGTGGAGTTCAAGAGATCTCCAGTGATAGCAAGGTTGCACTCAAGGCTGCATTTCTAATGACTAAGTAAGAGAGCAGTCTTATGCCGCCACCTATAGGAGGAGTCTTTAGCAGCATAAGGCCTCAAAAACAGCCTTTTTTAAATCCTGTGTATGGGGAACGCTCCAGAAGGTAAAACAACATTTTGCCTTGAATACTAAAAATCTGCGCACCATTTCTGGTTTTCCAGTGCAGTATGTTCTGTGCACACTTCCCCTATGGACACAGAGAGATGAGACAGGTACGAAACCAGATGGCCAGAAATTGCCTTAATGGGGAAAAGCAAAAGTATATGAAAACTGCCTTAAAAGCACTGCTTTGGGTGTAGGGGTTAGGGCTGAAGTCCCCTAGCAACATAATTAGGCTGAACCACCAAGTGACGTAAACTGCTTAAATGTCTAACTGTGGACGTTAAACTCTGCTGTCATAGTGAGCTGGAAGTTAAGCAGTGTCTGGAGTACATCTCAAGGGTAGGATGACAAATATAATATTCAGAGATGCATGCCCTTAACCGACCTCTAGACATTAAATGTTATAGCACAGGCAGCAGCAGCGCGAGCTTCCCTCACACATAAAACATATACCATAGATGGTAGCAATCCACGCTTGCCTCAAAGCAGATCAGGTACAGAAGGGGCAGCAAAGGCTAGTCCTCAGAGATCACCAATCATTCATCAGAAATCCACAGCTGGCACTTACCGTTTACGGGTGTTCAGCCCCCCTCACTTGACTTTCATACCCTTGCCCTGCCAGGCTTCCCAGGTACATGTGTGAGTTACTGCTCCAGTTCAGTTTTTTTGTTTGAATTCTGAGACTTGACGTCTTGTTTATTCCATTTTAAAACAAGTCCCAGAATTTAAAAATAAATCCTGGGCTGGATCCGCACATCACAAATTGACCTGGGAAACGTGGCAGCTATGGTATCCTCTCTGACAGTGTTCAGAGTTTGCCACCTCCCTCCAATTGTCCTCTGCCTTTAGATAGACACTCTCCCCCTGTCCTTAGCCCACTGTCATAAGGTTTCTGCACATACAGAGCTATGCACAGGATAATAGGACCTCGGAATATAGTGGTGAGCCAACCATAAACCTTAGCACCCAAAACCCCAACCCAACTAGCCTTAGCGTCCCATTAGCACTAATGTACCAATGATTAGACAACCCAGAACACGGTATCTCTCTCTCAGGACTCGCAGAGGCAAGAACACTCTTTCGTCACTCTCGTACCTGTCCACAACATGCGTAAGAAGAGACACTGTATAGTTCAAAATATTTATTTCAACTTACGTGCCCTTAGATACAGTACACGTGTCAGTACTAATAGCATAATACATAAGAATAATATAATCAGCATAGTTACTACTCCATAGAATACGAACGGGGAAAGCATCTCATAAAGCAGTGGATATATGTCTAACTAACATTACCACCCTCCCCGTGCTAGAAGCCAGTTTATTATAATAATAGAAGACCTTTGGGCTTTGACTAGCGAACCCCCATACCTCAGTCTCTTGATGCAAAACTACATCAGCAAACAATCACAGCTCTTCTCTCTGGAAAGGTCGTCTCCAAGTGCTATCTTAGAGCAAGCGAGCGCATTATTAAAAGCACACTAATTTCTCAATGGCAGCTGTACAAGTGTTATGTCTAGGTGCGAGGGACGGGCCAAATCAGTAGGAACCAGGGATTTGTTATTCGACCTTGTAACTGTTGTTCAGACTGAGCCCACAAAGGGAATAGGAGAAAAGGTGAGAAACAGAAAATGCAGACTATTATAGAAAAACTTGGCAATAACAGAGGGCGACAGAACATCATCCAATAGTAACGTGCGCAAGAGTCATCATGGCAGCCATGCGTGGTAACGTAGCCAGACCTGCCAGGAGGCCATGAGCCACAAGACACCCTCCCCTGGTCAGTCCATTGGCCACGACGAAAATGAAGACAGAGTTCCAAATACCTGAGCAGAATAGAGGCGGTCCACTAACAACTAACGGCAAGTCAATCAATCCAAAAATGTGGAAGAGCAGAAAAATGCTATACCGTCCAGAAGGACATCATTGGAATCGTCAAAAAACGTAGACGCCATCCAGTCCAACAGGTCAAAGCTGCAGGAATGTTCTTCAGAGTATGGAGCATCCAAAAGCAATGCGGGACAGCTTGCGTGATATTCAATATAACTTTGTTGTAGGAGATTCTGAGCAGCCGCCCAGATATCCCATTGTGCCAAAATCCCCAGTGCAGCCGCACGCATCATAAAGCCAGCAGCGGAACAGTCCCGTTCATGGGCCTCTAAGGGACCCACCAACCGAACAAAATCCGGGACCGACAATGACGAATTGTCCATGTAAACGGACAGCGGATGCAAGACATCACAGGTTGCACGCAAGTGAAATACGCAAAGCGAAAGGAAAGGGTGTAGGACACACTGATAGTTGCCAAGGGCAGAACATCGAAGCCAACCAGAAGTCGCTCACGGAGCAGTTGGAGGCGTTCGGGATCGAGAAGGGCCCAGTGGTGTGCAGCCATTGCGCAGAAAACAGACCAACAGCAAGACACCAGCCGCCAAAGCGAGGATTAATGGGAAACCACCAAAGACGCTAGAAAAAATAGAATGTATGAATGCCGGTATCACACCGAAAATAGTTTGAAAGGTGGACACGAGGCCAGACCCCACAACCTTAAAAAGTGCACCAGACCCTCGGTGTTTGATGCGTTAAAAATACGATGAATTAACTCCCCAAAATGTTGGGGGAGGTCAGTGTTCAAAAGGGCCTGTATTTCACTGTGGGTGCTCGCCACCTGGAGAATGAATGTCTCCCGGGCGGATGTGAGCATAACCTCCTCATTCAATAATAGGGCCTTTATTCTGCTCAACTTATTGAAATCTGCCTCCATGGTAGGAATGGAAGGCCAAATAGAGCTATCAACGATGTCGTGAGGGGGAGGAAAAAGCACATTCTTGCAGCAGACAACTCTGTGTGAGACTGTAACAATATACGGAATGCCAGCCTGTAGGCCACAACAGTCTTCGTTATTTAAAAGCAAATAGCTACCGTTGGTAAGCAAAGTAAAAGTAGGAGAAATAGCAGGAGCAGGAATACCCTTTAGCACACATGCAAGATTTGGAACTGAAACGCTACAAGCCCCGTGCAATTTAATATGTTTACAAATAAGCGAATGACCCACAGTTGAATCACAAGACTCCCCCGTGAGAAATACCTCCTTGCCGTCTCTAAGGCATTTATACATGAAAGGCAAGGACCAAAGTTCATGCAGGAAAGCACTACCCAAAGGCTGGAAACGGCCTACAGGATAATGTTTCATGCACGAACCGAATTCAAATAGGGAAAAAGGTAAAGCTATAACCCCATGAACTAGCCACACCGCAGAATCTAGTTCCGCTACAGAGAATGGTAAAGGATCCACTTTTTCAATATGTAACAAAGTGTACGATGCATCTTTCATGGACATGAACTGCTGTTTGTCAGTCAAATTAAAAGGCAGAAAGAGGGCAGTGGTGTTTAACAAATTCCAAGGAACTTTACCCAACTTAAGGGTTTGCAAAGTCCATGCAAACTGCATCACTGAACGCAAATGATTCTGACCATGATACAACATAGAGACATCATCTTGTACAATATCAACAACAGAGGATACAATATTGTTTAATGTGTAAATGCGGGAAGACAGGGTATTTATACTATTGTCAACAACAGCAAGCACCTTTTCCAAATTTGCTTGGTCTATTTCCCTAAGACGGGAAGCAGCTTCCATTTGTGACAGCTTCCAGAGCTCATTATACGCTTCATAAATGAATCTCTTCGGTCGGGGACCACGAGGTCCCAAGATAAAGTCAGATAAGTCAATAGTGCCTGATAGGAGGGATAAATGGTTCTTAACAGAGTCTAAGGACGAATGTTGTAACCATTGTTTACATAATTTACCAACCGAATACGTGGTCACAGTACGAGTTTCAGTAAATCTTGGATCAGGCTTGTCCTGTATGTAACCAGGAACCGTGCCATGAAAACGAAGTTGGCATGCATTAGATGATATGGGCCATGCCAACCAGGGTGACTGTATCAGTGCAGAAACGTTAAAGGAATTGTTCTGAAACTGAGCCTGTAACGCCATAAGGGACATATTAAAATGCAAACTATCATTTGGAAGACTCGACAAGGATGGGATGGTTGGCGCATTTAGTTGTTTAACGGTAGCCAACCCCCAACACGTGGTCTGATAAATGGAAGCATTTAGAAATAGAATTTGGGCTGGGATAAGGCAAGCACGGTGCAGGGCCTCAGTGCCCTGCACCTGCCATGGCTTCGAACCCCAGATTGATTTTAAATCCACTGTGTCTTTCCAATACTCATAACCACCCACCGCCAAGGCGCTCAAAAAGGAACCTGAATATAGTAATTTAGTGTGGGTCAACATTATTTTTTGAGTCGATGGAGATTTTAATTTAAAATAATAGGACCCAGGGTTCGATCGATTAAAATCAGTAAAATAGGTGAATTTATTTCGAAGAGTCTGGGAACTACCTGGTATGGGGTTTGGGCAGTGTTCCCATTGGGTGTAAGTAACAGGGCTGCGTAGTGCACTTGGTTTGTGGAGAAAATGATTGCCCCAATGCTGGTAGCAATACAAATCGGCATAATTCGCAGAATTCATATACAAGTCTTCAGCATTAAAAGAGGCATAATATTTTAAATCAGCAAACAATGCTTCAACTGCATGCACATCCCAATCATCAGAATGAATATTACTTTTTACTACATCACCCATCGAGACTCGAAGGACATTTGGTACATTAATAATTTCTGTCGGGCCATGTATTTGAAAGTTTACCGCATCCCATACGATGCCGTCAGCAACTGGAAACGCTGAAATGTTCACAAATGTGTGGTCACGTTTCATGATGTGTGAAGAGGAATGTGGAGCCAAAGTTCCAGCAACACTGTTCACAGCAGAGCGTTCAGATAAATAGTGACCATTGATGAGTAGAAAAAACACTGTGACAAAGCCAATGGACATGAACAAAAAGAACAAGAAAAGTACCATCCAAATATATGTCCAAGGTGGAATCAAAAAATTGTCTCTAAACCAGGATACAAAAAGACTAAACTTGGACGGGACTTGTGATGAGTTGGAATCTGAGTCAAAAGAATAACGTGTCGGGCTCAGTGGCGTTGTTGGTTGGTGTGCCACCGACTCTGTGGCGGGATAAGTATATTCGTCCTCGGCTATGCAGGGTGATGCAGGGGGTTCAAATATATTTTCAGGCAAATCAACCATCTCCATGGTAACATCAGTGATTGTTCGTGCAGGCGTGCCTCGAACGCTTGTCCGATAAATGGCAGGACAAGAGACCGCTGGTGTGACACTATTTAGGATCGGCCAGATGTTGTAGCTTGACATTTTCCACTGAGATGTATCTGTTTTCCTTGCGACCGGGAAGCGGTGGTAGGATGACTGTACGTGTACCCTTCAAGCCCAGTACTGGAACCGGTGCACGAAAAGAGGGGCTGAATTCTTTTTTGTTCTCCACCTTCTCTCGTACCAGGTCGCCAGTCTTCGGAAGCCAGCCGGCTACCGGAATCTGCACAGCAGGGTCTGTGGCTGAAGGTAAATGTGCAATCGCTAGTTTGTCTCGGGCTTCTTGTAAGTCCTGTAACATAGTAGAATGATTATCTACATCGAACTTGGCGGATTGCGCCGCCATGTCTAGACCATCAAGGTCAGGCACAAACATTCGTATGCCAAAGAGCATTTCGTAAGGGGTCCGCCCACCCAGAGGCCTTCTAGGGAGATTATTAAGTGCACGCTGAACAGTATACAAGTGGGTCAGCCAGTTCCTGCCAGTACCTATAACTCTAGCTGTCAAGGATTGCTTTAAGTCACGGTTCATTCGTTCAACGATAGAGTTGCCCTCAGGCCTATACGGAGACGAAAATTTCACCCGCACCCCTAAGGAGCCCATTGCGTCCTTGTAAGCCTTAGAGGCAAACGCCGGACCTTGGTCAGAATGGAAGGTGCCGCATGCAAAAATTCCCACAGACACGCAAATCCCTAATGACATTTCGTGCGTCAGCACTCCGTTGTGGCCAGACCCAGATGAACCGTGTGCACGAGTCCACTGCCACCAAGATATATTTATAGGCAGTGTCTGAAGAAAATGGACCGCAGTGATCCAAGTAAACACACCCAAAGGGTCTGTTCGAAATTGCAAGCGAGGTCTGCGGTGGTCTTGTGACTGTTGAAGGCTTGATCTGTTGACAAACGTCACAGGAAAGCACATAAGTACGTGTATCTTTGTATAAACCACGCCACCAGTAACGCTGCTGCAAAATGGAAATTGTCGCAGACACACCAGCGTGCGCCGAAGCCATGCCTTCGTGTGCCGCTGCCATCAAGGAAAGTCTGCGGTCCGCGTTGGGGATCAGCCGAACCCCAACGTTAGGTATTGTTACATAAGGAGCCTGATCGGGACCTATCTGGTAAGAATATTTAGAAGGGAAACCTCTAGGGTAATTAATTCCTTCTTTTGTTGCAGCAATAGCTGCCAAGATATCAGTGTCTATTTTAGACATGGATCTAGTAACTGCTGCTACTGAACACGTGAGTACTGCTGATCTGGCAGCTTCATCTGCCAGACTGTTACCAACAGCGTGTGCGCCCACTCGCTGATGGCCTAGGGTGTGAACCACCTGTGTGAGTGGCAGACGTCTTTGTAATTCTGCCACCCTAACCCAAAGCATTTTATGCTTGATTGTGTTGCCTTTAGCGTCTCTATAGTCATTTTGCGACCAAAAGAACAGATTGTCATTGTATGATTGAACACAGTAGTATGAATCGCACACGATTAAAGTGGTCACATCAGGATTTACGAACTCAAGCGCAAGCACCAAGGCACGCAACTCGGCCAATTGTGCGGTACTGTCCCCGAGTGTCTGTGTATGCACCACAGTGGATTTAAACTTTCCGTTCACAAACGTACCTGCAACAATAGCACAAGCGGCTGAATAAGCATGCTTGGACCCCGTGGCCGGTTGTGCCGAACCATCGATGTAGATCACACAGTCGTAATCCTCAAGCGGCAATAAGGACAAAGGAGGAGGATGAATGAATTCATACTGTAAAAACTCCTGAGTCTGAAGAGAAGAGTCGAAAATGAAAGTGACATCCGGAGACGTCAAAGATGTTGCCCATTGAATCCAACGGGGGTGCAAAGCTTTAGAGTTCGGAACACTTGCTTTCGTCACTGCCTCTAGGGCAGGATAGGGTGTTACCACCAGAATGCGTTTTCCCTGTGCCAGTGCGCGCTCCTTCAGGATCGCCATTTGCACTGCTGTTAGCACTTTCTCCACAGATGAGAACCGCATTTCTGCAGAGGTGTATAGATGTGACTTGTATGCGATGGGTACTGTATCACCTTCATTAAAGGTTAAATACGTGAAACCCACTGCCCCTGGAATGATTCTAATCACCAAGTTTGTGTGGTTATCACGCGTCAAAAGGTATTTAGACTCAAGAAGGTCTGTCTGCAAAGACTGCAGAATGGAGGTATGCTCCGGAAGCCAAGAAGACTTCGAAAAGGTAGGTTGTATCAATGCATACAGTGGCTTGATACGCTGGGCGTATTCGGGAATGTATGTACGTCCGAAGTTTAGAAAGCCCAGCAATGACTGAAGTTTCTTCAGATTAGTAGGAGGGCACAGAAGTGCACATTTCTCCAGAAAATGGGGGCTAAACCCTTACCTTCATTGTTGAGCTCATAGCCCAAGAACAAAACGGTAAATTCAGCAATATGGGATTTGGCAAAGTTAATTTTGTATCCCTGAACCGCAAATTCAAGAATAATGCGGTCCACCCGGGTCAGATGCGGAAACAATTCGTCGTCTGTCAGATAAATGTCATCCACATACGAACAGGCGTCTGGATCGATGCCGTCTAACAAAGAGACAACACGAGCGGCGAATACGCCTGGACTATTCTTGTAGCCCATAGGAAGACGCCTGAATTTGAACATTTTACCACCGGAAGTAAAGGCACACCATTGGCCACTCTCCGGGGCTAAGTTGTGCGTGTAGAATCCATTTGAAAGGTCAAGGGTCGTTTTGTATTTTTTACGAACAAGACTGTCTACAAGCGCAGAACTATGGGTATTTTGCACCGCAAAGGTCCGACAATGAGAGTTCAAATGCCGGTAATCCAATACTAAACGGTACGATCCATCGGGTTTAGAAACCGCGAAAAGGGGATTGTTCATAGGTGATACACAGGGTTCAATTACTCCCTGATATTCCAACTGTGTCAGAATTTCGGAAACGGGGCCTTTGGCTTCACGTTTTATGGGATATTGGGGTTGTGGCTGCGGCAACGATCGCAAAGGTATTTCATGGGGGGGAGATTCTTCGTCCCAACCCACGTGATTGCGGAATAACGCTGGAGCCAGGGACACAGCCCACTCTGCTGCAAGAGCCTCTGCTTTGTCCTTTAGGACATGTCGAGAAAAGCTCGGAAGGATTACCTCCTCCCCTTTACGCGCAGCAAGTATGAATGGGGGTGGCCAATCCGCCTCTGCCAATAAAATATCATATGAAGAGGTCAGATTTTCCCAAAAAATCCCTTTAATTACACGCTGTATATCACCTTCAATTTGGAGGACAATATTAAATAGTCTGTCAGGGGGTGCCACTCTGGTGTCTGCTGTTTCAACAGTAATGAATGTTTCAGTTGCTGTCGCCTCCATATGAGGACGTAGCGCCTCCCGCACTATGGTTACTTCCGCGGCGCTGTCTAGGAGGGTTACTGCCCACGTCCAATTCAGGAGTCTCGTTCTCACCGTCTGTGGCATATTTCGCTGTTACAGCGGCAACTTTCTTCTTCTGAAATTGTGGTCGAAAACGTTGAGCGTCTTCTTCTTTTCCTCTGACTTGTTGTCGAGGCTGGTCTCGTCCCTGTGGGGCCTCACGGGCCCTTCCTCTATCCTGGCGGTCTCCTCCACCGGCCTGTGACGAAGTCTGTGCCTGTGAAGAACGAGGAGAACGCGTATCAGGGATCTGAAACCTATCCGGTGACTTAATTCTCGCTCTATCGCGTAAATCATAAGTACGTTCAGAAGAAACTGAAACCGGGGATGCGCCTCGCGATCCCGGCTTTGTCTGTTGCTTACCCTGTTTTTTCAGCCTCCAGCTCTTTTTAGTGAAGACTGGTTTCTCATCCTTCTCAGATTGAGATTTGGTTTGTTGCTGTTGTGTTTGCGATTGTGTTTGCAGTTTTGCAAAGGCTTGTTACCCAGGCTGTTTCTACCAATAGTTTTGTAAGCCTGGGTAATAATTTTCGGTAATTCTCGAGGCTTGTCCAATTCTGGGACCAAAGCCAAAGCGTTAGCTACTTGAAAGTTCACTGCATCGCCCTTGACATTCGCAAGGATCAGTTCAGCTACTACTTCAAACACTCCCACTAGTCTCATCCCTAATTCCACAGCCGCTTCAGGGCCATGTTCATCCTGTACTTTTTAATTACAGAGGGGAGAACTGTCATGGAAGGAGTACCAAAACATTTAGAATATACTGCTGCGAATACCCTACCCCAGTTGTCACATGCTGTCAACTCGGGAATTAAGTCTTTTGGCAAACTAATCGTCAAAATACGATGTTTATCCACTGGAGTTGTATGTGGAAAAACTGCCTCCAACTGATCAAACTTTTCTGCAAGCCAATAAGGAAAATCATCCTTATGTTGTGGCCGTTTGCCCATCACAGAATTCACCATGACGGGACTTATGGTCACTCCGCCTGCAGCAGCTGGTTGGCCAGGCACTCCAGGAGCGGCTCCATGGATGCTGCCTGTAACATATCGCACTAACGCTCGATGCACCTGCACCAAGGCCGCATACATAGTGCGCAGTTCCGCGACTGGTATTGTCATATAAAGCGGATGTGGGGTGTACCCGGCCAAGACAGGCCAAGTGGCCCCCGCTATAGATAAGGGGCCTAAACGAACCGTGGTAGTCGGTTGTGGGAGGGCGCCATTAAACCAAACACGGTGTTGCCAAGCCGTGAGCGGTACTTCAAGATTAGTATAAGGTCTATAGACAGCAGGAACAACGGTGGGTTCATATGCATGGAACAGATTATCGTTCGCATCCACCGCTGGAAAAGTGATCCAAGAGTAGAACACTTCAAAGTGGAAAGCCGGGTCGGCTTGAACCACAAAGACTAGGTCAACTCCCGCGTCTGGCACTCCATACACCCGTAAGTGATCCCGGAGTGCCGTGCGGCTATGCGCCGCTATGTCTATACCCGCCATTCCTAACGGGTTTATTCAACAATCTTACACGAGGCAGCACAAAAAGGGTTTTTTCTAAGAAACCTTTTTTAATAACATCAAGCTTGAAAGAACCTACAAAATCTGCAATATAGGAGGTATCGCCGTCACACACGCTTCCGGAAGCGTACGTGAGGGTTGTGTGGACAAGCACAAGTACTACTCAAGCGTCTCGCAAGTAAGCTGCCCCACGTTGGGCGCCATGTCATAAGGTTTCTGCACATACAGAGCTATGCACAGGATAATAGGACCTCGGAATATAGTGGTGAGCCAACCATAAACCTTAGCACCCAAAACCCCAACCCAACTAGCCTTAGCGTCCCATTAGCACTAATGTACCAATGATTAGACAACCCAGAACACGGTATCTCTCTCTCAGGACTCGCAGAGGCAAGAACACTCTTTCGTCACTCTCGTACCTGTCCACAACATGCGTAAGAAGAGACACTGTATAGTTCAAAATATTTATTTCAACTTACGTGCCCTTAGATACAGTACACGTGTCAGTACTGATAGCATAATACATAAGAATAATATAATCAGCATAGTTACTACTCCATAGAATACGAACGGGGAAAGCATCTCATAAAGCAGTGGATATATGTCTAACTAACATTACCACCCTCCCCGTGCTAGAAGCCAGTTTATTATAATAATAGAAGACCTTTGGGCTTTGACTAGCGAACCCCCATACCTCAGTCTCTTGATGCAAAACTACATCAGCAAACAATCACAGCTCTTCTCTCTGGAAAGGTCGTCTCCAAGTGCTATCTTAGAGCAAGCGAGCGCATTATTAAAAGCACACTAATTTCTCAATGGCAGCTGTACAAGTGTTATGTCTAGGTGCGAGGGACGGGCCAAATCAGTAGGAACCAGGGATTTGTTATTCGACCTTGTAACTGTTGTTCAGACTGAGCCCACAAAGGGAATAGGAGAAAAGGTGAGAAACAGAAAATGCAGACTATTATAGAACAACTTTGCAATAACAGAGGGCGACAGAACATCATCCAATAGTAACGTGCGCAAGAGTCATCATGGCAGCCAGGCGTGGTAACGTAGCCAGACCTGCCAGGAGGCCATGAGCCACAAGACACCACCATGTGTCGCTTTGTGTTGCCCGAAGCGCCAGAGAGACTCTAAGCGGGCCTCAAACTTTGAAGCGTTCAATAACCTTCGCATTGCTTTGGCATCGCTCACATACCCACCACTGGCACACAAAAAAATCCTCTCTTGACTGTCAGACTTTAGAGTCCTTGAGACCAAGGGCCTGATTTAGATCTTGGTGGATGGGTTACTTCGTCACAACGATAACGGGTGACCTGTCTGTCGACATATAAATCCTATAGGATATAATCAGATTTTGGCGGGCAGGATATCCGTCACCGCACTGACGTAGTAACCCGTCTTCCAAGATCTAAATCAGGCCCCGAATCTGGAGACTCTTAAAGACAATATCCCAGCCCCAAATTGCACGGTGGACGGCCCTCAGACCCTCTCTGCTGACACTTGGATATCCTCATAACACCTCTGCTGACCCCTAAACCCTCACAGTGAGCCCTACGAGACCCTCAGTCCCTCCTCTGTGCCTCTGAGACCCTTTTAGACATCCTCCATCAGTCACCTTTCCCTGCCCTCTCACCTTCTGCACTGTCCTGCCTGCCTGTGCTCTACTCCCTAACTACCTGAGCCTTGAGGCTCCTGCATTCACAGTGCAACAAGGCACTTTACTAGTCTGCAGCTCCTAGACAACCACCTTTGCTGCAGTCACAATCCACACATTAGGCCCTACCCAGTCACACACAGTGTATATATAAATGCATAGACAACATTTGAACTTTTTCATGCAATTTGTCACCATGGCCATGCAGTTCAATAGCAATGTTAATGTGCCAGCCTTCACAGCACTGCCTGTAACCTTCAGGTCCTAGTTTTAAATCATGGTAAGATACCTTGGTAGGTTTGTGCACTTATTGCAGCTATCCTTGTGCAACCTGCAGGTATCAAGTGCCAATCTTGAGGAACATCTGTTGTGTTATGCGCCTGCTGGCAAACTCTGCAAGTGTTTTATGTGGAATGACTGGAATCCTTGCAGGCCTTCATTCTTCTGAACTTGATAAAATTAATGGGGTTGAGACAGGTAATAATTAATTGCAAAAAGTAAATCTTGCTTATATTATGTGCTGCATACGTAGTACTTATTAGTAAATGTATTCAGGATATCAATATTCATTCATTCACTAACATTCAACATATCTGGTCTGCTTACTCAGCAGTTCTTATGACCTCATTGCTTATTTTTCATTGCTAATTCTTTGTCTTAAGGGACCTTAACGTAGTACTTTGGGAGCAATGAGACTCAGTACAACCTTGTTCCATTGGTGCACATTCTGCGCCTGCTAGCAAGATGTGGGTGCACTTTTAACACCTAGCCAGGGCCATCTTGGCCTTCAATAACAAGCAAGCCGAGGGGCTCTTTTGTATGACTATTTTCTGCTCTGCTTTGACAGCCAGAGGAGAGCACACAGGAGTAGGAGTTGCTATCAGCTTGCACTTGTTGTCTTTTAGCTCTGGTGTTGACCTAGGCCTTTTGATTTTACTAAATAGATAGATAGATAGATAGATAGATAGATAGATAGATAGATAGATAGATAGATAGATAGATAGATTATATACTTATGTGGGCATTCAGCCAATCTTCTTCATTCATTGGTCTGTTGTTGTGCGGTGCACATTTTTCTTCACTACACTGGGGCAGTAGGAAAGCCCATTTCGGGCATTGGCTAACGTCATTGTGAGAAATGACATTGTGCTCTTTCACAAGGAGCACATCCGCACACAAAGTAGGTTCCTTCAGTGACAGGTACTACTATGGCAATATTTGCTTTTCAGGACCAAACAATACTTTTGTTTTAACCAACATTTTTTTAATATTGGTGAGGGGCCAGCAGCTCCGCCAACAATAAAGATTCACAAAAACCAGGACAAAATAAAGAAAGCATTAACAAAGCCAAAAGGCAGGCAAACAAAACATGACCTATTGGCTTTGCCAGTGCTTGTTTCAGTGGATCTAGTGCCCCCTTGACGTGGCAGAGAGCCTCCCCCAGGAAGGGTGTGCACCATAGTGAAAAGACCACTTTTTAAAGCATTCTAGAGTACAGGCCCAGGTTATCTGTAGGTGTTACTACATATACAGAACAGACGTCTCAGATCAAGTAGCGCCATAAATGAGCTGCAATGTCACACCCAGGGCAGATTTTGCTCTATATGAGCTCCAGTTTACAAGAAAATTACAAGCATATCAATCCACCATCCAAAATTCAAGAGGCCTACTTATTGGCACCTAGACATGAGTAATGTTTTTTGATTCACTCCTGGGACCACCGCAAACCTCCTTCTCTTCAGAAAATATCTAAAAACCATTCTGTTAAAAATCCTTAGAATACGTACTTAAGTCATCGGAGGCAGCAACAGCGTTGCCAGTGAATGGAGAAAACCCACTATTCTGGGCAGGCTTAAACTATCATGGATAATACTCTATAGAATGTAGATTAAAGAGACATTTGGATTCCAGGATTAATTAGTTTGTAGATCCCACCGTTGACGCCAGATTGTCATTCCAAACGAGACCTCATCACTCGCTATATACCAACACACAGGTGGATTGACATATCGCGGGCTGCACCTTGCAAGGATAGAAACCACCCTCGGCTGCACTTGTGAACATGTAGACTGCTCTGTGAAATATTCGCTGCCCCTATTAACATAGACTGCTCCCCTCCTATGTGCAGCAAGAGACGGGATGTGGGTCCTGTAACCGTCTCTTCTCTATCCCCTCCAGATTCTGCAGGACATGATGAAGGAGATTGACTATGATGGCAACGGCACGGTGTCCTATGAGGAGTGGCTGAGGGGAGGCCTCACCACGGTCTCCCTGCTGGTCCTGCTGGGGCTAGAGACGGTATGTGGGGTCAGACCTTTGGGGGCATCCAAGACTGTGGGGGGCTCTGCAAGAAGCAAGAGAGGGGTGCAAGCGGAGGCACCGGCTTCAAAGAAGAACTAACTCTCTTGCCTTCTCTTTATTCCCTTCTCTGCATCTCTCTCTTTCTCTGTCTGTCTGCATCTCCATTCATGATCCTCATTCACCAATTATTTCCCATTCCTTTTCTTCCTCTCCCCTTCCGCTCAGTCTTTTTTTCACTTGGTCTGAATCCGTCTTTATTTGTATCCCTTACTTTATTTTTTTCCTTTCGCCTTTCCCTCTCTTTCACACCCTCCATTTGCCCCCAACCTTTCCTCTTCCCTCTCAATGTCCATTGTTTTTTATTTCGCTCTCACTCGCTCACTCTTTCCCTCCTTCCATTCTTACCTCACTCTCATTCCTCCTGTCCGGCACTCTGTCTCTCTCTCTGTCTCTCTCTCTCTCTGTCTCTCTCTCTCTGTCTCTCTCTCTCTCTCTGTCTCTGTCTGTCTCTCTCTGTCTCTCTCTCTCTCTCTCTCTCTCTCTCTCTCTATCGCTCTGTCTCTCTCTGTTTTCCTCTCTCTCTTTTTTCACACAGAGTATGAAGGATGACGGACAGCACATGTGGCGCCTGAAACATTTCAACCGTCCTGTTTACTGCAACGTCTGTGAAACCCTCCTGTTCGGGGTCCGGAAGCAGGGCCTGTGCTGCACCTGTAAGTCTATGACCCTCCTTCCCGCCAAACAAGCCATCCCTGCCATTAAAGTTGTCTGTGGTTCTTGTCATACAGGAAGTGTGTGCATCAACTTTAAAACTGACATGGGTAGTTAGGTTTATGTCAAGAATTATTATGGTAACTGTAGGAAAGATGGGTACACGTTGTACGTATTCTTTTCAAAGTTTATTTTATTGCTTTTTTCAGGTAAGAACGAAAACATAACACAATCACAATTCATTTTTTTAAATATCTAATCTAATTCCATCAATTTATACCAATAAATAGAAGGGTTAAGAACTTTGCCAGTAGACACAGTCAATAAGGTAATATTGCTTAAGATCATATTACATTCAGTCACAGTATGGGGGATGCACATGTTCAAACGAGCCGCTCCTTCACATGTTAAGTGTGCATAATAGGAGAACATATCTAGAAGAGCTGTACATAGTTATACCAGTGGTACATAAGAATGGGCTATTGATTGGTGGATAACATAAAGATTTGACTGTAAATTATATTTGGTGTTTGATATAATGACACATACTCTACTGGACATACCAGTAGATAATGACATATTCATATTTACAGATCTGGCTTACCAGGATCAGTGTCTGGTCATTCTGGAGGCTAGACGCGTGATCTGAGATCTTGTTTATTCTAAGGGAGGAGGTGGGCCTCACCTACAGCAGGAGGGCATTGGAGAGAGGAGAAAGAAGCTTGAATGATCTGTCACCAGATAGTGGGCAGTGGGGTTTGAGGACCATTATTTATGCATTATGAGGTTTTCGGTAGCGTAAGCCACATCACCTCGACCAAGAACTTTACATTGAATTAGGCATGTAGCCAATCATTTTATCCAGCATGCATGGTGATCAAAGATAGTCGAAAGCGGTGAAAGGCTTGTTTTTTTGGGATACATGTAAAAAGGGCATGTAAAAAGGGCAGCTCTGTATTTTTGTTTGGGTAGAACTAAGGGTGGTACTAAGAACAAGTACTGTAGGTTGCTTAAGGTGTGTTGTTGTTGCTGTTGCACATTCCTGGCTTTGTGTATTTTGTGATCATGAATAGATAGTATCTTCTCAAGCAGAAAACCTAGACATTTTGCTTTATTTACAATAACCAGTTTGTTAATCAGGAGTTTGACCCCGTCTTGTTCAGTGGAGTATTAAGAAGGGTAGTATGACGAACCGTATCAAAGGATGCAAGAAGAACGGGGATGCAGGGGCTCCCTTATGTGTCGCCTTCAATGACCATCAGGTACCGTTAGTGCATCGGTTTCTAAGTTACAACCTCCCCTAAAGCTGCATTGGTTTGAGTCAAGGAAATTGTATCTGGTACTGTGTTCTTTTAGTAAAAAATTCACACTGTTTTGCCCATGAAGGGGAGCACTGTTACTGGTCTGAAGGCGTTGTTTGATCTGTGTCAGTGGAAGGTTTCTTTAGCAAAGACTGGATCTGATGTTTTTTAGACTCTGGGAATGTTCCTGTTTCCAGTGAATAATTTATGCTCTACTGCCATTTTGATGAAATGTACATCACTACAGATTTGGTTAGGAAGGAAGGGATGGAATCGTCCACATGCGAGAAGGGGTGAACCTTTCTCAGTCCTTGGGTATGCGGTCAAATGCTTCCCATTTGTTAGAGAATTTCAGGAGGTAGAGTTTGGCTGATGACAGAGAGTGTGATGGAGGGGACCTAAGAATATTTAGAAGATACGTTTTGAAGAGTAACATATCTATTGTGATGTGCTGACCTGCCCCTTCTCTCACCTGCACGCTCACCTCACCTTTGCCCCTGCCACTCTTCGTGCCTGTTGCTTTTCTTCACCCGCTTTTTTTCTTGACCTTTCTCTCTTATCATGTGTCTTCTCTCCTAGCCTGCTCTTTCCTCACTTCTTCCTTTTCCTCATTTGCCTGTTTCCTCACCTGCCTTTCTCCTGACACTTCTCTCACCTCATAAAATCCCCTTCTTATCTCCTCTCCTTACCATCCAATTTTCCTTGCCTGCCTTTTCTCCTAACTTGCCTTCTCTTCTCACCTCTCATTTCTCTCACTCACACTACCCTTCTGTTTTACCTCACTTGTTTCCATTGCTACCCAAATGCCACATCATTGTGCTCCTTTCTTGCTCTCTCCCCTCGTACGTTTCTCCTCAGGTGTGCCCTGCTCTTAAGTACCCTATTTTTTCCCTTTGTTTTTCCATCCGTCATCATCTGTTCCCTGTCCTTAACCTGTCTTCTTGCCAGCTGTCCTCTGCTGTTCCCTTTTGTACCTCGCCCCTCTCCTCATCTGCTTCTTTTCCTCACTTGCCCTGTTTATTCACTTGCACCCTCTCCTCACTTTCCTCCTCTTCTCATCTGCTCCCTCCCTCTCTTTAACCTGCCTCTCTCCTCACCTGCTGTCCTTTACTGTTCCCTTCTGTCACCCATTCCCTCTCCTCCCCCGCCTTTTACATTGTCTGCCCCTCTTCTCACCTGTTTCTTCTCCTCACCTGCCTCCTCTCCTCACATGTCCTGTGACTTCAGTAAACAGATGGAGCCTTTGCTTCTCAGTGGTTTCTGTGATGATCTCGCTTATTGTGTCTAGGATCTTCTGTTGTGGGGTGTTTTAAAGCAATTGTACTAGCTTATTTTATCCAGTATTATGTTTCGTGGCCTTGACACTTGTGCAGTGCTGTATTAAACTATGTCTCACCTGCGCTGTATAAAACTTTAACTGAAATTAAAAGCAATTTAAAAAATCTTCCCTTTTTCTAACCTTCTCCTTCTTCCACCTCCTTTGTGTCCCCAATAAAACCTTGCCTCCTCTTCCTAGTCTGCAGATACACTGTGCATGAACGCTGTGCTGGCAAAGCGCCCTCCTGCTGCATCAGCACCTACGCCAAGTCCCGCAAAGATGCCAACGTAAGTCTCGTTGGGGCCAACACCATGAACCAAACAAGGGGGCAAGCCCTCAGGTGTACTACTATAATACCAAGTTTCACATATCATCTTACAAAAATATTGTATCCAAAATATTAACCACTATAAAATCATGAATATAAGTATATGTAGGTATGTATGTATACATTTGCTATTGTTCATAGTAAATTTATACTTACCTGTATGAATGTACCTTCACCATATTGTGGTTAAATATTTTATAGGACTCTCTTTTTGCTGTCGATATTCTGGCCAAGCATTGCTGCCTCCTCTCACCTTTCACCTCTCCATCTGCTCAATCTCTTCCTCCTCACCCTTTCAGCACCATCTCCCTCTCTCCCCTCCACATCTCCATCTTTTATCTATGCCATTTCTCAATCCTTCTCCCTGTCACCCAGCTCTTTCTTTTTCTGTCTGCCTCTTCGCCTCTAAATCCCGCTCATCCAAGTGGCTCACTCACCATCAATATTTTGAACGCTTGAAACACATACTGTCATGGATAGTTAATATAAAAACATGCTAAAGGGCAATGTTGTCAAACTTTTTGTGTCCCATCCCCAAACTCATGACATCTCTGGTTGCAAAAAAACATATCGACCTGCAGAAATGCAGACTGCAAGATACTGACTTGCACAATGTTTTTAATGTAATCAGTCACCGGGGAGTGTAGGAGCACTATTCTCTTTTTTATATGCCCTTTCTGTTCAATTATCACATGGCAGGCGGGTATCTTCATGTAGTGTATGTCTTAAATCTGCATATATTAGTAAGAGAAACACACAAATCTCAATATTTCTGTGATCAGTAAAGCAGTCATTCCTGGAATTCGACCTACAGGGAAATTTAGATCGTGAAATATTGAAATGCCCCCTCCAATTCTCCCAATTTGCGTCTGTTTCTACGTACAACTTGGTATGTCTATATTGGTTCTCCATAAGGACGCACCAGTCAATACTCTTCAGCCTACCCTTCTCCATAGGAGCTTTAGCAGACCTCTAGGATTTAGCGACATTCCCTTGGCCAAAACAGTTGATCTCTATGAAACACTTTGCAGCCAGAGAACCACCTAACTGCTCCTCCATAACACCCAAGAGCCCCATTGTGGCAAGAGATCAACAGGCTAATCCAGAAGCTTTGTTAAGACAGGTGTAACACTTATCCAGTAGTTTTGAATTACTTCACAATTCCAAATTGTATGGAAAAAATCAGCCGTCTTTTGGCAATAACTACGGCATGTGGGGTCTGAGCCTCACCATTTTCCAACAGCGCTCTGGGGTGTATACAGTCTCTGAAAGTACTTAAATTGGATCAAGTGTAGCTTGGTAGATATGACTAGATTTCATGGGACCACTTTCACTGCCTTCTTTTTGTCATCATCTATTGGACCCAAGTCTTGTTTCCAACAGGCTTTCAGCTTTAAGATTTACTCAAGGGCATTCATTACTAGTGTACAGTAAATTTAAGACCTTCCTCCTTTGCTCACTTGGCCTATTACCTCTTTGGCATCCAGTGGACTGAATTCAGGAAAATGCAATAAATGTTTGGTATACTTCTAGGGCATGACTCAGTTACAGGCATTTATGGAACTGCCATTTATGGATTATTCGCTGAGCCTAATAAAGAACTTAATACACCCTTTATTCCACATATCCCCCTAGCCTCAAACTCCATATTTGGTCCCACAACCAAAAGAGTCTTGCTGATTGTGTCAACCATTTCCCTTGTCAGAATGATGTCTCCTGAGGGATTTCGCTTCCCATCCTATCCAATGTAGAGCCTTATTCCATCTCCTGTGTCACTTTATTGATTGAGGAAAGCATGATCCATGGTTAGATGGACTGCCAAGGTGTAAAGGTGCATATCTGCCAAAGCCTCCATCATACACAGATTGGGTACACTTACCAAACGGAATCTATCATATTTTACCCACCTGCAGAAAGATGTAGGAGCCTTCACATAATGCATCAAAAATGTGCTGTAATCTCTTAGGGGTAGTTTTGGGGGGTGTAAAATTTCCTAGGGAGTCCAATAATCTAAACTAAAGCTACCTTAACCATTGTTTGAAGTGGGACCATGTCCCAACACAGAAGGTCATGTGGCTCCAAGCGGATGTCATTCTGCTCCGGAAGTGATGAGCAGATCTGCATATAAACGTCAACCATGCCTGCTGGCATCAGTTGCTTTCTTAAAGGGGAAAAAAAACCTAGGCAAGTGTACACAATAGAAAATATAAACGGGCAAATTAACAATTACATTATGTAAGTCAATGTGCAATGCTTACAAATCTTAAACATGACACTTATGTATTTTGATATAGAAAATATTTTTAATTTTTATTTTTTTATTCCATTTATCAAAAGTTATATCTTAGTAAATAATTTATATTATTAAAACCATCAATACATTATCAAACATTGTGCAGCATTAGTGTGTCCATGAAAAGCGTTTCATTTCACATTTATAAATTTTCTTTTAACCTTGTACAATACATGTATATGTGGACATTACACAGTATGAAAAAATGGCGAGATCCAGAACAATCGCAATGAATGAGAAGGCTGGCGGTAGGTTGAACACACTATGCGCGTTTCGGCTGGAGTGCCTTCATCAGGGGACCGTCACAACATTCACTAACACTATGTCGTAGATGGCCACGATGAATAATGTCGCTCTAGCAGTTAAGGTCTGATGAAAAAGCGTCCTGTCCATAATTAAGCTTTTTTTTATATTATGGGGTCTTCATGGGAAGAATATTTTCAATAGCTGTACAATGGTACGGAAATTGATGTAAAGTCCGCATGTAATTATTCCAATATAAGTTTGCAATATGGGTATAGAATTCCGTAGTCACTAGTCACGTGATAATTTAAAAGTGACTCAGCGATCATTTGATGCAAACCAGTACATCCATGTGGCTCAGGGTATGGAGCCAAATTCGGTAATCACTGGTCACATAGTTATTGAAAAGTGACTCAGAAATAGTTCAATGCAGATCAGTTCATCCACGTTGCTCAGAGTTATAGAGCTTTGTATGGCGTCTAGATGGAGGTCCGCATCACATAATTCATCCATGAGCCACGTGGATGTACTGGTTTGCATCAAACGATCGCTGAGTCACTTTTAAATTATCACGTGACTGGTGACTACGTAATTCTATACCCATATTGCAAACTTCTATTGGAATAATTACATGCGGACTTTACATCAATCTCCGTACCATTGTACAGCTATTGAAAATATTCTTCCCATGAAGACCCCATAATATAAAATAAAGCTTCATTATGGACAGGACGCTTTTTCATCAGACCTTCACTGCTAGAGCGACATTATTCATCGTGGTCATCTACGACATAGTGTTAGTGAATGTTGTGACGGTTCCCTGATGAAGGCACTCCAGCCGAAACGTGCGTAGTGTGTTCAACCTACCGCCAGCCTTCTCATTCATTGTGATTGTTCTGGATCTCACCATTTTTTCATACTGTGTAATGTCCATATATACATGTATTGTACAAGGTTAAAGGAAAATTTATAAATGTGAAATGAAACGCTTTTCATGGACACAATAAGGCTGCACAATGTTTGATAATGTATTGATGGTTTTAATAATGTAAATTATTTACTAAGCTATAACTTTTGATAAATGGAATAAAAAATTAAAATTAAAAATATTTTCTATATCAAAATACATAAGTGTCATGTTTAAGATTTGTAAGCCTTGCACATTGACTTACATAATGTAATTGTTGCTTTGCCCTTATATATTTTCTATTGTGTACACTTGCCTAGGTTTTTTCCCCCTTTATTGTTACTTAATCCCTACGTCTAGCAAGTATATCTTGTATGTAGGGGCCCCTTCTTTAAAAAATCAGTTGCTTTCTTAGGCAGTCTGCGCCTCAGGCACAGATTGACATGGCAGGTATGCAGACCTCTAGATAGGGCCCTTTTTAGATTAAAAAAGAGTCCAGTTCACAAATGGGGACCCAGGAGCATTGGTGAGGATTTTGCAGTTGGTTAAAGTATCCGCTAGAAAGATCGTTACCAAAGATAAGTAACTTGTTCTTCTGATGGATACTTCTAACTGCAGATTCTTCACCTTGTGAATTGATACCATAGCAGTATCTCTCAGGTGGTGAGCCTATCAACTTGTTCAGACCAAAAAGTCCTGTAGGACAGAGTGACTAAAATGCCCCTCTCAATGGACCTGACTGTTGAGGCAGTAGTGTTTTGTGAACGTATGTACCAGTGCCCACATAGCTGCCTGACAGATGTCCAGGACAGGTAGTCTGCTTGCTAGCACAGTGGCAGCAACCTTAGTTCTGGTGCAATAAGCCTTCTACAGGGTCCTTCACAAGAGCATAGCAAATATTCATGCTAAGAACGATCCCTCAGGAGAGGGTTCACTTTTGCACTGCCTTACCCTTTTTTTACCTGCAGGACCTCACAAACAGCCGATTATCCACCCTATGTTTCTTGGTGCGTTCAATATGAAAACTTAGTGCCCTGTTAGGGCCCAAACAATGAAGTCTCTCGCCCCACTTAGAGGTATGGGGTGGCCCAATCAATGGCGTAAGGATGATAGTCAGCCTGACATCAAAAGGAGTCACCACTGAGAGAGAACTAAGTTCAAGTCCCACTGTGGTATCTCAAAGGATTTTGGTGTAAATACATGTTGCAAACCTTTCAAAAACCTTGTCACAAGTTCACAACAAGTAATTTAAATAAAGATGGCTGATCCAGCATCTGCAAGAAAGCAGAAAGAGCACACAAATAGTCTTCAGCAATGCCAAAGCAAGTTGGCCAAGTACAAAACAAACAACAAAACGTCAGTCAAAGTGGCTTTTAGTAGGTCAATATGTCGGGTGCTGCACCAAGCCACAAATTTGCCAACAACTGGCATACACCCATTTTGTAGAGGGACACCTCACTGCCTAAATGACATCAATAACTTCAGGAAGAAGGTCAACTGCTGCCCTCAGTCTCCAAGCATGGAGTTGTAAAGTGTGCAGGCCCGGGTGCAGTACTCTGCCCTGCTGTTGCGACAGAAGAACCTCCCAAAGCGGCAGCTTGATTGTAGGACAGATGCTCATGCCCAGGAGTTCCGGGCACCACTCTCTACTGGTCCAATCTGATGCCATTAAGATGCATTAGGCCCATTCTCCCTGATCTTTTTCAGAACTCTGGCAGCTCCCTGGTAAGGGATACAGGAGGCCCAAGCTCCACTCTAGACTGAATGCATTTCTGAGAAAGATCCGCCTTGGAAACTCCCAATGTGCAAAAGTGCTGGCATTGAGTGGTGAAAAAATCAAGCGAGGGTTCTCCCCATTGATCAAAGAGAACCTGCACCACCCCATGTGTAAGTGCCATTTGTGATTCGCTAAGCGTCAATCGGTTTGTCCAATCTGACGTTTAGGGATCCTGCTAGATGGTTCACCACCAGAGGAATAACCTGGCGGTACAGCCACTTCCAGAGATGTAGGGCCTCCTGGCACAGGACCTAAGACCCCACCTCTTCCTGTTTGTTGCAGTACCACATGGCAGGGGTGTTGTCCATGAGTACCTGCACCAGTCTTCCTCTTGATGGTGATCAGGAAGGCCTTCAACACCAAGTGAATCGCCTCAATTCCCAAACAATTATGTGGAGTTCAGTCTCCACTGAGAACCAAGGCCTCTAATCTCCACTCTCCCAGATGGCCTCACTAATCCAGATGCAAAGCAGCCATCACCACTGTCAAATCTGGGTAGGGTAGGAAGAGGGGTCTGACACTGACCCAGTTTCAGTCCGATAGCCACTTCAGCAGGTTCTAAGAAGTCTCCTCTGAAATCTGGGTAGAATCCGACATACTCCCTTAGTGCTGTGCCTGTGGGAACTTGAGGTCCCATAGCAGTGCCATCTGGGAAACCAAAGCAGCGCTAGCAAATTGTGTCCGACCAACCCCCTTATGGTGCATAGCAAGTGTACAAGGGAGATTTGAATGGTTCTCCACCCAAGAAAATGTGGGAGAAAGTGGCAAAAATGGTGCATTCTACAACACATTTTTCATTATATATTCAATTGTATTAGCTTTTAAAGCATAATAAATGTATACCTTACAGTATACCTGGAAATCCAGCCACTTAAACAATTATAATTAGGCATTTTTCACATGTGTGGGTTATAGGTCCAATTAAAAAGTCTGCATATAACATGTCAAAGTGCAGCTACGACTCCCTTTTAATGAGTCATGCTATCATCGTGCAAAAAAGGCACTGTAGGCATGTCGAAAAGCAATTACTATAATGATGTATTAACAAGGAAGACAAAGTTTGTTTAACATGTCATCCTCTAAATACACAACAATTTGTATTACAGTGATTTACAATATATAGATGCCTCAAATACTGAATCATTAAGTGATTAACACAGGAAAGCCTGAAAAGATAATTTAGTCCTTCACGCTGTCCATTTATTACCCCCAGAACCTCTAAAGTCTTGTCTGAAAGACAAGGTCACCTCGCAACAATTGCGGGCAGGAGGCTTCTCACTGAGTGCGGGCCAAGACTAGCTTTAGCGCTGATGGCTGTGACAATGTTTGTTGGGGCCCTTCAATGATTCCCTCACTATCTCCCTCCAACAGTGCCCATCATCTCTCCATAGACCCTCTCTCACATGTATTTCATTTGTTTTATAGTGCCCCAGTGTAGGGTGTCAGAGCAGTTTACATCACACACACATACAGAGACGATGACTCATTTGTGTGTAAATCAGTGTATAGAAAATGTTACAAAGGGGCGCCCTGAATCTTACCCTCTCGCCCTTGGAGACTCAGGGATTACAGAATCTGATCCCTTTGCAATGGTCTGAGAGTTCGATAAGATATTTAGGACTTGACCTGACTCCCTCCTTATCTTCCTGGACCCATGCCAACTGGCCAACTTATAGACGCGCCATACAGGAGGATATTCGTAGATGGAGAGACCTCCCTCTCTCCTGGCTGGGGCGAATCAACACAGTTAAGATGTCTCTCCTTCCAAAAGTGCTATACTGATTTCAAACCCTTCCAACCCCAATCCCTTCTCCCACCTCGCCGCTAAGACCTGGAACACCCTCCCCACCAACCTCCGACAGACCCAAGACCTACTGGCCTTCAGAAGACTCCTCAAGACCTGGCTCTTCGATCAGTAGCAGCACCACCCCCCTCTTCCCCCAGCGCCTTGAGACCCTCGCGGGTATGTAGTGCGCTTTATAAGTGACATGATTGATTGATTGATTGATATTCAAACTCTCCAACGAGATTTAACCACTTTCATATGGGGCAAGGGTCATCCGCGCTTCTCCAATAAAGTCCTGATGCTACCTCGTGACCGGGGAGGGTTAGCGTGCCCTAATCTTCTGGAGTACTACTGGTCCTGTCATCTTCGCTATATCTCGGAATGGGTTGTCCGTGAAAGTGAAAAACACTGGTTTCACATGGACCAAGCTTTTTGGTGTAGGCCTTTATGGGACTTAGCTTAGCTTCCCCGAGCGGCCCGCCCCCGTAGTGCATACATAGCCACTCCCACGAAAACGGTCTTGGACATATGGGACAAACTTGCGACATCTTGGGCCTGACCTCGTTTCCATCTCCCTATACCCCTATAGCACGTAACCCCATCTTCCCGCCTGCACTGCAGCCTCACGTCTTCATGCTCTGGACGGAGGGAGACTGTCGCACAATCCAAGACTTATTTCATGGGGACACTTTTATCACCTTTGAACAGTGCAAAAAATCATTTCACGTCACAGACACCTCAAGGATGCAGTACTATCAACTTCGCCACTGGCTGCTCTCCCCCTCATACACGCAAGGAGCGACTAGGTCGCTTACCCCCTTTGAGTCCCTTGTTCGGGCTTTTGAGGGTTTGAGGGGTCTGATCTCTCACACATACATAGTGCTACAACACTCGCAGCAGCTCCAACCCAACACATACCAAAAACAATGGAAAATAGATGCTGGTGGGGAGGTTTCACCGGAGAGCTGGGATCGGCTCTGGCGTGATATACCCAAAATCTATCAAAGCATTCCCCAATGTGAGTCGGCCTACAAACTCATGACATGGTGGTATTTCACTCCCGCTCGCATCCAGAAGATGGTACCGGGCTTCCCCCCAAAATGTTGGAGATGTCAGGGTGGAGTGGGTGACTTCACCCATATCTGGTGGTCCTGTTCTAACCTGACGCTTTTCTGGAAGGAAGTCCTTAGCCATATTAAAGATACGGTGGGATTCCCTATACCAAGTTCTCCAATGGTGACCCTGTTAGGCATTAGACCCTCACAGTTAGTAGCCTTGACTCATTCAGACTGGCGCCTAATTGCACAGATGCTAGGGGCAGCATGACAGTCCATAGCCTTTTTCTGGAAAACATCTATGCCTCCACCTATAGCGACATGGTTTCTTCGCCTATGGCATGTCCTGGCCCTGGAGTTACTCTCCGCCCGCCTCAATCATGCAGATACCAAATTCACCCACACCTGGCAGCCGCTATTCAACACCTATCTCAGATCGAGAACTCTCGCTTTGCTCCCCCGCGCCTTCGAGCTCTGCAGCTGTTTGAGGACTCTCTCTTCCCTTACTCAAGAGGAGAACACCAACAATCTCCTCCGCCACAGGACCCTGATGGGGTCTCCTCCCCCTCTTACTATGTTCCAACAATCCCCCCTATCGACACTCTGAGCGTATCTTCTCCTCCCCGATCCCCCTGCCCGGTTTCTCCTTCTCCACCCCCTGATACCTGGTTGGGTTAAGTGTTTATTTACCTCAACTCCCATTAGCAACGTCTCACAACTCCTAGCACACATTCAACTTGCCACACTGGTATACACACAAAACTTTTTACACAAAGCATTCTCCGGGTCTGCCTATTCAAGACCCCCATATACTTTGTCCCTCACCTGCGGTGGGCCTCTCCTAATAAGGGTGCCTAATAGACCTTCACACTCATTCATTCCCCCATCCTTCCCTGGTTTTTGCTGCAAAGTATAATTCTCGCAAGCCCTCACCAGTGTATTATGCTAATTGTGATGTATATTGCTTTATTTTTGTCAAACCTACGTTCAATAAACAGATTTGAAATTAAAAAAAGACAAAGGGGAACTATAAGGTGTAGGAGTCACTTGTCATCCATAAAGGTAAGCATTTTTTAAAAGTGGTTGGACTGGGGAAACACAAACTTAGGATTTAAAACGTACCAAAGTGGTTGGAGTTGGCTTTACTAATAAGAATTTATTTCTACCCAATTAAACCCTTTTTAGAAATATTAGGATAATGAAAGACTGGGAAAAGACATAACTTTCTAACTTGTACGATGCAGTTTGCATGCGGCTCTTTGATGGCAGTTCATACCTCACTGTGCTATGTTACGATTGTAACTTATGAACTGCAAGCAACAAAAGAATCTCTGTGATAAGAGCAGAAACCCACTGAGCTATGCACATTAAATGCAGTACTGTGATCTGCATGGTACACGTTCTTTGCAGCAGGCATATTAAACCTCTGCGCTACTTTAGATGAGTTAAAAATGACAAAACTCGTTACAGCAGGAACATTAATCACCACAGATATCTTGACACTTTTATTGTTGCCTGAAAACTGCTGGATACAAAAGGAACTCTGCAGTTGGTGCTTTTAAACCCATAACAAATTTTTTTTTTAAACGTTTCCCTGGGAGGCTGGATGGGTGGGGGGGCTGATATTGTAGCACTAATGCAAAACCGCCCTCCAGTACACAAACCCCCCACACCCCTCCCCAACCACCATTCCAGCCTCCTGTGGAAATGCCTGATGCCTGGTACAGCCAGTCCAGCCTTGTCCCACAGAGGCAGAATGTGCCGTCTTTCATGTTTGACCAGAAGGATGCAGGAGGCCAACCATCCCAGCAAACTCGGAGTCATCCACACTGGGATACAGAAAAGTGGCAGAAACATTGGAATCATAGCTCAGTATCTTGGACTCTCCGCTCTGGAGGAAAAGCACGAAATTGTGCCGTATCTAGAATGGTTCCTACGAATGGAAGCGTCTGAGAAGCAGGCAGGTGTGACTTTGGCACACTGACAGTGAAACCATCACCTCTGTCTGGAGGTGGTTGATGACTGCCTGGGGAGAGCCTGCCTTCAACAGCCAATCATCGAGGTATGGGAAAACTGGTACCCCTGACCTCTGAAGGTGTGGTGCAACCACCACCATCACTTTCATGAACACCCGAGGGAGGGGCAGTGTTGAGGCCAAAAGGGAGCTCAGCGAACTGAAAATGCTCCTGGTCCACTGTGAACTGCAGATAGTGCCATTGGGCTTGTACGATGGGGATATGGAAAAATGCGTCCTGCAGGTCCAACGCCACCATCCAGTCTACGGAGCCTAGGGCAGAGAGGACCTGGGCTAGTGTGAGGCTTTTGAATTTGGCCTTCTGCCGTAAGGCATTCTGAGGGTGAAGAGCTACAATAGGACTAAGGCCTCCATCCTTCAGCACAAGGAAGTAGTGGGAATAATGGGAATAACACCCAGTTCCTACTTCTGAGGCAACTCTTTCTTTGACCCCTTTTGCCAAAAGGGCCTGCACTTTCTGTTACAAGACAGACAGGTGGTGGTGGAAGGTGCGACAGGGTGGAGAGAAATGGAAGGGCAAAGCCCCAATGTACAGTTTGGGGGACCCGCTTATCCGAAGTGATCGATTGCCACCCTTGGAGGAAATATTGAATCCTGCCCCTGACAGGGTGATTGTGTGCCGGCAAGGACTAGTTAAAGCTAAAAACATTGCTTTGTGAGCTGCAACCTCTACTATAAAAGGGTGGACCGCCTACTAGGTTGAAGGAGGGGTCTGGCATTGGCGAAACTAAATACCACTACCATAGTCACGGGGGGCAAAATTGCTGCGGGAAATGTCTGATGGGGGCAGACTGGCCCAAAGAACGTGCTGTGGCCCTGCTCTCTTTAAAACGGGCCGAATTTGCCTTCTCGCCAAAAAGGTGAGAGCCATCAAATGGCATGTCCATTAGGGACGATTGGATATTATGGAAGAAGCCCGTAGACTCATCCAGGTGTGGCATCGAAATGCCACAGTCGTGCCCAGTGCTTGACCTAAGCAGTAGGTACTGTTCAAGCCAGAATGTATTAGGAATCTTGCTGCATTGCGGCCATCCTAGATAGCTTCAGTAAGGAATGCCTGAAGGTTGTCTGGAACTGATGGCAAAAATGTTGCCACTGTGTCCCATGGGGCATTGGAGTAGCGGCCTAGAATACAGCTGCCATTCATTGACCTCAGAGCCAGGTTTGTGGAGGAGAAAATCTGCTTGCCAAATGTCACTATTAATTTTGTCTCATGATCGGGTGGGTTAGTAGGGTAGGCATTGGCATCAGCTTTCCTGAAGCAACAATCACGGACAGACAAAAAGACAGGCCCTGCCGAGAAACTTCATCATCTTGAAAATTGCAGTCCCACCCTCAGCCCTACCATCTACCAAATGACAGTGCTCAGGAAGAAGTAGTCAGCAGCTCTTTGCTAACAAGATGATCATTTAATTTCTACAGGTAGCCCTGACTCCATTCTCTTTAATTCAGTGTCTGGATCACTAACACTTCCACTGGCTGAGGAAGCTATGTCCATCCTCTATCTTGTACATGCCAAACCAGGTTCAACCAAAATGGATACAACTGGTCCTGATAATCAGATTCCCACAAAAACAGGTTCCTGCTACCATCCGTATGCTACAAACTCACTGCTCATATAGGGAATGTCAAAACAAAGTTCTGAGATTCACGTAACCGCGACACAGTAGGATCCAGCATACTCACCCCACCTTGAGAGAAAAAATGGTAAGGTCATACAGTGGGACACACACACACACCACACAGACACACCACACACACGCACACATACACACACACACCTACCTCTGTGACCACAGTTTCATGTGATGCACCCAGGGCAGGGACAGTAATCCAATGCCCACTATGAGGACATGCTTGGTGTGCACCTCCAGGTCACAGAACAGGTTCTGGAGTTCGCATTACCGGGGGCAGACCTGGGCCTCTGTGCAGGGGCTGACTGTCCCCCACTATCCTACAGAGGGTACTTGTCAATGAGGGATGCTCTTCTGCACTATGTAGCCTGGATGAATGATGCTTCAGAAGACACAGTGTGGCTCAGTTTTGCTCCCTGGTCCAATCGCTTCCCCGACACCACACGGAACACAAGCAGCCAGACCTAAGTAGAATCTTTGTTTCCGAACCCCAATTTCAACAAGTTTGTCTTCCGCCTAAGAGGCTGCTGTCAACACCACCACCCACCAGGACTCTTCAGTTCTACAGTCCCTCCCACTTGCCCCCTGACATCACCTCATGAAACCTGGGGTATCCATTCCTGCCCAAGGGCAGCGGGGAGCTGGATTCCATTTGACAAGATCTCTTCAGGCCACTGCATCGCCGGTATCCTGGGCTGCAGCAGTCCAGTACTGGTTCAGAGAGCGTCATCTTGTGCCCTAGTCTTGTTCTGCTTCTGGTAGCTTCTCCCCTTGGTGCAGTGGGGAACTTTTGCTTGCCAGCCAGTGCTGACCTCTATGCCGGCAGGATTTCATTGAGGCAATTGGCCCTGGTCACAGCCAGGTCGCCATTTAGTGATTCCAATGCTCTCATTGCTGCTGCTAGACTTTTCTACCCTTGTCAGAACCCCAGCACTCCTGCGGCGGAGGAAGAAGCCAAGCAGTTCGTCTCAGCCCGATCCAGGCAGATCTCCTTCCTCTATGCCCCTCGATAGGGGGAGGGGGGGGGGGCTGCATTGACCAGGCTCGTGAGCTCGTCCAGCGTAGGCAGCCACCTTCCTCCAGGACATTAAGGACACGGCCTTTACTCCTGGGCATTTGCGTGATAGCCTCAGGCATTCTGAGTGTTGTATTCTTGTTTTGTCTCCATGGAACTTCTTAGGCTAACACTCCTGAAAACAATGATTTGTAGATGAAAAATACCGGGCTTGAGTGCATGTCCGACATGCAGTTATGTGGTCACTGTAGGTCCGGCTTGCCTACTGCTTTCGCCAGCTGCAGCTACGATGACTACACAGGAGGTACAAGCGAACCTCAATCAGCACAGAAATGCAAAGTAGAGCAGAAGAAGGACATTCAGGGTTGCAAGATATGGCTATTACCAAGATAAATTCTGGATGTTGGGGCGTTGCGCCACACTCTCTGTCACTGGCATCCGCCATCTTCTCTAGCCTGGCCTCCTTGGTTTTCTATTCTAACTCCACATCTACTTACCTTGACGATATTGTACAAGACAGTATCTTGCAGCTGAAATTGTTGCAGGTCGATATTTAAAAGTCGATATTTTGTTACCACTGTTCATCTCTGCCCCTCTCGTTCTTCTCTCTGGTTCAGGTCCAGGCCCACGTGTGGGTGAAGGGAGGATGTGAAGGCAACAGGTGCGATGAGTGTCAGAAGAAGATAAAAAGCTTCCAGAGCTTGACGGGTCTCTGCTGTGTTTGGTGTCATAAGAAGGTGATGTCATGTGTGCCTCTATGGGGGATAGTGAAATGTGTCCCGCTTTGTTCACGCGTCTCTGCTGCGTCAGTCACATGAAGATAGTGAAATGTGTGCTTCTCTGGGGGTGGGTCTCTACTGCATCTGTCATATGAGGATGATGAAATGTGCAAATCTATGGGGGTAGGTCCCAAATGGATCTGTCACATGAAGGTGATGCCATGCCTGCCTCTCTGGGGCATATGCCTGGATCAACTGTCACATGAAAATGATGTCACACATGCCTCAACGGGAGTGGATTTATGTGGCGTCTGTCACTTGAAGGTGATGTCACGTGCGCCTCAAGGGGGAGTGAGTCTCTGTGGGGTCTGTCAAAAGAAAGTGATGTCACACATGCCTCTGTGGGACTAGGGTTCTGTGGCGCCTGTCACTTGAATGTGATGTCACACGTACCTTTAGGGAAATGCGCCTGCTTGACCTTTCCCATGAAGGTGACGTCATTTTATGCCCCTCTGATTGTCAGATGAGATAGTGAGTTATGTCAAAGTATAGATCACTGACGCACCTTCCATGTTATCGTGTATGACAAATTGTATCATCTCTTGGCTTCGCTGCTGTAGGACACAAAGGCAAGAGATACAAAACAACATCTCAATTCACCGGTTAGGTATGCCTAAAATATTGTTTCAGAAGGCCAGGTCAATACAATTGTTCCCAGAAAAAGAGAACATTAATTACATTCTTTATTGTATAGTTAATCAGCACTTTTCCGTAATCTTCTTCCTTTTGTTTCCTATTCTTAATTTATCGTTTTTCCGAACAAACGTAAATAAACCTATGTTCAACCATAAAAACGATGCGCAGTAGGTTAAAGTAACAACTAAGTTCTTGGCAGGGGTATATGAAGAACTCTTGGTGTCACCTAGTTGGCCCTGGAAACACTTACTGGGTTGGACATTTGTCCATGAAGGTGATGTCACAATTGCATCTGAATGACCGAGCTACCGAGTGTGTCCGGTGTCAAATGAACATGATGTCCCAAGTGCCTCTGATTATCATGGCTCCTGTCGGTGTCTGGTGGCACACAAGTGTGATGTCACAAGTGCCTCTGATTGACAGAGCTCCTGTATGAAACTTTTGTCACATGACCAGTGTGGTATCTTCTGTTGTAGGGGATGATTGTGCTGTTGCCGCACCCCTCCCCCTCGGGTCATATGTTCTTGCCCACTTTGAGATGATTTAGAATGCTGCCGCACCGAAGGTTCGAAGTCGAGCTCCCTGCGTGGAGACGACGGGCACCGGCGGTGTGAGCTGTGGCTGAGGTTAATTGCTGTCAAGAACAATAAAGCTCTTATCTGAGATTATCCACGTTTCCCTGTGATGTTTCACGCCCGCATGGATTCCTCTTGAATTTCACACTGGCGACTGAGAACGGGGTGCGGGAACAAAGTGAGTGACAGCAGATTTTTACCTCAACAGGCGAGGATCATCGATCGCCTCTTATTGGAAGGCAGCGGTGCCGTGAGTAATTACGTTGGAGTTCCTGCCGATTGCTGGGCTGTCCGTGGACGGATGAGCAGTGAGTTGAGACTGGTGAACTCACTGCTGTGTGAGAGGCTGGCTGTGGGTTGAGGTACATGGAGTAAGTACCCAAGAGCCCTTTACCGGTTTTCTGCTGTCAGTGAGCTGCGGTGCTGTGAATCAACTCCTAAGTACACTTCACAATTTTGAGACTGACTGCATGTTTCGTAACCATCGGATGCACTTTTACTTTGAACTGTCACCGCTTTGGCATCAGCTCCTCAGGGATAACCCGTCGCCGCTTGGCGCAGTCTACTCAGTGACTGACAGATGTAGTATGTGTTACACTGTATTTCCATGTCATTGTACATCGCGCGCTGATGGCGTTCTCCACGTGGTCAGCGCGCGATACTTACATCGTGTGTTATTTGTAGTAGTGTTCGTTTGAACGCTGTCCAGCACTCGGACATGGAGCGTACGTCGGTGCAGGGTTCGGATGGCAGGAGTCAGTTGCTATCCGGACAGCTGGCCGAGAGGACGCTCCGTGTGGCGGGTGGACGAAGTTACGAATAAACCTTTTCCGGAACCTTAAGAAGTCTCCCGTTTCAACTTATTTCATCTGGCGACGATTGGGAACCTGTCCACCCGCACACCCACGCATTCGTTCCTACCTGTGCCGACTTCGTGCCTACTTCCAACGTCTTCTGAATCAACGGCATCGCGAACCGGAAGGCTGTTCATCAACCCTTGACTAGTAGGTCCACGATCCCAGTCGGAAACGAGGTACGTGAACATTTACACTCTCACGGAGCGCAAGCAGAGTTCAAACCGGCGGCACCCCTCACGCTATCATCACTAAGCGAACTCCCGCTCGAGCCACTACTCTATTGGTGCACCGAACGTCATCACGTTATTTACGCGGCGCCATTTTGGATTGGGCCGTGTGTGCACGCAACTAGCCGCGCTTTTACAGTAAGCGTGTTGTCTGTTTCACTCCCGACGACACGCTCGTCAATTACAAATATTCAAGCGCGTTAAATGAAACCTTGCGTGTTGTCAGTTTCCCGACGATACGCACGTCAATTACAAATATTAAAACGCAACCTCTGAAACCTTGCGTGTCATTTACAGAAATTGATCGGCTGCAGTCCGGAAGTGTGTTGTCACCTTAATTCAGCGACGACACACACGTCATTTCTTTTGCTTAACTAGTGTGGAAACATGCTGTGGAGACAACACTGTTTCAGCGCGTAAAGCTATACTTCAGAGACAACACTGTTTCAGCGCGTAAAGCTATACTTCAGCGACGCGCACGCTTTTCTTCAGTTTACAGCGCGTAAAGCTATACTTCAGCGACGCGCACGCTTCTCTTCATTTTGGAACACACTCTCTAACAACGAGTTGTAAGTTATTGTCAATTAGCCTATAATCTATGGCTACCAATATCAGTCACATCACGCAGCCCCCCCCTTTCTTAAGCAAACCAGGCAGCCCGCCTATTATCTGGACTGAGTGGTTTAGACTTTTTGAAAACCATTTAGTCGCTATAGACGCAGTGGACTATTCTGCTGCTCGTAAATTCGCATTATTGTTTGGTTGCCTGGGTCAGGCCGCCCAGAGAATTTTTGACAGCGTGGTTCCAATCCCACCCCCAGCCTCCCACTCTGGTGACAGCCAATGGAACGCGTACCTGGAAGCAATAGCACGCCTTAAGAAACAGTTTTCTGACGAGCCGAATATCATGTTAGAGCGCCACAACTTTTATAAAAGGAAACAAAAAGACGAGGAAAAAGTGGAGGAATACATTTCAGCACTCCGCGTATTAGCTATTACATGCGGATTTGGCCCTTTAACAGATAATTATATCAGAGATCAGTTTGTGTTTAATTGTGCATCCAGAAAGATCAAAGAAAGAATACTGAGTTGCAAAAACCCACCTTTATCTGAAGTGATCGACTTAGCCTTGAGTATTGAACGTTCAGCTATTTCCAGTAAGGCTATGCAGGAGGATAATAAACTGGGAGTTAATTCAGTCACTCAATCTGATTCCGATCACGATATCTCATTGTCTGCGGTACATGTGAAGGGTAAACCGACAAAATTTCCTCAAAAGAGACAACCTCTTTTCTGTTACAGGTGCGGTTCAAAGAACCATATTGGGAATTACCCAGGTTGCCCTGCTATCAACAAACGTTGTACCGTATGTAAAAAAATAGGCCATTTTCAGGGGGTGTGCAGGAATGTTAGGAAACCTATCAACATTCGCTACGTTGATTCTGAGATAGATTCATGTTCCGACTCTCTTAATAATATCATTGTGACTTTAGACTGTGAAGGTGATGCTATTTCCATAAAGGGTCCTTTGTGTCAGGCATCAATTGATAGCATTAGTCTACAAGTCATGGCAGACTCTGGTTCGCCGATTACCATTCTGAGAGATACTACATTCTACGATCTTTGGAAGAGTAAACAATTAATGCATTCTGATGTCTACCCAAAAGCCTTCGGGGAGAAAGACATTAATATGATTGGGTATTTCCTAGGTGTGGTGCAATGCCTTGGCAGAGAAACTACAACAAAAGTTTATGTAGCAGAAAAAGGGAAAAATATTATTGGGTGGAAAGATTTAGCTCGCATGGGTCTGTACTTAGTTCCAGGTGACGAAAACCCAATCAAAGTGGGTGAGCTACCGATATGTAATATTAATTGTTCTGATTCTGACATGAATGTTGAAATGTTAGACGAGATAATTTCAGAATTTAAACCTGTATTTAGCAATCAGGTGGGTCGGGTTAAAGGTGTGGAGCACCATATCAGATTAGCCCCTGGTGCACACCCTGTAGCACATAAGGTACGTTCAGTTCCTATGAGCGTCAGAGAGGAACTAAAGCTCACATTAAAAGATTTGAGTGATCAGGGCGTCATTGAAACCACGGATTCTTCTCAGTGGGTGGCACCCATCGTGGTCGCGCGCAAAAGTCCGGCGAGGTCAGACTTTGCGCGGATTTGCGCTCGCTGAATAAGAACATATTGGTGGATTGCCACCCACTACCCAGAATCCATGAACTATTAGCAAACTTGGGTGGCGCTAAGTGGTTTTCGTTGATCGACCTGAGATCGGCATATCACCAAGTATCACTCTCTAAGGAGTCCCAAGAATTGACAACATTTGTCACTCCTTTCGGGCGTATAAATTTCTTCGCCTCCCTTTCGGTTTAGCATCAGCTGGGAGTGTATTCCAAAAGTTAATGGACTCACTGTTTCATGACATCAAGGGCGTTCAAACATATTTGGACGACATCCTTATTTATGCTAAATCATTTGAGGAACACAACGACATCCTTAAACGTGTTCTTACGATTTTAAGATCTAAGGAAATGACAGTGAGAGCTGATAAATGTAAATTCGCAGTGCAAGAGTTGGAATACTTGGGCCATACTGTATCTTGTCAAGGGATTAAACCGAAATTTTCAGTGATCAGGGCTATTGAAGATGCTATGGCACCTAAGGATAAAGACGCTTTACGCTCTTTCTTAGGCCTAGCAGAATATTATGCAAGGTTCGTACCATGTTATGCACAAGCTGTGGAACCCTTACGAGTATTACTTAGGAAGGGTCATAGTTTCAAATGGTCTGACGATTTAGAAACAGCATTTAAGAACGTAAAAATGTTAATTGTTTCTGCTCAAGCACTTCATGCGTTTAGAGATGACTGTATGTCACTGATAACTGTTGATGCAAGTATTTTTGGCCTTGGGGCTGTTTTAAGCCAAAGAGTGGATGGTCGGGAACTCACTGTAGCGTTCGCGTCCAGAGCACTTAAACAGTTTGAACAGCAGTACAGCACAATTGAGCGTGAAGCTCTTGCGTGCGCATGGGCTGTTCAGAAGTTTAAGATGTACATCTGGGGGCGCAAATTTGAGTTGATAACGGACCATAAACCTTTGGTATACATATTTAACAAAATTAATACTTCTAATATGTCTGCCAGGTTAATGAGGATTGTTTCAAAGCTACAAGAATATAACTTTGTGGTGAAACACATACAGGGTGGAAGGAATTTCCGAGCGGACTGTTTGTCCAGGTTACTTATGGACAGGGACGATGAAGAAGACTCCCTATTGGAGGATATTGAGTGTGTGGCATTAGTAGACGCAGTACATGAGTACGATTCTGTGTTGTCCGAGGGCGATTGGAAAACAGCTTGCGAGAACGATGCAATTTAAAAAAAAGTAGTTGATTACTCAACTTGCGTTTGGCCGGAATCTAGATGTTTGAACAGTGATTTACGTATTTTCGCTCAGGTGTCGGACGAACTATCCGTTGAAAATGGCATTGTTCGAAGGGGTGATAAGTTTGTTCCCCCGGCAGGGGTTCGGCCTTCTATCATTAACAAAGCTCACTTGGGACATCTGGGATCCACTAAGACCATTATGAAAATTAAACAGCATTACTGGTGGCCGTCTTTGGATTCACAAGTTAAGAGCGTTATTGATAGATGCCCTGAATGTCTGCTATCGGATAAGCACTGGCGGACCTTAAAGACGCCTTTGCACCCTACAGAGTTCCCTAAAGTGCCATGGGAAAAGATTGGTTTAGATTTCTCAGGGCCTTACTCAACACTTGGTCAAGATAAGAAATATGCCATTCTGGCAGTTGATTATTTTTCCAAATGGATGTACCACAATTTCGTAGAATCCCCTGATACTGGATCAACCATTTCATTTTTAAACAAAATATTTGCATTGGAGGGTGCCCTCAAAATCATCGTGACTGATAACGGCACGCATTTTGTTTCAGAAAGGATGTGCACGTTTCTGAAAAAGTTAGACATTAAACATCTCAAGGTAGCTTTATACTCTCCCACGTCTAACGGTTTAGTCGAAAGGGTTAACAAAGTGGTGAAAGAAGGTATTCAGACCGCGTTAGCTTCAGGGTTGGATGTAGGCGAATTTATTGTACAAAAGATCTGGAGTTATAACACATCCCCTCACTGTACGACTGGGATACCTCCTTTACATTGTTAAGGGGTAGAGAGGCTCATACTTCACTGTTTCCATCTTGGTTGAAGGACATGTCTACCGAACCTATGGTTGATTACAAAGATATTTGTAATAGAGTTCACGCCAAACAGTTACGGATGAAAGAAAATTTTGACAAGAGGTGCCATTTAGATGGTGAGGATGTTTGTGTTGGTGATTGGGTACTAATCAGGAGACCTGACAGGGTCAGAAAGGGGGAGTCGAAGTTTCTGACGCCTGAGCAGGTATGCAAGGTCAGCAAGGGAGCTGCTTTTGTTGGAACAAAAGGTTGGTGGAACAAAAGACAATTAGTCAAAGTTTCTACTGAACAGGCCAGAATATTGCAAGGAAGACAGAGAAATTTCGTGGATGGTCTTGATTGGGAGCACTGGTTAGTTTCTAAGGAATCTGCTAGTTCTTGCGATCATGTTTTTCCAGCTCAAGCCACAGGTGCAAGCCAGGTTGGGGGCAACATTTCTGTTCAACCAGCCAACAGTAAGGGGGGCACGAGCTCTTCCAGGGGCCGCAGTATAAACGTACCAAAAAGATTTGACGATTTTATTAGGTATTGAACCTGTTCATCTTATATCAATTCGTTATTTCGTTAGTTGCTTACTTTGTTTTCTTTTAAGGGGGAAGGTGATGTAGTATGTGTTACACTGTATTTCCATGTCATTGTACATCGCGCGCTGATGGCGTTCTCCACGTGGTCAGCGCGCGATACTTACATCGTGTGTTATTTGTAGTAGTGTTCGCTTGAACGCTGTCCAGCACTCGGACATGGAGCGTACGTCGGTGCAGGGTTCGGATGGCAGGAGTCAGTTGCTATCCGGACAGCTGGCCGAGAGGACGCTCCGTGTGGCGGGTGGACGAGTTACGAATAAACCTTTTCCGGAACCTTAAGAAGTCTCCCGTTTCAACTTATTTCAACAGACCTTTTGTGGCGCCTCACTCTTATGTTTTCTTCACGCTATTCTTGTAAAGCACATTTCCCCCCCTTCAGCACCTGTTTCGGAACGCTGCTGTACTCATCTTATCGATACAAAAGGGGACTGGGGGTGAGTGTTTGATTGGCTCAAGCGTTCCGTCCATCATCCCCTTTTGTATCGCTTTGTTCGCCCTAAGTTGGCGGGGGTATGCCCAGACGTGGGTCCCTTGCTCACTTTGCCACTGGATTCAAGCAAGCCTGGCTGATGACGGCTGGAATGCCAGAAACCGGTCCTAGGATGCTTGTTTCCGGTCCAGGGAAGACATGGCTTGGCAGTTCGGGCTGGACTGTTCCCATGAGGCACAGGGTCAGACTGATTTGCATATGGCCATGTCTGAACTGGGGTGGTGGAGTGAGCTAAAGAATGATGATGGATTAAACCCAGATCAGTTGACTGGGGGTGAGTGTTTGATTGGCTCAAGCTGCTCCGTCCATCATCCCCTTTGTATCGCTTTGTTCGCCCTAAGTTGGCGGGGTATGCCCAGACGTGGGTCCCTTGCTCACTTTGCCACTGGATTCAAGCAAGCCTGGCTGATGACGGCTGGAATGCCAGAAACCGGTCCTAGGATGCTTGTTTCCGGTCCAGGGAAGACATGGCTTGGCAGTTCGGGCTGGACTGTTCCCATGAGGCACAGGGTCAGACTGATTTGCATATGGCCATGTCTGAACTGGGGGTGGTGGAGTGAGCTAAAGAATGATGATGGATTAAACCCAGATCAGTTGACTGGGGGTGAGTGTTTGATTGGCTCAAGCTGCTCCGTCCATCATCCCCTTTGTAGTCGCTTTGTTCGCCCCTAAGTTGGCGGGGGTATGCCCAGACGTGGGTCCCTTTGCTCACTTTGCCACTGGATTCAAGCAAGCCTGGCTGATGACGGCTGGAATGCCAGAAACCGGTCCTAGGATGCTTGTTTCCGGTCCAGGGAAGACATGGCTTGGCAGTTCGGGCTGGACTGTTCCCATGAGGCACAGGGTCAGACTGATTTGCATATGGCCATGTCTGAACTGGGGTGGTGGAGTGAGCTAAAGAATGATGATGGATTAAACCCAGATCAGTTGACTGGGGGTGAGTGTTTGATTGGCTCAAGCTGCTCCGGTCCATCATCCCCTTTTGTATCGCTTTGTTCGCCCCTAAGTTGGCGGGGGTATGCCCAGACGTGGGTCCCTTGCTCACTTTGCCACTGGATTCAAGCAAGCCTGGCTGATGACGGCTGGAATGCCAGAAACCGGTCCTAGGATGCTTGTTTCCGGTCCAGGGAAGACATGGCTTGGCAGTTCGGGCTGGACTGTTCCCATGAGGCACAGGGTCAGACTGATTTGCATATGGCCATGTCTGAACTGGGGTGGTGGAGTGAGCTAAAGAATGATGATGGATTAAACCCAGATCAGTTGACTGGGGGTGAGTGTTTGATTGGCTCAAGCGTTCCGGTCCATCATCCCCTTTTGTATCGCTTTGTTCGCCCCTAAGTTGGCGGGGGTATGCCCAGACGTGGGTCCCTTGCTCACTTTGCCACTGGATTCAAGCAAGCCTGGCTGATGACGGCTGGAATGCCAGAAACCGGTCCTAGGATGCTTGTTTCCGGTCCAGGGAAGACATGGCTTGGCAGTTCGGGCTGGACTGTTCCCATGAGGCACAGGGTCAGACTGATTTGCATATGGCCATGTCTGAACTGGGGTGGTGGAGTGAGCTAAAGAATGATGATGGATTAAACCCAGATCAGTTGACTGGGGGTGAGTGTTTGATTGGCTCAAGCTGCTCCGTCCATCATCCCCTTTGTATCGCTTTGTTCGCCCTAAGTTGGCGGGGTATGCCCAGACGTAGGTCCCTTGCTCACTTTGCCACTGGATTCAAGCAAGCCTGGCTGATGACGGCTGGAATGCCAGAAACCGGTCCTAGGATGCTTGTTTCCGGTCCAGGGAAGACATGGCTTGGCAGTTCGGGCTGGACTGTTCCCATGAGGCACAGGGTCAGACTGATTTGCATATGGCCATGTCTGAACTGGGGTGGTGGAGTGAGCTAAAGAATGATGATGGATTAAACCCAGATCAGTTGACTGGGGGTGAGTGTTTGATTGGCTCTAGCTGCTCCGTCCATCATCCCCTTTGTATCGCTTTGTTCGCCCTAAGTTGGCGGGGTATGCCCAGACGTGGGTCCCTTGCTCACTTTGCCACTGGATTCAAGCAAGCCTGGCTGATGACGGCTGGAATGCCAGAAACCGGTCCTAGGATGCTTGTTTCCCGGTCCAGGGAAGACATGGCTTGGCAGTTCGGGCTGGACTGTTCCCATGAGGCACAGGGTCAGACTGATTTGCATATGGCCATGTCTGAACTGGGGTGGTGGAGTGAGCTAAAGAATGATGATGGATTAAACCCAGATCAGTTGACTGGGGGTGAGTGTTTGATTGGCTCAGCTGCCCGTCCATCATCCCCTTTTGTATCGCTTTGTTCGCCCTAAGTTGGCGGGGGTATGCCCAGACGTGGGTCCCTTGCTCACTTTGCCACTGGATTCAAGCAAGCCTGGCTGATGACGCCTGGAATGCCAGAAACCGGTCCTAGGATGCTTGTTTCCGGTCCAGGAAGACATGGCTTGGCAGTTCGGGCTGGACTGTTCCCATGAGGCACAGGGTCAGACTGATTTGCATATGGCCATGTCTGAACTGGGGTGGTGGAGTGAGCTAAAGAATGATGATGGATTAAACCCAGATCAGTTGACTGGGGGTGAGTGTTTGATTGGCTCAAGCGTTCCGTCCATCATCCCCTTTTGTAGTACTCATCTTATCAGCTTGCGGTTCCGCTGCTGTTTTGGTGCCCGGTGATAGCCTTGCTGGGGAATGTGGAGAGAGCATCTGGGGAAGTTAAGAGCTTTGAAATATATGCTCTTACAACCGCTGGTCGTGTTTGCTTGAACTGCCTAGTTGTTTTTTTGTGAAAAGAGAGGCATCTCTGGACAGGAAACAGCACTTTGAGAACTGCACCAAATTTGAGGTTGTCTTCACTCTGCGTTTTGAGCAGCTGTGTGGAGGAAGTTTTTTTGCCTGTCACGCTGACTGGCACAGCATTTCATTTGTGTCATCGGTGAGGAGCCTTCCACACCATATCGTGCATGGAGTGAGTTGAGTGTTGGTCGCGCTGACTGGCACAGCTGTGCATCTTTTCGGTTTTCAGAGGACACTCGCACGCACCACAGAAGATCTAAACCAGTCACGCTGGCTGGCACAGCGTGTTTTGCTTTAAGCCTGAGAGTACTTTTTGAACTTTTAGTGTTAACCTTTCCCCCTAAGGAGCAAGCATTCCTCCCTTTCTGCTCTTGCTTTCCTGTTTCTTTGAGTCTACTGTCTCCTGGAAATTGTGCTTAAGTACTGGCAATTCTTCATCTCAGCAAAGGTGTTTGTTGGTGAATAAGAATCATTAACTACCAACTAATACAAGAAAGAGCAAACTTTTACTCTCACAGTGCAGATATTGTACAACACCGCCATCTAGTGGAAGTTATTTTTGTTTAACTTGCTGTTTCATTGCTGCAGGCCTCTTGTCTTCGCATGATCACTGGTTGACTTTTTTTGGTAAAATTGGGTTGGTGTGTGTATTGTAACCGGTGGGTGGTGTTGAAAACTAAGGGACAACGAAGGGAGATAGTTTCTCAATTATTTCATGGTAGAAACGTTTAACCATTCATATATAACATGCAGAATGTTACACCTCCACCATTCTTCTTGGTCACGCCAGGGAGCCTACTCTGAAGTGGATCAAGTGGAAAAAGGTTTTTCAAAACTATGCTGTGGTATGTGGTCCAAATCTAGGTTTGGAAAGGAAAGTAGCATTGCTATTACACTACCTAGGGGCAGAAGGTCAAGAAATTCTAGAACATCTCCCCGAATTGAATGCTAACGATGCCAGAGGGTTAAACGAATATGAAATAAGCTTAAAAAGCTAGACATACATTTCTTGCCAAAAATCAGCACCATCATGGAACGGTACCATTTTGAGAAGAGAGGACAGAAAGAGGGCGAGACAGTAGAAGAATTTGTGTCTGAGCTAAGAAAACTGGCCGCGAGTTGCAAATTCGGCGGGGCATGTGAAGAAAGAATAAGAGATCAGTTTCTATTAACGTGTAAGATAGAGAGAATATGCGAAGAGCTTTGGTTGAAAGATGACCCACCTCTGGGGGATGTGTTAATTGTTGCTAAACAGGTTGAGCAGATGATGAAGTGTATCAGTGAAATTAAACTAGATAGCGAAGGGAAGACAAAGGTAAATGAAATAACGAGTGAGAGTGAAAGTGTACTAGCGGTTAAAGGTGCCAAAAGTGATCAGAAGGAAAACAAAGGTGGTTGGAATTCAAAAGGCAATTGCTACAGGTGTGGCAAAGTAGGCCATTGGGCAAATAGTAGGGAGTGCCCTGCGCTCAAGGCAACCTGCAACAATTGTGGAAGGAGAGGACATTTTAGAACCTGCTGCAGGAGTAATGCAAACTACAAAAGAAGCAGTAGAGATGACACAACACGAGTCTGTGATGAAATTGTGTTGCAAGTTGAGAATGGGGCTGCGAGTAACCCGAAAGACTTCATAGCTATTGATGAGACAAAGATTGAAGCCATGTTTGACTCTTGCTCAAAACTGACCATTATTTTCGCAGAGGAATTTGAGAAGGTGTCAAGAGGCAGGTTGAAACTGCACAGAATGGATGTCAGGCTGGGGGGCTATGGTGGTCAACCCATACATATGAGAGGTTTCTTTTGGGGTACAGTTGGCTATAAGGATAGAGTTGCTGTAACCAAGGTCTATGTGTCAAGTAAAGGAGACAACATACTGGGGTGGCAAGCGCAGAAGGATCTGGGCATCTATCTCAATCCTAATAAGAACCCGCAAATTTTGGTACAAGAGGTGGGCAAAACATGTGAGGGAATTAAAGATGAGTTCAAAGAGGTGTTCTCTGAACGTTTGGGCTGTCTTAAGAACTATGCGCACAAAATCAGAGTCAAAGAGAACGCAAAACCAGTGACAGCCAAGGTCAGAAGTCTGCCTATTTCCATGCAGGAACCTGTGAGAGAGGAATTGGAGAAACTGTGTTGTTTGGGAGTGATCGAACCGGGTGGAGGCCACAGAGTGGTTGGCACCCATAGTGGCAGCTAAGAAAGGAGATGGGGCGGTGCGCTTATGCATAGACCTTAGGGCGTTAAACAGAGAGGTGATTGTAGACAAGTTTCCCCTCCCCAACATCTCTCAAATGATGAGCAGACTAGCTGGTGCCAAGGTCTTCTCTACTTTGGACCTAACATCAGCCTATTATCAGGTCAGACTACACCCAGAGTCACAAGACCTCACAGCCTTTGTCACACCTATGGGGGCCTACAAGTTCAAACGTATGCCTTTTGGACTTGTTTCGGCCGCGGCCATTTTCCAAAGGATCATGAGCAACCTTCTAAAAGGGATTCCGGGAGTTCTATGCTACCAGGATGATGTTCTGATCTTTGGAGAAGACAACGCACAGCATGAACGTAGGCTCAGACAAGTCCTAGGGAGATTCATAGAGCAAGGCCTTACCGTGAAGAGGGAGAAATGTAGGATTGGGTGCTCAGAGATAGAATTTCTGGGTCATAAGGTAACGGAGGAAGGGATTCTTCCTAAGACAGAGTTGCGAAACACCATCCTTAATCTAACCCCTCCCAGAAGCAAAGAGGAGATAAAATCCTTTATGGGTATGATTGAATTTTACAGTAAATTTGTTCCGAACTTTGCTAGACGCACCTATCAGATTCGTAATCTTCTCAGGAAAGGGGTAATGTTTGACTGGAGTGAGGCATGCCAAAGGGAGTTCGATGACACTAAGAAAGCACTGGCTGAGACACCTAATCTCAAAGCTTTTGTTCCCGGTAGGAGGACCATCCTAACTACTGACGCTAGCTCAAAAGGGTTGGGTGCGGTTCTCACCCAAGAGGGTGAAATGGGGGTAGAGACCATAGCGTTCGCCTCCCGTTCTCTACGCCAGGCAGAGTACAACTACTCAGTTATCGAGAAAGAGGCTCTTGCTGTACATTGGGCCACTAACAAATTCAGAGATTTTGGGTGGGGGACTAAGTTCGGCGTAAGGACAGACCACAAACCCCTGGTCGAAGTCTTTACCAAGAAAGGGTTGGATGCCATCTCGAGCAGGATGAGGAGGTGGGTAGTGAGCCTACAAGAATACACCTTTGGGGTCGAATATGTACCAGGGGTGAGGAATTTAGCCGCTGACTGTCTCTCGCGGCTTGTGGAGGAAATTCCGGTAGGGAACAAGGATGGAAACAGGCAAGGGGAAGAGGACTATGAGATGAGGAGTGAGAACGTGTGTGTCATCACTCAAGGGGCGGTGGAAGAAGAACGGTGGAAGGAGGAGTTGAGTGCAGATGTACTTCTTCAAAGAGTTTGTGAGAAGATCAAGGTTGGCTGGTCTGATCTAGACAAAAGGGAAGAGTCTCTCAGGCCATACTGGATGGTCAGAGATGAGCTTTCCGTCATGGACAAATGTCTCTTCCTTGGTACAAAGTTAGTTCCTCCAGGAAACCTGAGAGAGGTTTTAGTTAACTTGGCTCATGAGGGCCACCTGGGCATTACCAAAACTAAGCAGAGGTTACGCCTGGATTATTGGTGGCCAAACATGGATTTGGAGATAGAGAGGAAAATAAGGGAGTGTGTACCATGCTCCGCCAGTGATAAGGTACTTAAACAACACACACCTCCCATGCAATGCAGGTCACCGGCGGAAGGTTCGTGGGCTGATGTAGCTTTAGATATAGTAGGACCATTGACAGGGGAAAACCGCACTCCATACATACTAGTACTCATGGATTTATAATCCAAGTGGCCTGAGGTAAAGTTTGTGTCAGAAATCACAACCAAGTCAGTCGTCGAGTTTCTACTGGAGGTGTTCCTTCGTGAGGGTTTACCCAGTAGCATTCTGACGGATAATGGGGTACAACTCTGCTCTAAAGAGATGAGGGAATTCCTTGAGTGCAATGGGATCAAACACAAGTTTTGTGCTCTCTACCATCCTGAGAGTAACGGGATGGTTGAAAGATTCAACAAGACCATCAAAGAAAGCATCCAGTTAGCTAAGGCCAGTGGGTTGAGCTGGAAGGACGAGGTTGTCAAACGTCTGGAGGCCTACAGGTTGACTCCCCATGAAACCACGGGCATGACACCATTTGAGCTATTGAGAGCTAGAAAACCCAACTCTAGATTGGTACCAGGGTGGATGAAATGGTACAAGGGGTGGACCACTCTAACCAAAGAGACACCATGGAGGGACAGAGAAAGGAAGGCCATGGCGGATAGGAAGAGGAGGTTTGACAAAACTCACGCAGTAAAAGAGATTCGATTCAAAGTAGGTGACCTAGTTAAGATCAGAGACCCGACAGGGAGACCGAACTGGTCAGAGTTCACGGAACCCACAAGAATTGTGAAGCTGTTCAGAAATGCTGTCAAGACACAGGATGGGCGGATCTGGAATCTGGGCAGAGTGGCAAGTTGCACTGTATCCACAGCGCATGGGGACACGCCCAAAAGTGTGGAGTCATGCAAGTCGGATTCTGCCATGTCTTGTGAGTCAACAGCTGCTGGGAGGATCAACACTCACCGAAGGTTGAGTGGTAGGGTTGCCTGTTGTCCCAAATATTTGGAATAGTATGTTGATAAGTAATCCAGAGTTTTCCTGTTCTATGTCTTGCTAATTCTCTTCTGTTTTAATTGTAGAGGAGGGGGATGTGTGGTATCTTCTGTTGTAGGGGATGATTGTCCTGTTGCCGCACCCCTCCCCCTCGGGTCTTATGTTCTTGCCCAGTTTGAGATGATTTAGAATGCTGCCGCACCGAAGGTTCGAAGTCGAGCTCCCTGCATGGAGACGGCGGGCCCTGGCAGTGTGAGCTGTGGCTTAGGTTAATTGCTGTCAAGAACAATAAAGCTCTTATCTGAGATTATCCACGTTTCCCTGTGATGTTTCATGCCTGCATGGATTCCTCTTAAATTTCACAACCAGGAAGTCACTAGTGCCTCTGATTGTCATGGCTCCTGTCGGTGTCTCATGTCATATAAATGTGATGTCACAAGTGCCTCTGACTGTCAGTCATGGTTCCTGTCGGTGTCTGGTATCATATAATTGCGATGTCTCAATGCCTCTGCTTGGAAGGGCTCCTAACTGTGTAGCACTGTACCACTAATATCCTTGACGCTGCCCAGTGGATGGGTGTGGTGGGCGGTTTGAAGCTAAGATGAATGAATGAGCCACTCCACCCAGAACTTGATGCTTTCATTTATTTTTCAGGTGCACGAGGATTGTGCCTCAAGTATGCCCCAGGCATGTGACTGTGGGCCCCTGAGGGACCACATTCTGCCCCCATCAGCCATATATCCAGTTATCTTGGTGAGTGCACAGTCTTTAAGCACCAAATCCTTCATTTAGCAGACATTCATCCCTTTATGGAGGTAAATGTGGGTTTCAGGGGGTATTCTGATCCCAAAAAGAATACTTTGCTTCATGGTGGTAACTGCAGGCCCCTGAGAGGGGTCACATTATTCCCCAGGCTCTCGTGCATGCTGTCGTCTTAATGGGATAGGGGCCTGGGGAGTGTAATACAGTATTGTGGCCTGCAGAGGTCCGAATCCCTTCCTGCAGCCATATAGTCCTTCAACCTGGAGCGGGCAAACCCTTCAAAGGCCACGATCTGGCTAAGCCATACTTATGTTTTGTCATCTTGGTCTGTACCACATCTTGCCCCCTACTGTCCCACGTGGAGTCACATCCTGCCCGCTGTAGATACACATCCCATCTTGTGTGGTATGCATCTCTTCTTCCATGTGCAAGAGCAAGGGCATGTGGTCATGTGCCACAATGGCGTAGGGTTTGGCTCCACTTTCACCTAGCCTGTAGCTAGAAGAGTTCAGGAAGTTGTTGGGATATGGGCAATAGTTCATCCCTCTGCCCAGCACCCTCTTCCTCCCTTGCTGATTCTTAAAGAGAGCTCTGCACTCTTACCCCATGCTTAGAATGAAGGGCTGTGGGCTGCTGCCAGCATTTCCCTGTAGAAGGTCACAACACAACCTCCCCACCCATGAAATATATCCTTCAAAAACGTTTTCAGATGCCTACTGACTAACGTATGACCTCCGGACATCTCCCTGCGCACCCCACACTGCTATTAACTTTATAATTCCAAGTATTCCCTCTAGGGATTCACCAGATTATTTCTACCTTTGTGGAGAAAAGGCCCAAAAAGGAACTTTTAGATGGCCTTTTCCTCGGTCCAGACACATCCTCTGTATAACCCATTTGAAAACAATGCCCTGTGCATAAACATAGAGATCCCCTGCTTATCCTCATAGATGGCTCATACGACATTAGTGTAGGCCTAGCAACCCTCTGTATATCACAATCACACTCTCAAAGACTTCTGCGTAGGCCTCTCCAATGCTATGTAAACAAACCTCCGGTAGACCCCTCAATCCCCTTTATAGGGACCTTAGATTTTCTGTGTATCCACATTGGACACCAGATGGAAAATGTACTTTCCTTGACAGCCCCATGCATATGACCATTACAACTCTGGTGCCCTCAGTACAAACCTAAATTGTCTCCTTCAGGTCAACAATAGACCACCAGATATCTCCAGACCTAAACACCCCCCTGTATATCCCCAATAGACCTTAGATGCCCTCTTTATAGACCAATACTGTCCCCTTTATATCCTAATTAGACCCCAGATGCCACCTGTGTAGGCCTGTACACATACATTAGACAACCAGATGCCCTCTTCTCAGACCTGGACAGTCCTCTGTGTATTCACATCAAAGCTCTAAAGGCCCTCTGCTATAGGCTTGGCCCCATAGATCCCCATTAGCCTCCCAAATGCCCTGTGCCGAAGGCCAGGACATCCTGCAAAAGCTGACAAGGCTGCTTTACTCATTTTGCCTCCTGTGTTTCAGGAGAGACAGAACAGTCAGAAGAATGGCATTTCATCCACGGACGAGCCCACGCCAGCTTCCAGCACTCCTGACGGGCAGGCATTACGGGTAAGATTGTTTGCACTAACATGTGCAGTTCATCCTTCTGAATAGCAGAACAGGTTCGGGAGGGCCTGCACAGATTTTGGCTTTTAGGGGTTAGCAGAGCCAAGCTCTGCCTGCTGTTGGAACCGGTACAATTTGGCAGGTCTCATTGCAACGGCTGTGGTGTTGTTGTTTAGAGCTGGGAATGTGGGTTCCATCTGCTCTTGTTTGGGATCAGCTAGGCCATTCTGAGGAGTTGCCTTTCTCACTAGTTGCCTCTTTCTCCATCTCTGCCCAGATCCTCGCAATACCGAACACGCACCCTCTACTGGTCTTCGTCAACCTAAAGAGTGGGGGCAAGCAAGGCGAGAGGTAGGAACTGGGACCACCGTGCTGTTCTTAAATATCTTCCTTAGTGCTTTCTTTTATCCCATCTGTGGCTTCCCTCTGCCATGTTTGTTGGCATTCGTCTTGTGCTAGGTCTGCTGGTATAGCTTCTGGGGGTCAATGAGGTAGTACAAACGAAGGAGGTCATGGAAAAGGATCAGACATCCTGTGGTGCTGGGTTATTTTAGTCACAGCGCAGTAGGCGGTTACTGAAACAGTGGCATGGGCATCTCTGCATGCGCTGACACTTCTTTCCCAGGGCTGGGGTTTAGCTCTGATGGTGAAGCATTCTGGATATAGCAGACATGTGCCACTCGATTTTTGATCAAGCGCAACAGCTTGAATTATATCCCAAGCCTCAAGTTTCCAAGGTCTGCAACTTATCCAGTAGACCTATGTATACTTGTGTATCTGTGGACCACAAACCCAGCTCTCAATCAGCAGAGCACTATACTGAGCCAGGGAGGGTCTGTGATATGGTAACACAGGTGAAAGTATGTGTGTGGGGGTCTCTTAATGTGACTTGTGAGGCTACGAAGTGATTGCTGATTTTCCGCCAGATGAGAGATTCCATGAAAAGATGAGTTTTCAGCTCATTATGCCAATGAAGTACCCTAAGCGCGTGAGTGATCCTGTTGTGTTTTCTTAGTCCATTGATAAGTTGTACTTATGCACGAAGAGCATTCAGAAGAGTAAGGTGAAAGTCTAAGGCAGTTGTGAGAATAACTTTGCCTCTGTCCAGCTGGTGGAGACTAACCAGTGGTCCGCTGTGCCAAAGCCTGGCTCTTGGACGAATTATATCACTTTTTCAAAGATGCGATTGCTGATAGTAGCGTGCCTCTTTCTTCTTTGTGACTGCAAAGTCTTCCAGGAATGGAAAGATCCATGTGTGGTGTGTACCATGCTTGAGCATTTTGTTCAGTATACATGTTTGAATCACTGATAGTGTGTGGTATGTACCAGGTTGCAAGACAGATGTGTTCAGTATATATAAATACATTTAGGTTTGTAGTTATGTGCTACCTGATGTTTTGAGAGACCATTTCCAAAGGCATATCCGCGTGGCCTGTGAAGTAAAGGTGGAAGTTTAGATGTCCATTCAGGTTGCCTTGGGGATTTCTGGTTGGAAGATGGTTATGCACAAAGGAGTTTGAAAGAGAGTATTGCTTGTGGTCTCCTCTGATGGAAGGGGCCTGTTCCTTGACAGGGGAAGTAGAGGTGGTTCAAGTCACCGAGTGCATGATTCTCATCATCGGCAATAACTGGGAGCACCTAGAAACTGATTTATTGTCAATTTAAGCACTTTAAACTGAATCATCTCTAGGAGGAACCCTGAATAGACATTGGAAGCAGGGAAGGAGGTTGGAAGATCAGTCAAGGTGGTGAGAGGGAGAGAATTCTGTGCATCCTGTTGTAACACTTTTAACTGCACAGAGCCCTGGATAAAGGGTGGACAACTATGTACACACTCCTCATTTCCTCTAGTCATGGGAAATCACAGATAAGACCTCCTCAAGTTCTGAAGGTCTAGACCTTAAGCTTCTGCTGTCTGGCTCACTTCACAAACCCTTCAGCTCCACAACATACCCACACACAATCCCATCCAGGCTTTCTTTTTGTCATTGATTCACCCCCCACACTTGGTCCGAGATATTCTCCTTGGTGGTCATATAAAAATAGGGTATCTACGTTTCCTCCGAATACAGTGTTTGATCGCATGTTTGGTGTCAAAGAATCCAGATTTGTGCAGATGTGTACAGTGAACCAGTGGCATGAAAGGACATTTTCAATACCCATGGACTTGTATGAAGGTTCATGACTTATTACCTGTTCTAACTACACATGCTCTCTACCTGCACACTAGTCCTCCTTGCACAGGGTGTGAGTTCTGAAGCCTAAAGTGTTATTCCCGCCTCTGATTTAGGAATTCACCATTGCCCCTTTTTTCACAGAGTGCTCCGGAAATTCCAGTACCTGCTCAACCCAAGACAGGTGTATGATCTTCAGAAAGGTGGTCCGGCCCCGGGGTAAGAAACTTCATCAGCGACAAAGTTGGTTGAATGAGGAAGGCTGCAGGCCTTGATCTCGTTATCCCGACTTCAGTACCAGGCAGTCGCTTAACAGACAGTTGCCAGAGTAAGGGTGCAGGAAAGATGTGGTAAAGAAGCTGCCCATTGACCGGTACAAGAGCAGGAACACTGGGCCTGATTCTTAAACCAATGTGCACATGTAAACGACACATAGCTGTGCAAGTAGCTTACATTACAAGTGCAAATTTTATTTCTGAGTAAATCTTCATACAGGGGCTAGTTGCAGTCCTGTGACCGTTCACGAACTGTTAGTAGATAGTATCCTATTCTCTGCTGGAGATCTGCTGTCTTTAAGTGCAATAATAAATCCGTTTTCAAGTTTTGGAGGGGACACCTCTAAAATTGATGAGGATTTACGGGAAAGGGTTCCTCCATTAGGAAATTTTCTTTTTCCCATTCAAAAATAAAAATAATTTAACAGGTGTAAATGCAAAATGTTTAACTTTCTTTGAATCGAGGCACCCGTATCACAGCCGCCTACAAATATTAGCACTCCTTTCCTGGAACTGAGGGCATAAGTTCACAGGGTCCATCAACAGATTTACATTAAGCAGACCTATTTTAGTATACTTTTCGAATAAAAATTATTGTAACAAATATTGAAAGGGCCCATCCTGAAACACAAAAATTGCAACCTTTCACATTGAATGTTGATTGAGGGCCCTCCCCGCCCCCGATCCAGCAGGTAGCCATGCAGTTGCCCATCAAGTTCCCAGTAGGCAGTACAGCACGGTTAGGAGAAAACACAGGCCTAGAATGCTGATGGCGGAAAAGACAGCCACTGATGTTGAAACAAGCCTGCAGCGCTAGCCTTTAGTTCCACTTCCTTGGCCAAGCTTGAAGTTCTTGGACATTCTTGGATGTATTTCTCCATTTTGCTGCCTGAAAACCAGTGGCGGCTAGCTTAAATTAAAAATGGTGCGGCGCGAAGGTGCACGACTCACTCTAAATGCAGGAGCGGGAGTACGACCAGTGCAGCACTTCTCTTTGCTGTCCACAAGCAGGAAAAGGAAGGACTTCCTTCCTGCTTGTGGAATGCAACTCCAACCAATCCTGAGGCTGCTCTCATGCTGTGAAAGCAGCTCCAGGGTTGGTGGGAGCAGGCTTACCCAACACTCATTTTGAGGCTGGGGGCCTGTGCCAGCAATCCCCAGGCTGTTTCACAGCCTTTGGATTGCTGGGTCTACAGTGCGCATGTCGGGCTGGCCGTCGCAAGACGTCCCGCAAATCCAACATGCGCACCGTAGACGAGTGCTGTCATCCTGCATTTGCAGGATTCAGCCCCACCTCCACCCTCGCGCTGTGCAGAGCGCAAGCCAGCTCAGTGGCAAATAAATAAAATGGCATTGACATGCCATTTTATTTGTGTTTGCTTACTGCGCTCGCAGCAGGCGGGGCGACGCTCCTGAGGAGGAGCAGCCCCTGAAAACCTTCTTCTCTAGACTGTTGAGAAAACCGATCCACCCTAAGAGTACTTTCTCACAATGCTAGTGAAGTTGTGAAATAAGTGAATTTCTCAATTGTTGAATCTGCTGGTGATTGGTGCAGGACATGGTCCAATGATGGAACACTAATCATCAACATTCCAGGGAAAGCTGAAATGTTCACTGCCTACTCTGTTGAAGTGTGCTTACCATTCTTGAAAATTCTCTTAAGATGGCTGCTGTGTTGAATGATATATAAACAGAGAAGTTTAAAGAAAGAGAAATCCTGGTATTTTATCCATATGTATAAACGTAGTTTTGTCTGGTTAATATAGCAGAGAAAATACTGAGGATACTTTTTCATTCTTATCGGTTTGTTTTGCAGACTAAATTTCTTCCGCGACGTGTCCGACTTCCGGATCTTGGTGTGTGGTGGGGACGGCACTGTAGGGTGGATTCTAGATGCTATAGGTTGGTGAAATTTGAGTGGCATGCGAAGTGATTGGTGGGATGTATTGAAAAGGAAGTAAATATGTTTGTTTATTTAGCTGTTTTATTTATGGCTAGCATGCTGCCTTTGTTCGGTGTTGGTCAGAATCTCTGTAAGCACTTAGGGGCATATTTACAACAAAATGGCAATGAGTGGCTTAAGCAAAAATTGCTAACGCCATGCTTCGCCATTCTGAAAATGAAGGGATGCACCGTATTCACAAGAATGCACCACTGCGTTTCCCCTAGCGCTGGCGCTAAATCTAGCTGCCTATCGCCAACACAGGCACCCTTGCACCATAGTGCAAGGGTGCTTGCGTTGCACGGAATGATTGTTTATGTGCAGGAAGAGACACCTTCCTGCACATACACTATCATTCATGGCGATTTGCTGTTTCTATGTGTGCTGCACAAGGAGAACAAGGAGAAATGAACCATTTCTCCTTGTTTCGCCATGTTAAGAGCAGGTTTTCCCTGGTCTTAATTTTGGTGCTGCCTCTTATTTACACTGCCCTTGTATATAGGGGGCAGCATCAAAATCAATGGGTGTTGCAGCGGAACGCCCACCGCAACACCCATTGCCCACCCCTTTCACGCTAAGTGTAGTGTGAAAGAGGGCCTTATTTACAAGGCGGCATTGAAAATAAGGAGAAGCCCCTACCGCCACAGGAACTTCATTAAAAGTGACGTTCCTGTGGCGATAGGGGCTTGTAAATATGCCCCATAGAGTGAGCGTAATACATCACAGGGTGTGTGATGGGAGGTGATGTGATGGCCTTCACCCTCTGAAACTCACAAGCACCATTGCCTCCAAGGCTGCACAGACGCTCTGGTTCTGTTAGAAGGTTAGCTAGCTGGGTCTTGGGATGTTCTTAGGTGAGGGCAGACACTGTCATGTGGGTTTCCTACAAACTGGTCTTTTATTTACGCTGCGATGTTTTTAACTAGTCATGTATCTTTTCAGAACTTTCTTTGTGGGTGCCTTTGAGGCTGTGCTCCTTTCTTCAGCATTACTGACATGAGAGAGAGCATTCATGCTTAGTAAATAGGCCACTTTTTGGTGTTGTCTTACGTATGAAAGGTTCCATCCCGTTAACAAACTGCACGCAGACTTTCGATGTGTATCGTCCCAAGATCTCAGGGGTATTTAACTGCTACAGCGCTTCGACAGTTAGAAGTACACCATCTTGTCATTGTTTGTTGCAAAAGAAAATAGTTTATCTGCAGTGTATTTAATAGTGCAATTAAACTTTGCAATATTGTGGAAATAAAAAAATAGTGTTGTGTTTTATAGGCCGTTGCAACAATTTTTATGGGATTGGTAAATCCCAAGGACAGTTGCAATGGCTTAGCAATGGTGCCCCAGTCGCTGGAGCAAGCAAGGTAAATTGGCCCCCAGCCCTGTCCAGTACCTCCACAGTAAAATACAGCCATTATCTAAATTCATTAGGCCCCTAACACCTCTGGACCCCAATGCCAGTGCACCTGCTGCACTATATTGATAGCTATACCCTGGCTGGTTTCTGTGCAACTCGACTCGAATTGGCATGGATAACAAAAGAGATACAAATGCTAAAATGCCAGTAGTGGTTGTCTGAGCTCTGATGCCACTAGGTGTGATGCACAGGGAAAAGGGTATGGTTCACCTTTTGTGTCTTGGACGGCGCTCTTTAAATTGGGATATCAACTCTGCTTGCTCACCCCACACTATAGTGGTGGGACAGAATATGTCTAATGGACCATGTGCAAAGGAAGGTTATAAACTGCGTTAGGTCAGGCTTAAAATGCACACACTGCAGCTTTTGTTGGACTATCTGAATAGTAAATGCAAAGAATTCAATGAATTAGGTGGTGGAGCACCATGGACTCCTTCAAATGGTTGGGATACAAAGGTGCCTGAAACATGATTCTCAGTCACAAAGTTGATACAACTATTGCAACATAAAAACAATTCAAATAAAAAGCATATACTGGCACCGCATTCGTCAGACTTACTCCAGTGGTTATAGTGTGCTCTCGGACAAGAGAGTTATTCTTGTGAATCTTTAAACCTCAGTTTTAGTAGAAAATAGAGTTAGGCTCGCTTAGATAGCAAGATGAGTGTGTAATTGAAGCAGTAATACCATGTTCGCTTTGCTTGCGCATCTGTTTGCTTCGAGCAGTCAGAAGGACAATGGTGAGAAAGAGCGCAGGACACAGCAGTGGAGATTGTTTTTCAACAGGATGTTTTGGGGACAGTAGGGCGATAAGAGAGATCATGGCTTCGCGGTCAGTCAACCTTTCTCCCTGTGACATATACATTAAATAATGCATGTACTCTGATACCTTTTCTGATGTAGCTCTCCCTCAACATTCCATAAGATCCTTAATAACCTGGGCTCCGAAGCTGCACTCCACTTTTAAAGCTGGAAGAGATTCTGCATTATATAGAGCGCAGGGTGGGTTGGGTCTGCTTCTATTTATCGTATGCTTCTATCTTCTCTTTCTTTTACTTTGTTTTCTATTTTTTTATAGATAAAGCCAACCTTCCTACCAGGCCGCCTGTGGCGGTGCTTCCTCTTGGGACTGGCAACGATCTTGCCCGTTGCCTCCGGTGGGGTGGAGGTAAGGCCAACCCAAGCAGTGGTTTCTTACCGCCAAGTTTATATTAGACATGAACACGATTTAGGTGACATTGTGTCTGATGGTTTTACTAGTGGCAGGAAAGGCTGAATTTAAACCTTAGCTTAGTAAAGTATTCGCTACCAACATAATCAACGTTAATGGGTGTCATCCCCTCAAGGAACTACTTAAGGCATCAACATTGGGTGCCACATGGCCTCAAGAAGTCCTCGTTAGATTCAAGATCTATACCTTGGTTGACATCAGATCTGTGTGGTTTGTATTCCAGGAAACCTCACCCTGTTTAGCAATGGTCACTGCCATTAGCATCACAAATTTAAGGAGAGAACACAGGGTGCTGGGGATCTTGCAGGGGGTGCTGGGGACCTTGGAGGGGGTTCTGGGGTGGAGGGTGCCTCGAGACCCCAAAATAACACTGCTTCACATTACAGAGGACGTAGAAGGAAACAAGTATCAGAGGGCACTGCTTTGGTTGGGTCTGATAGTGGCCAAAAGGGACATAGCGACATAGCACAGGCGTGGAAGGCTACAGTGGCTCAGTCTGTCAAGAGGTGAGCCACTGCATGGGCCTGGAACGTCCGATATACCTGCCGAGAGGGTGCCCTCAGAAATACCACAACATTTGGAAGGGATGGGCTGACCTTTGGGTATTACATTGGAACCCTGCCCGTCCCTGCCATGGTCAATGACCAAAGAACTGCTCCCCCACAGCGATGTTATGGACTGTTCATGGGATCGGGTCGCTCCGGGGCCTGCTTCACGGTGCCGATTTAAAGTAATGTTTCTGTATTTGCTGTTATGGGTGCCTTGTGTTCAGTATGTAATGCCTTATGGTGCCTTCATATTATATGCTATTCGATCTGTACCACATGTGTAAGTTGTATGATGTAAAAACAATAAAAATGTTTTGCCAAAAAAGAAGAGATTACAGTGTCTTCCTCCTGCTTGACCCTTGCTCCTCTTCCAAAGGTTACGATGGCGAGAACCTGACAAAGGTCCTGACAGAAATTGCAAGCAGTGCCACCATCCAGATGGACCGCTGGAATATTGTGGTGACTCCAGATAACCCCTCGGAGAAGGGAGACCCTGTTCCCTACGAGATAATCAACAACTACTTCTCCATCGGCGTGGTATGCAATCTCTCGTCCCTCACCCTTTTCCAAGCAGCTATGGCATTCGGGGAACCATTGCATGACTTGCGACAAGTTTCATTTTGCTCACAGTAAATTACAGGTGGATAAAAATAATCCAAGTTAAGAAACAAAGCAAAACATTATAGTACAAAACCAGCTTGAGACCAAATCATTCTACATTCAAAGCAGAAGGGGACTACGACCTTTGTGTGGGTTTGCATTTTCTTGCCATTTCTCACTTTGTTGCTTCTATGTTGTTTTTGCGATGGAACACCAGCTGCAAAATGGAAAGTTTTGGAAGATCTTGTCAAAGCATCGTGGAACACATCTCTGCGTATAGCACACTCATTAGACAGTTGCACTTTTTACTAGTGATTGTCCCTTATTGATCCATTTCAAGGGTGGTTTACAAAATACTTTCAGGACGGTGCAGGTAAATCAGAAACATTTCCAGAAGGTCATGGAGGCTTGAGCTGCTGGTTGCTATGAAGTGGCAAATGGGCCCAAATCACTCCCAAAAATACTATTGCAGCTCTACTCACATCCACCCCTATTTTTTGTTGAACTGTTTCCTTTTTTTTAAAAACTATTTTGCCACACTTTTCTTTTCAGAGTGTACCTCTTTAGTGATCTAAAAAACGTGTCTTTTCCCTGGACTGCGCAAGTGCCACAAGTTTGGGGTTTTAAGCTAATTTAATGTGATTCTAAAGGTTGCTTGTGCACTTGTAAGAAATAACACACTTTTTCTGACAGCGAACCAAAATTCTCATAAATCACAAACGTGGAATGCAGTTTTGCAGTCCTTTGCTTTCTCTATACTGCACTTAGCAAAGCTTTATTTTGGGTTTACATCGGGCAGGAAGGGGAAATCTTGATTTGAGGCATGTGTGGCTGTAGATACACATGGTTTGCATACTCCTCTACCATCTAGTGTTGGGTCCGGATGTTTGCAAGTAGTTTTTCGAGTCATGAGGTAAGGTGACTTCTCCTCTTGTTAATAGTGCGCATGGATATCGACTCCATTGTTAGATTGTTTTCTTTCCGCCATTGGGTTTGGACGTGTATTACAGCGCTCCTGTTCTAGACCATTTTTGGGATCCTTTCGGTGCGTAATCCACTCTACCCTCATCTGTATTGTTTTCGAATGCGTTTCCATCCCGCGCAAATCGAAATTCGGAAGACTCTCACTCGTCGGTTCAGAATACTCCGATCACAGCCTTACACTCATTCGACTCCATCAATGATACTCTCCTGATGGAACGACTCCATTTTGATTCTGCCCCCGGTGCCATTCCAAGAACCCATGGACCTACCTTCACGAGGTCTGCAATCTGTGCTTGTCCCCCGAACACAAAGAACATTTTGAGGCCTGTCGGTCGTTTGGATCCAAAAAGACCTTGCAGGACCATCGGTCACGACGCAGAGAGATGAAGAGACGTGACATCGACCACACGGCTTATATCTTCGGTCAACAAGATATCTAACCAGAAGAGAAAGATCTCGAAGCTTCAGCTGCCGAAGAGGAAGGAGCCTTTTCGGTTCAAGATTCAGAGTCCGATTTGGGGATCGATTTGGAGTCACATGATTTTTTGCCAGGTCATGGTGCTGTGAGTACTCAAATCCCCCACCTGCCCTCACCAAAACCTTCGGTTTCTCTAAAACAAAAGCCTTCCGGGCCGCCACTGCCATCTGGCCATGGTAGGCACAGAGAATCAGTTTCAGCTGCCCAGCCCTCTGGCTCGGCACCAAAAGCATATTTGAAGCCTTCCGACTCCGCATCGAGCTGAGATAACGCCTCTTCGGCTTCCACCTCTCCGGTTCCAAAAGAAAAACCAGGTTCGGTTCCGAAACTGTCGGCACCGAAACAGAAATCGGCTCCCGCAACACTCCCGGAGCCAATTTTAGAGACAACGCAGGAAGAACTCAGTCTGAAACAAAAAAGGATCAATATACAACCAGAGACAGGCCATATTATCACAAAGACTATATTAGTGCCTTCTACTAAGGGGCAAACCTCTTTCCAACATGACATTGATCTCTCAATACCTATGAAAAAGAAGTAAAAGGACAAAGCTACCAGTACTATGCACACTGTCCCTCCTTTTTCTCCATCTGATATACCACCACCTCCATCACCTGTACCTCCTGCTCCTCATTCACCACAAAATCCTTTAAACATTACACCATTACAGACCCAGATGCAGGAGAAGATGGCAATTATGGTGCACCACCACCAGACCCTTGGCAGGATTATGATATCGACCCTCCAGGGGATACAGATCCAGACCTTTATCCTGCCAAACCCTTGCCTCCTGACTATACTTCACCATATCAGAAGCTTTTAGCTAGGGCAGCAGCATACCATGGGGTTACACTACACAAAGAATCCATGGAAGAAGATGTTTTATTTGAGACACTATGCATCACACATAGGACGTCTCAATCTCTTCCAAAGTTGAAAGGCATGATGTCCCATGCACATAATATTTTAAAGGACCCTGCACGTGCTCGCTTCATTCCGCCTAGGTTGGATAAAAAATATAAAGCTGCACCATCAGACCCAGTTTTTATTTGAGGCCAGTTTCCACCAGACTCCCTAGTTGTCACAAATGCCCATAAAAGGGCAAAACATTTACAAACTACAGCAGATGCACCACCTTCTGATAAGGAATCCAAACGTATTGATGCGTCAGGCAAACAAGTTGCTGCACAATCTGCCATTCATTGGCGAATTGCAAATACACAAGGACTGTTGGCGAGGTATGACAGAGCTCACTGGGATGAGATGGAGGAACTCCTCCTATATCTCCCAGAAGAGCAGAAAAAAAGGGGCAAGAATTAGTTCAGGAAGGAAAATTTATTTCCAACTCTCCTATTAGATGTGCACTGGACTCTGCTGATACCGCCGCCAGAGGCATCAATACAAGTGTCCTCCTACAGAGGTATGCCTGGCTGCCTATCTCTGGATTTAAGCCAGAAGTCCAGCAAACTTTATTACATGTCCATTTTGATGAGGAGCATCTCTTAAGCCCATAAGTAGACAAGGCCTTAGAGAAAATGAAAAAATATACTGAAGTTGCCAAGTCTATGGGAGCGCTTAAAACACCTACTCATACAGTCTTCCTTTCGTCACTCCTCTTATAGAGCGGGTTCCAAAACCACCTCCACAGATGCCGCTGCATCTTCCTACAGGCCACAAACTCAATCCTCTCCATCTAGAGGATATTTCAGAGGCAATTACAGGGGTAACAACTCGAAAGATCGGGGCAAAGGTACACCAATCTGCAATGCCCCATCCGGCAACAAACCGTGAATCACGTATTATTCCCCCGATCATCCTACACCTGTCGGGGGTCGATTACAGCAGTTTCTTCCCACCTGGCAGTCAACAACAATAGACAGGTGGGTGTTGGACATTATCCAACATGGTTATTTCCTCGAGCTCATCAGGAATCCTTCCAATATTCCACCTCGCACTCATAGACTTTCTCTGGAACATCAACAATTGCTCAAACAGGAAGTGCAAGCTTCATTACTCAAATGAGTGATAGAGCCCATTCCTCTCCAACAACAAGGGTCAGAGGTTTACTCCCTGTACTTTCTAATTCCCAAAAAGGATGGCTCTACGGCCTATTTTATATCTACGGCCTCTGAATCACTACATACTATCAGAACACTTCCATATGGTCACACTTCAACAAGTGCTTCCACTTCTACAGCAAGGCAACACCATGTCAGCACTAGACTTAAAGGACGCATACTTTCACATCCCCATTCACCCAGCACATCACAAATACCTCAGGTTTGTGATAGCAGGAAAACATTATCAATTTAAAGTCCTTCCATTTGGAGTCACCACTGCACCTAGAGTGTTCACCAAATGTTTAGCAGTGGTAGCAGCGCATTTACGCAGACAAAACTTTCATGTCTTCCCATATGTAGAAGACTAGCTTATTAAAGCCAATATACATGTCCTCTGTCGTCAACACACTCAGATTACCATAAATCTTCTGCATCAGTTGGGATTAACTATCAATACTCAACCTTCACAGCTGCAATCATATCTAGGGGCTATGCTCAACACTCAATTAGGTCTAGCCTATCCAAAGTCAGCCAGAATTCAAAATTTTCAAATACTGCTACCACAATTTCAAGCCAATCAATATTAAACATTCAAAACTTTAATGCGTCTTCTGGGGATTATGGCATCATGCATTACCATAGTGCCTCATGCAAGACTACACATGCGTCCTCTACAGGAATGTTTAGCATGACAGTGGACTCAGCCACAGGGTCAATTAGATGTTCTAGTGTTGGTAGACAGCCACACTGATCACTCTCTGCAGTGGTGGAACACACAAAACCTGTTAATATGGCGGCCGTTCATCGACCCTGTTCCACAGGTCATGCTAACAGCAGATACATCCCTCACAGGTTTGGGTGCTCACCTGCAAGATATAACAGTTCAGGGTCTCTGGGACACCAAACACCAGAATCTCCACATCAGCTACCTAGAGCTTCAAGCTGTTCACCTTGCGTTGAAAGCATTTCTACCTCACCTCATAGGGAAGGTTGTCTTTGTCTGGACAAACAATATGACCGTCATGTACTATGTACAAAAACAGTGGTGGGGACACTCTGTACAGCTGTCACGCCTGTCTCAGACCATTTGGCGTTGGGCAATACATCACAAGATCCATCTGTTAGAGGAACATCTTCCGGGCACAGACAACGACTTTGCCGACCTCTTCAGCAGGATGCGGCAACAAGTCGACGAGTGAGAACTCCACCCCCAGGTCCTACTCCCATACTTCCACAAATGGGGGTTTCCACAAATAGACCTCTTTGCTACAGCAGAGAACGCAAAATGCCCAAACTTCGCCTCCAGGTTCCCACACCCTCTATCCTATGGATGAATTGGTCAGGTATATTTGCCTATGTTTTTCCACCTCTCCCTGTTCCATTTCTGGTTCGGAAGCTCAGGCAAATGTCCCTCACCCTCATTCTGGTAGCTCCCACGTGGGCTCATCAATCATGGTTCACCACACTACTCAATCTTTCAGAAGTTCAACACGAGAAGCTTCACCTCAACCCAAACCTTCTCACTCAGAACCATGGCGAAATCAGACATCCAACCCCAAAGGAGCTAAACCTTGCGATTTGGCTCCTGAAGTTCTAGAATTGGGCTGCCTAAATCTGCCCGAGAATGCATGGCCATTCTTAAGGAAGCACGTAAACCTACCACTAGAGCGTGTTATGCAGCTAAATGGAAAAGATTTGTTATTTACTATAATAACCAGAAAATTGATCCTCTCAATGCATCTGTACAAAACATTATTTGTTACCACTTGCATTTACAATGCTCAGACCTTGCTTACACTTCCATACATCTACATCTTGCAGCAGTGGCTGCCTATCTTCAAAACAGGCAACACTTATCCTTGTTCAAAGTGCTAGTTATTAAGGCTTTAATGGAAGGCCTTAATTGAGTCATTTCACCCATGGCCCCACCTTCACCCGCGTGGAATCTCAGTATTGTTCTGACCAGACTTATGGTTCCGCCCTTTGAACCTTTACACGATTGCCCCTTCCAATTTCTTTCCTGGAAGTTTGCTTTCTTAATTGCCATCACCTCACTAAGGCGTGTCAGTGAGATCCAGGCACTAACTTTGGAAGAACCATTCTTCCAGCTTCATATGTATGGGGTGGTTCGTCGGACCATCCCAAAATTCCTTCCAAAGGTAGTGTCCCCTTTCCACATCAACCAATAGGTTGAGCTACCTGTTTTCTTTCCTCAACCAGATTCTGTGACAGAAAGAGCTCTTCATACACTAGATGTCAAAAGACCAACAATGTATTATATTGACCGTCAAGTCAAGTTTATTAGCATAGTTACTTAAAACCATTGCATGAAAATAAATGAACCATAAAAGCTCTACATAATAGTAAAACGTTGCATAGAAAAAGACAATCCATAAAACCATCGTAAGATAATAAGATTAGTTGGTAAAACCTTAAAACATGTAGTATACACTAGTGCAAGTAGTGTGGCATTGAAAAAGGTGGCCTTCATTGATAACCTCCCTGGGAGCAATATTTATCAGTCAGAGTGGTCAGATCCAGTTCCAAAATGACTTAGTAAAAAGCACGCAAAGTCATTTCCTGGCATCTTCTTGGCTGCCAAAACAAGGAAACACACTAATCGCAAGTTCAGTTGCGGGTCCCGGGGTGAAGCAGTCCAGAACAGCCTGTCTCCGAGTGCGGATCCCTCTCTGATTAAAGGGAGCTTTTAGCAATTGACTTCTTTCTGACATAAGCTCTTTGCATGTGCAAAGCAGATGTAGCAGATCTTCCGTGGTTGCGCCGCATAGGCGGCAGGCCGTATTTGTGCGGTCTCTTTGCCAAGGCGGGAGATGCTGCGCTGATGGTAGCAGCCCCAAACGATATTTTACGAATTGTTCTTTGATAGTTCTTGAGTAGCCTAGGCCGAAATATAGTTGGGGGACCGTTGCGCTTTAGGTACTCAATGTCATCTAGCTGTGGGCCCTTATCTGAAAGAGACACGTTAGTGACAGATTCCTTACCTTAGAATATCCCCAGGCGTCAGGCTGGATCCGGAAAGTTTTTGCGTAGCAGTACCCTTGCGCGCCGGTAGGCGGCGTCGTGCGGCTCCGCATCCGTTGTCGGCGTCGTGATCGCCGGGATGACGTCGCGGGCAGTACTTAGACGCCGCCCCTGCGCGCTGACGTCAGTTCTTCTTTTCCGCGCCAGCAAGCGCAGATCCGGGAAGAGCAGTGCCCTAGTCATTTTTTGACTAACTTTTTTGGTGAATTTTTTCACTGTTTCTTTCATATCGACTCCAAGGTGTCGTTAGGATGCCCGGCTTTAAACGTTGCGACGCCTGTGCTCGGATGATGTCCATCACAGACCCGCATCTGGAGTGTCTCTTCTGTCTCGGGCGAGACCACGACACGAAGTCGTGTTCCGACTGCCGGTCCCTAAACCCGAAAGCTTTGCGAGAGTGGCCTCGAAAGCTCCTCGAGGCCCGGCAGTCGGCTCCGCGCCACACCAAGCCCCGGTCGCGTGAGAGGTCGAGGGTCGGTGTCGCGGAGTCCTCGCCGGTCGTCGGGATCCAAGTCTTCGTCGTCCGGTAAGTCTAAACACAAGAAGTCCAAAAAGCATCATCGCTCTAGGACTTCGCCTCGCCGGTCTCGCGACTCGGCTGAGGCCCCTCCCGGCACCGTCCCGCCCCCGCGGCCCCGGACATGCCTGTGGAGTCGCTCCCGCAATACCCGTCCTTCCCGGGTTCGGGGCGGATCCGGCCCAAATACAGGAATTCCTGTCGGCCATGGCCCGCCTCTTCGGGCCTCAAGGTCCCTCCGGTGCGCCTTCGGGCCCCGCGGGCCCTGATGGGGTTGCCCCAGCGTCACCGACGACTCCGGTCCCGGCGTCGCTCGTGCCTCCAGCCTCGATCCCGGCTCCGGCCTCGGCCCCGGCCTCGATCCCGGCTCCGGTGGTACCGCAACCCCCATCGACGCCGGTCGACCTGACCACGCCTCCGCCGGCGCCGATGTCTCCGGTGCCGTTCCTGACGCCGCCCGGGGCTCCGGGCGTCGTCGTCCCCCTGTATTCTCCGGCTCCGGACATGGAGCCGGACCGACGTCGCTCGACGCCGGCTCCGGCGCCGATGAGACCTTGGGTCCCAAATGTCCCTCCTCCTCCTTATTTTGAACCGGAGGAGGACCAGGAGGACTGGGAGGGGTCTGAGGACCCTCTGGCACAACAGTGTCAGTATGATGAGGACTGGGCAAAGGAACTAGGGGATGCCAGTGGTCTAGATACTTCCCCTGACACTGGCATGCTGTCTCCTCCCGTGGCTACGGAGGAGGGAGCCAATTTTGCAACGGTGTTGCGTAGGGCAGCTGGAGCCTTACATCTCCGACTCCCTACTGTGGCGGTCAAGACTAATCTCTTGACAGAAGTGCTTCAGCCGGCAGCCTCCTCCTTGGAGACTGTGCTGCCGTTCAACGATGCACTCACTGACGTTCTTTGGGCGCCTGGTCCAAGCCCAACACAGGGGCTCCTGTGGATAGGAACGTGTCCCGATGCCATCGCCCAGCTCCGGGCGACCCCTTGTTTCTCTCTGTCCACCCCACTCCTGAGAGCTTGGTTGTCCAAGCCTCGGCTTCCCAAACCGCCTTCCCTACCGCCCTCCGGATAGGGAATCCAAACGCCGGAATCAATTTGGGAAGAAGGGTTTTTCTTCCTCCAGTGCTGGCTTGCGGTCCATCAACACCGCTTGTCTTTTGGGCCGATATACCCACTCCTTGTGGGATTCGGTGGCGACTGTTTTGACCCAGTGTTCTGAGGAGGTCCAGACACTGCTTACCCGCGCCATTGCGGAAGGTAGGGATGCGGCCAAATACACCATACGTTGTGGCCTTGATACCGCCGACTCGCTGGGCAGATCTATTGCAACGACGGTGGCGCTGCGTCGCCACGCCTGGCTGAGAACCACTGGTTTTTCGGGTGATGTCCAGAATACACTCATGGACATGCCCTTTGATGGAGTCGGTCTTTTTGGTTCCAAAGCAGACCATGCGTTGGAGCGTTTTAAGGACTCACGGGCTACTACCAAGTCCCTGGGCCTTTCTGCTACACGCCCTCCGCTACCTTCTGCTTTTCGCCCCTATCGTGGCCACGGAAGGGGTGCCCAGTCACGTCAGCAGCCCAGCCACCGGCCCGCGCAGCAGGCGTCTTCGCGAGGACGTGGATACCGCCATGGCGGTTCGGGCAACCAGCGTGCGGGTCAGGCCACCACCTCCAACCCGTCCGCGGCCTCCTAGTCCCTCCTTTCAGGTGCACAGCACGCCAGTAGGGGGCAGGGTCCGCCATCACCTTCACCACTGGCGTCCCATCACCTTGGACAGGTGGGTCTTGGACATTGTCCGAAGGGGCTACTCCCTCCCCTTCGAGACCACCCCCCCAGCCATGCCACCTCAATTCCACCGCATGTCAGGGGATCACTTGGTACTTCTGCAGAAGGAAGTCATGGCCCTCTTGGCCAAGAGGGCCATCGAGCATGTTCCGACCCCAGAAGTAGGACGTGGTTGCTACTCCCACTACTTCCTGGTGCCCAAAAGGACAAGGAGGACATGCGTCCTATCTTGGACCTCCGGAACGTCAATCGCTTCCTCCGGAAGGAGAAGTTCAAGATGCTCACCCTAGCTCAGGTCTTGACTGCCCTCGACCCTGGAGACTGGTTGGTAGCGTTGGACTTGCAGGACGCCTATTTCCACATCCCCGTCCTTCCGGCCCACCGGCGTTACCTTCGGTTCACGGTAGGCCTCGAGCATTTTCAGTTCACCGTGCTCCCCTTTGGCCTTACCAGTGCCCTCGGGTGTTCACGAAAGTGATGGCGGTGGTCGCAGCTCATCTGCGCCGGGCAGGGGTTTCAGTCTTCCCCTACCTCGACGACTGGCTGCTGAAGGCGGGCTCGTCCCAGGCAGTCGTCTCCCACCTCCAGACTACGGGCGAACTCCTGCACTCGCTAGGGTTCTCCATCAATGTGCCGAAGTCGCATCTGATTCCTTCTCCACAGCTCCTTTTCATCGGAGCAGTTCTGGACACGACGCAGTTTCGGGCCTATCCTCCCGAACGGCGAGTCCGGGATATTCAGGCTATGATTCCGATCTTTCAGCCTTTATCCTGGGTTTCGGTACGGATGACCCTGAGGCTGCTGGGCCTCATGGCCTCCTGCATCCTGCTGGTCAATCATGCCAGATGGCATATGCGGGCTCTGCAGTGGGACCTGAAGTTCCAGTGGGCGCAGCACCAGGGCAACCTGTCCGATCACGTCCAGATCTCGGAGGGGACTGCAAAACAGTTGCAGTGGTGGCTCTCGAACCGGCAATGGGTCATGGGCAGATCCCTCTCCCTTCCCCAGCCAGAGCACACAGTTGTGACGGACGCGTCCCTTCTGAGATGGGGCGGTCACATGGGAGAGGCGGAGATCAGAGGCCTCTGGTCTCCGGCGGAGTCCCAGCTCCATATCAACATTCTGGAGCTCCGGGCGATCCGACTTGCACTCAAGGCATTCCTTCCCTCTGTCAAAGGGAAGGTAGTGCAGGTGTTCACAGACAACACCACCGCCATGTGGTACTCAAACAAACAGGGCGGGGTGGGGTCGTGGACCCTCTGTCAGGAGGCTCTGCGCCTCTGGACATGGCTGGAACATCAGGGCATGTTCCTGATGGTTCAACACCTGGCAGGTTCCCTGAACGCCAGGGCGGACGAACTCAGTCGCAGGTGCATGATGGATCACGAATGGCGTCTTCACTCGGAAGTGGCGCAAGGACTCTTTTCTACAATGGGGAGAGCCTTGGTTAGATCTATTCGCCACCGAAGAGAACGCGCAATGTCATCAGTTCTGCGCGTTGGAATTTCCAAGGCGGCACTCGCGCCGGCGACGCTTTTCGTCGCGAGTGGAGTTGCGGTCTGTTGTACGCCTTTCCGCCTATACCACTTCTACCCAGAGTGTTGAAGAAGATTCGGCACGACCGGGCCCAAGTCATCCTTGTGGCTCCGGACTGGGCTCGAAGAGTTTGGTATCCCGAGCTACTCAGTATGAGCGTAGATCCCCCGATCCGTCTGCCTCTTCGGGAGGATCTTCTGTCGCAGCAGCAGGGGACGGTCCTCCACCCGAACCTGTCCAGTCTACACCTGCTTGCGTGGAGATTGAGCGGCGGCAGTTGATTCCTTTCGACTTGCCTCCCGAAGTTTGTGATGTGATTCTGGCAGCCAGGCGTCCCTCCACTAAGGTGGTATACGCCTGCAGGTGGAACAAATTTGTGGCATGGTGCACAGCAAAGGCTGTGAATCCCCTTTCTGCCCCTCTTTCTGAGGTCCTTCTGTTCCTTCTTTCTCTGGCCCAACAGGGTTCTGCCCTGGGTCCCATCAAGGGTTATCTTTGTGCTATCTCGGCCTTCCTCAGGATCCCTGATCAGCCCTCCCTTTTCAAGTCCCCTGTTGTTAACAGGTTCTTAAAAGGCATTACACACATCTTCCCTCCTGTTCCGTTTGTGATGCCTCAGTGGGACTTGAACTTGGTTCTTACCTTTTTAATGTGCGCTCCCTTTGAGCCTCTACATAACTGTCCTCTTCGTCTTCTGACTCTGAAGACAGCCTTTCTGGTGGCCATCACCTCCGCTCGGCGGGTGAGTGAGCTCCAGGCTCTATCTTGCAAACCTCCCTTTCTGTCTGTTCATCCAGACAAGGTTGTTCTTAGGACGCGTCCGTCCTTCTTGCCAAAGGTGGTTACTGCCTTCCACATTGGGCAGACCATCACTTTGCCTACCTTCTTTCCGCCTCTGCATCCTTCCAGAGAGGAAGAGAGGCTCCACCGTCTGGACCCAAAACGTGCGCTCTCCTTCTATATCGACCGCACAAAACACTTCCGGGTGGATGACCAGCTCTTTGTTGGCTACGTGGGCGCCAAAAGGTCGGGCGGTGCACAAACGAACCATCTCCCGCTGGGTTACCTTGTGCATCAAGGCCTGCTATCCTTTGGCTAAGAAGGAGCCTCCTGTTGGGCTGCGTGCCCATTCCACCAGGGCAACGGCTGCTACCACGGCCTTGGGCCGCGGTGTTCCGCTGCCGGTTATCTGTCAGGCAGCTACGTGGGCCTCGCTGCACACGTTTACAAAGCACTACTGCCTTGACAGTCAGGTCCGGAGGGACGGCTTCTTTGGCCATTTTGTCCTCCAGGACTTCCTTGTCTGATCTTTGTTCGCAGACCCACCACCGGGGTTGGTATTGCTGGGGTATCTATTCTAAGGTAAGGAATCTGTCACTAACGTGTCTCTTTCAGATGCACAAGTTACTAACTTGTGTAACGATATATCTGTAAGAGACAGTAGTTAGTGACAGATTCCTACCGCCCACCCATCCTCCCCGTTCTGCGAACTGATTTCTAGGGTTAAGGACATCCCTTTCAGGGCCCTAGTATTTTTCAGACACCTATGTCAGCTTCTTGCATGGCTCTGCGTTCCTGGCGCGGAAAGTCGTGTACAGAACTGACGTCAGCGCGCAGGGGCGGCGTCTAAGTACTGCCCGCGACGTCATCCCGGCGATCACGACGCCGACGACGGACGCCGAGCCGCACGACGCCGCCTACCCGACGCGCAAGGGTACTGCTACGCAAAAACTTTCCCGGATCCAGCCTGACGCCTGGGGATATTCTAAGGTAAGGAATCTGTCACTAACTACTGTCTCTTACAGATATATTGTTACACAAGTTAGTAACTTGTGCTTTAGGTCTCGCCTACGTAGCGCGCATGCGCTGATTAGGAGGGCCTTTAGCCGTCGCTCTGCTCATTTTCAAGCACACACTCGTGCTTGTGGCGGCATCCACCTTACGGGAGCGAGCAGTGGCGCGCCACAAGCACGAGTGCAGTGCTTGAAAATGAGCAGACTGCTCTCCCAAGCGCGCGCACGCGCCTCTCTCCTCGCCCACACGTCCCGGCCACTCACTCGCTTCGCCCTCTCCGTCTCCTTTTTGCTCGCGCTTCTTGTTAAACTTGTTTTCTATGTTGCAGCGTGTATGTGCAGCTCCTCCTGTTACACTCCCGCTCCATTTGTTCCACCCCCTCCCCGGCCTCTCTCCTGCTGTACTTTCACATCCTCCCAGTCCGTCGGCGCTGCCATCAGTCTGACTGTTCCAAGGCAGTCATTTTGGTTGCTTTTATACATCATAATTTAAAACTGTTTCTGTTGGATGCTGTTGTGTTCTCCTTATTGTGCTGTTTTTATTAAATTGATCAAACACAGCTGAGTTCACAAGTACAGAAAGAGAAAACCGAATACTACTGCCAAACAGACAGGAAATTGTAGTAAACCTTGAAAACAGGGAAGCGTTGAACCACGCCTACCTCCCAATCAGCTGTCTGGACCTGAAATAATAAAATTGTTCCACCAAACCTCGATAATGTCACTCCTGTCAAGAAAAAGCATTCGACCAGCAATGGCTTTTACTCAGAAATTTCCTTCTAGAAATATCACTCTAAGCTAAGCTTGCTCACGCTCAAAAGACAAAATGCAAACAAACTTATGTTGTTACATTGAATGAATCTTTTTTTTAAAACAATGAAATGCGCAGACAGCGCTTCTAAAGCCATTAAATCTTTTCAGCATTTAGTAGAGTCCTGAACACCTCTGGCGATCTGTCTCCTCACGGGACCAAAACAGGGGTACATCCCCCACCCCCTCACGTCTTCTGAACTGTGATCACAAGGAACCGGACATAACCCCTATTTATACCTCTGACCCTTTCTTTTTCTTTCTCTTTTCTTCTCGTTTCTCTTTCCCTTACCCTCTCGTATTGTTTTTCTTTTCTCACCCTCTCCTTTCTCTTTCTTTAGCTGTCGTTTTTCCTTCTGTCTCTCATTACTCTTTTTGTCCCTCTCATTTGTCAATCAGTTTACTTTCTTTCCATCTCGTTTCTTTCTCTCTTGTTTTGCTGTCTCTCCCTTGCATTTTTCTTTTGCACTCTCGTTTGTCCATTATTTTGCCGTTTATATTTCTTTTGAACTCTGGTTCCAGCTTTTCTCTCTTCATTTCCCTTTCTCTCCTCATTTTGCTTCCTATATATTTGTATTCTTTCTCTTTCAGTCTGTGCCTGTCACTCTTCCTCACTCATTTCTTGTTCTGTCTAACTCTCTTCTCTCCTTTCATCACCTTGTATCTATTTCTTAAAGCTTCCTTGCCCCTCTGTCCTTTTATTTTTCTTTCTCTCTTAGTTTGCACTCCCTGTCCTCTCCCACTCTCTTTTCACTCCACTATGGTTCACACTTTCTACCTTTTCAGGCTTCGCCTTGGAATGTTGCATAATGTGCTGTATGGGTAAATACTTATAAGGTCCCAAAAGCAAGGGACTGACACATAACTTTGCACCGACAAACGCACTTTTGCTCTAACATTTGCACTGATGGATTGATGCAAAAAATGTGTTTTTGTTCCAAACAGCTCATGCACAACTTGTTTTTTGCATGGGTTGATCGGTGTAAACTGTTATGCAAAATTGTCATTCTGATGCAATCTGTACTGAAACTAATTAATGCATTCATACATGTACAATCCTTGCTACAGCTGTCAATTTGAATGCAAGCTGCCTCTCTATAATGTGCTCTGATGCCTCTCGGCCAAGTTCGCGCTATATCAAACTGCAAAAAAAGTTACTAAGGTCTATTTTCCTTATGCATCAGTGCCAACAGCTTACGCTGCCCAGTAGTGCTCATCACACATAGTGTCCACCATTGTTTAATAGTGAAATATCACATCAGCAAATCTGTTCCCAGAACTTGGAGTGGCCTTACCAGCCGCTGCATACCTTAGAAGGCTGGTGAACATCAACAAGAAAGCGAGTTTGTGGCAATCACAAACTTTGCAAGGCGCATTTACACCATGGATATGACCTAACTTTTAGTCTCATCTTGGTCAGGAGCAAATTTGTTTTTAAGGTGGAAATGGGCAGCAACACTGTCAAAATTACTAGGGGTGTCGGAGAATGGATTTCTTTTTTCCCTTGGAAAAAGTGAGAAAAAGAGTTTGCAAGTGCAAACACATATTTTATAGCTATTTAGACAAGAGTAGCTGTTCCCCACTTACTTTTACATGTTTGTTAATAGTTGCAAATGTAGATACACTTGCAAAGCTATAATTTAGATCTCTTTCAGTGCACTCAGCATCAGCACAGGACCACCTGAGCACCACCCCAGCACCACCTCAGCATCAGCACAGCACCATCTCATCTTCAGCACAGCACAACCTCATCAGTGCACCAGCACCATTGCAGCACCAGCTCAGCACCAGTGCAGCACCACCTCAACATCAGCACTGCACCATCTCAGCATCAGCACAGCACCATCTCAGCAGCAACTCAGCACAAACACAGCACCAGTTCAGCATCAGCACAGCACTTTCCCTGCATGAGCACAGCCCCAACTCAGCACCACTTGTGCACCAGCTCTGCACCCGAGAACCAGCGCAGCACCACAGCTTGACTCTGCATCACCACAGCATGACTCAGCACCATCTCAGCATCAGCACAGCACCATCCCTTGATCAGTGCACCACCACCAGCTCAGCACCACCTCAGCAGCAGTGCAGAGCCACCTCAACATCAGCACAGAACCACCTCCGTATGAGTGCACCACCACCAGCGCAGCACCACATGAGCATCAGTGCAGCATCACCTCAGCAGAGCACCAACTCAGATTCACTCAGCACCACCTGAGAACCAGCTCAGCACCACCTGAGCACCAGCGCAGCACCACAACAGCATCATGCAGTGCCACCAGAGCATCACTCAGCACCACTTCAGCATCAGCGCAGCACCACCTCTGCATTAGCGCATCACCTCAGCATCAGCAAGCACCACCTGAGCACCAGCGCAGCACCACCAACTCAGCATCACTCAGCACCACCTCAGCATCAGCACAGCACCATCTCAGCATCAGCACAGCACCACCTCCTCATCAGTTCACCGCCTCATCACCACCTCAGCACCAGTGCAGCATCAGTGCATCACTAGTGCAGCACTAGGGCAGCACCACCTCAGTACCAGCACAGCACCACATCAAAATCAGCACAGCACCATCTCAGCACCAGCAGAGCACCACCTCCGCATCAGTGCACCACTACCAGTGCAGCCCCAACTCAGCACCAGCGCAGCTCCACCTCATCAGAAACTCAGCACAATGCAGCACCACTTCAGCATCAGTGTAGCATCACGTACTCACAGCACCACCTGAGCACCAGCTCAGCACCACCTGAGCACCAGCTCAGCACCACCTCACCAGCACCACCTCAGCATCACTCGGCACCACCTCAGCATCACTCGGTACCCCCTGAGCACCAGTGAAGCACCACAACCTCAGCATGACTCGGCACCACCTCACCATCAGCACAGCACCACTGCAGCCCACACCATCTCACCATCAGCACAGCACCACTCCCTCATCAGTGCACCCCCACTAGTGCAGCCCCACCTCAGCACCAGCACAGCCCCACCTCAGCAGCAGTTCAGCACCAATGCAGCACCACTTCAGAATCAGCGCAGCACCACCTCAGCGTCACTCAGCACCTCCTGGGCACCCTCTTTGTACCACCTGAGCACCACCTCAGCTTGACTGAGCACCACAGCATAACTGAGCACCAACTCAGCATCACCTCAGTATCACTCAACTTCACCTCCACACCAGCACACCACCACCACCACCTCAGCATCACTCAGCACTACCTGTCATTCAGCACCACCTGAGCATCACCTCTGCAACACCGCACCACCACCTCAGCATCACTCAGCACCACCTCAGTTTGCCTTCAGAATCTGGCATCTGTTGATTCTCCCCTAGTGTAATTCAGGTACTATTTCCCAATCACCACCCTCCTGTTGCTTATGTCTTCCCCTCTTCCATATAAAAAAACTATAACAAACCAGCATTAGAACAGGCAGGAAGAAGTTGCCAGCATTGCAAGGACGAAAAAAACTAGAAGATATTTTTTATGTTAATTATTTTTTTTAATAGGGTCGTTCAGTTGTACATAATGCCTTCTTGGTTATATTTAAGGTAACAACATTTCTTTTAACACTTTTTTATTATAACTTTTCAACATGCTGCACAGCAGCCACCCTGCTCTACAACATATCTTAAAGACATTGGCAAATCCAATAGCTCTGGCTAAACACTTATAAGGTCCCAAAGGCGAGACCTATTGGCTATGCCAATGCTTGTTGCTAATGTAGCTTTGTCTTCCACCAGCAATAGGGACTTTATTGCTTTCCACACTAGCCTTTTAAATGCAACGTAGATGGCAGCTGATTCCCAGAGCTGGGACAATCCAGTATTCTGCAAGGATTCCTTAAGGTAGATAGAAGCCGGTGATGAGTCTCTCTGTTGCAGCCCTTGCCATAGATAATGGTTGAGAGTGTCTGAGGAAGCCTTCTGGATTTTATCCCAGCAGATTATGAAGGCTCCTGGTCATGCCAAGGTCTGCCGTTATAATCTGAACCCCTGCCTCATCTGTGCTGGCGAGATGTAGTTAGGCAGGCTAAAGATAATCCTATATACTCTTGTTATAGTGCTGTCCAGAAGTTTAGTGACCCTGCCGCTCTGCAGTTTGCTGCCATATGCTATCATAGGTATGAGTTTTGGCCTGTATTACTCGGACTAAGGGAGATAGTGTTGGCCGCTTCAGTTTAACTTAAGATTCTTTAATGTGACTGCCAGTGCTATACCTTTTCTGCTGATTGTCTCCCTTATCAGCAGTCACTCCTAGGTATTTGTATTTGGTTGCTGATTGAATACGTGCGTTGCCCCAGAACCAAGCCAGTTGTTTCCTGTGATCATTGCATATCGTCATAGTTCGTGTTTTTTCAAAATTGATATTTAGGCCATTTGCCTCAGAGTATTCTTGCATGTCGTGAAAAACTGCTGCAGGCCGACCTCTGTATGGCCAACTAGGACTACATCATGCCCATAGAGGAAGCTCATCAACAGTACGCCTCCTAGCCTTGGGGCAAGAGAGTTGCAGGCATTGAGTGCTTGTGTCAAGTTCACCAAAAAGAGGCTGAAAAGGGTCAGAGCCAAGACGCACTCTTACTTAAGCCCCTTACTGGTTAGTATGCGTCTTGACAAAAGTGAGCTGTCACCTAGCTTAACCTGTACCCAAGTATCTGTGTGGAGGGTGGTTAGCAGGTCCAACAGAGTCTAAGGGATCCCCCAATGTGACATTTTGCTCCAAAGTCTTCCACTGTCTACGTGGTTAAAGGCTGCTTTGAAGTCAATAAAGCATAGATGTAACTGCAGTTAAAGTGTTTTGCCTTGTCAATTAGCAGTGACAAAGCCAGGATGTTTGTCATCGTGTTGGAAGACTTTGAGAAGCCCGTTTGATTGAGTGGAATTATTGAGTTCTCTGTAGCCCACATCGAGAGTTCCTCTAATAGTGTTCCTGCAAAATATTTCGTCTCATTTTCTATGAGTGCAACTAGGTGGTAGTTTTTGGGTAAAAATTTGGCCCCACTTTTAAATATTGGAGATATTATAGAGTCCCTCCAGTAGGGCGGGGTTGCTCTGAATAGCCTTATTTCAGTGAAGAGTGGCCCCAGTGCTCCCGCCCAAGACTCTACATTCTGCTTGAATATTGCCAGGGGGACCCCATTGGGCACATGAGCCCCTCCCTCCTGCCCTTGCTAATTTGCCATCTAGTTGATGTAATGTCGGCTGCTGGAGGAAGATAGCATGCCTCACTTTGATCTGATGAGAGGGGTGCTGAGGGGTTGCCTGCTTCTGGTAAAGTGGCATGGAGGCGTTCTGTCAAGTGCCTTTTTTTCCTAGGCCTGTCATTTGTACGGTGCATTCCTGGTAAAAGTGGTCCCCAAGATACCTTGCCCAGTCCTCTTCAGAGATGTGGGAAGTGGCATCTCCATGAGAATCGTGGGTGAACCTGTTTATCGTCCATCAGAATCTATCACTGTTGTTGTGCTTTATATCGGCATAGAGCTTTACCCAGACCTCTTCTTCTTTTGATCTGTTGGCAGCCCACTTCAGCTTCTTATATATAATTTAATATGCATGGCCATCTCTTTACTTACACTTACTTATACTCCATTCTCACCCTCTTGCGGTAAAACAATCTAACAATGGAGTCGATGCACATGCACACTGTTACCAAGAGGAGGAGTCACCTTACCTCGTGACTCGAAAGACTTCTTAGAAGAAAAACAAATTGAAAACATCCGTACCAACACTAGATGGCAGGAGTATGCAGAGCATGTGAATCTACAGCACTACATACCAAGAACGGGATGCTTAATGGATAAGTAACATAGGGGCATATTAGCAAGACCGGCGATAAAATTATCGCCGTTTTAGCGGCAGTTTCCTGCCGCTAAAGCGGCGATAATGGGCTTGCTAATATGCGTTATGGAATTCAATAGAAGCCCAGGTTAGATGTCCTGCACATCTAACCTGGGCTTCTATTGGAATTCTATAACGCATATTAGCAAGCCCATTATTGCCGTTTAGCGGCAGTTTCCTGCCGCTAAAGCGGCGATAATTTTATCGCCGGTCTTGCTAATATGCCCCATAATCCTTTTGTTTGTATGCTTCAATATGCTGGTGTATGTTGTGGTGTTTTGGGATTTCCTCAATTATCTCACAGCAGTACCACAACATACATTTTCTAGGTCACTTAATTTATAGTCAGAATATACACCCCCCCAAAAGAAATGGGCATGTGCCTCCTAATTTTCAAGATTTGTAATGGGTTCGTAAAGAGAAATCTCCAAATTATACGTGTAAAACATATCACCAGAGTGTCTTATTCTCTCTAGGCCCCTGCTCTGTGGCCCATCCTCGATGACATTTCTAGTTTTATCTACACTGCCGTTACTTTTGTCGATACTGGCCTGCTTGGCACTTTCAAACTATGACTACATTATAAAACACCTGGCGCACAAACATAGAGAAGGAAATTTGCAAATGCAGTGACTTCCTTGAGTGTAAAATGATGGATGTATTCCTGACAATAAGTTCAAAGGAGATTTTGAGGTAAAACAAGTTAAAATCTTTCTCGCCCACGGCAATGCTTGATAGTGGGGCCTTTTGGAAGTGAGACGAAGCATGTTAAACTTTGTGGCTATGGACTAAGTTTCTTTCTGAAATAGGACATTTCCCCAAGAGACATCGGTGTTTTCTCTAATATAGGTATTCTCATTTTGAATGTTTGACATATTTATGTGTAGACATACATCAGCTGTTTTTACACAATATTCAAAGTACTGTGTACATTTAGACCCATTTTATTGACCTACAGACAGACATGCTCTGTCCCATGGCTGAAGCCTATTTCAGCTGGGCGTGGATCCCTAACTGAATATCGCCTTTGGTAGCAAAAGTCTGACCCTACCTCCTCTGGTTGCTTAAACACCACCCTGTCGTCTCTCACTACGCCTTCCTTGTTTCTGTCTCCTCAGGATGCCTCCATCGCTCACAGGTTCCACGTGATGAGGGAGAAATACCCAGAAAAATTCAACAGCAGGTGACCGTGAGCCCTGTGGGTTCTCCTTGGAACCTGACCTCTTTCTCCCTCTTCCGCATTTATCTCTCACCTTCTCTCTTTTTCCCCTTTCATTGTCTTTTTTTCTCTCCCTCTTCTTTTTTCTCTCTCTATATAATTCTAATCACCTCTCCTCTCTGTTGTAGAGGATTCCACCCTGCATTTATGTTTTTCTTAGGGAATTGGGGATTATTAAAAAATGTCTGACATGTCTTCGCATGACGTTAAATTTCCCCTCCTCAAAATTAACAATCGCGTTTGAAGTCCCATTTGGTTGAGGAGGTGGTGACCTCAGTTGCGAATGAGGGCTCTGTGTTTACACCCTGGCTGTCCATCGTCCAACATCCGGGTCATTCCGCCTTACATTTCTAAATATCATTTGGAGTAGGATTGCTTCATATTTCCTGCCATTAAAGCACTGGCTTCTTCAATGGTATCTTGTCTGAAGAAACAAGACAATCGCACCTTAAAATAACCAGACTGTACTGGGTGACGTCAGACACGTCTCACTTGCCAGCTGCTCCCCTGTTCTCACTGGAAGGATAGTTTGAATGGAGGCAAGTCGCACTCTTATCTAAAACTCTGTCTCTTTCCTTGTTAACAGAATGAAGAACAAGCTGTTGTACTTTGAGTTTGCCACGTCTGAGTCCATATCAGCCACCTGTAAAAAGCTGAAGGAATATATTACCATTGAGGTTAGTATGGCCTGAAAAAACATGAGGCAGCTTACATTAAGGTTAGTTTTACTTTCCGTCATTTGACGTAGTCGGATTGGAACCCAGTGGCATACTAGTGCCTCATCTGTTATTTGCATATGGCTGGGTCTGAACTGGGGTGGCAAAGTGAGCTAAAGTACGATGATGGATTCAACCCAGATCTGTGACTGGGGGTGAGTGCCTGAAAAGCTTTAGCGCTCCGTCCATCATCACTTTGTGTTTGCTTTGTTCTCCCTAAGTTGGCAGGTTATGCCCAGTCTTCGGTACCTTGCTCACTTTGCCACTGGATTCTAGCTAGCCTGGCTGATGAGGGGTGTTACCCGGAAACCGGTCCCAGGATGCTTGTTTCCGGTCCAGGAAAGACCTGGCTTGGCAGTTCGGGCTGGACTGTTCCCATGAGGAACAGGGTCAAGACTGAATTGCATATGGTTGGGTCTGAACTGGGGTGGCAAAGTGAGCTAAAGAACGATGATGGATTCAACCCAGATCTGACACTGGGGGGTGAGTGTCTGAAAAGTTTCAGCGCTCCGTCCATCATCTCCTTGTGTTTGCTTCATTATATTGGACCTGCCAGAGCCCATGCCTTACTGCTAGTGCTCCAGTCATTCCAGTGTCTCTTGCTTTGCGCGAAATGCCTATTATTATGTCTTCCTGTTGACTCATGCCAAAAGTTAATAATTCTGTCTGTATATAAAATGCTCACAGTCATGCTTCACTCTTTGTCTCTTCTTAGTGCTGTGGGAAGGTGCTGGACCTCAGCAGCCTGTCTCTCGAAGGCATAGCAGTGGTCAACATTCCCAGCATGCATGGCGGCTCCAATCTTTGGGGGGAAACCAAAAAGCCACTGAGCGGAGTAGCAGGGAATCCTACTGACAAAAACCTACCAGAAGCTATTACAGACCCGGATATCCTAAAGTGTTGTGTGCAAGGTATGGCGGGCGAAGGGCTAATGAGGAGTTAAGGCACCCCCTGGAATTTTGCAGAATTCCACTTTAAGGCAGTTACTATACATAGGGTATAAGGCAGACCCGCCCCTCCATCTAAGGCAGACTGCCCTATCCAGACCACCAAATGTTCTTTCCAGTCAGAGATTAATGGAATTCAGGGCCAAACCGCCTGTCACCCCAGGCACACCACCCTGGTAATACAAGGAATCGGGGCCAAGCAGCCTGTCGCCCTTGGCACACCACACTGGTGATACAAGAAATCAGGGCCAAGCAGCCTGTCACCCTTGGCACACCGCCCTGGTGATACAAGGAATCGGGGCCAAGCAGCCTGTCGTCCTAGGCACACCACACTGGTGATACAGGGAATCGGGGCCAGGCAGCCTGTCACCCCAAGCACACCACCCTGGTGATACAGGGAATCAGGGCCAAGCAGCCGGTCACCCCAGGCACACCACCCAGGGGATACAGGGAATCAGTGCCTAGCAGCCTGTCGCCCCAGGCACACCACCCAGGGGATACAGGGAATCGGAGCAAAGCAGCCTGTCACCCTAGACCAGAGTTCTTCAATCTGTGGGGGGCGCCCCCCCGGGGGGGGGCACGACACCATCTCAGGGGGGGGCGCGCACTCCACCCTAAAATAATCTTACCTTTGTTCGTCTCACTGTCACGCCTTGCAAGTCTTCACCCATTTCAAATGGGGTTTCTTTTTCTTGTAGAACTCTGGTAACAGAGGGTTGGAGGGGGAGGGAGAGTAAATTGACGAGGCACTACATGCCCGTGCTTTTGTTATGTTAAGAGCAGACGCATTAACCGTCCCAGGAGGGGGTTAATTCGTATAGCTGAAATGCTTCAGCTGCAGTGGGAGGCAGGAAGTCTCTCTCCTCTGCTAAAACCGAAAGCAAACGAACAGACAGTCCTGTTCCTTTGCGTTCTATTTCATAGCAGAGGAGACTCCTTGCCTGAGTTGCCTCCCACTGCAGCTGAAGCATTTCAGCTCTACGAATTAATGACAGTGCTTAATTTGTAAAATAAAAAAGTGCTGGTGCTAAAGTTTTCTCAGAACAACGGGGTCATTGCAATCAAAGGTCGAGGTGGTGAATACTAAGGCTGCGTTGTCTTGATTTCACCTCATGCCTCTCGCATTCACCACCAGAACTCCCTGCCCCTTTACCTCACACTTTCACATTCATTCTCCTCCTTTTTCTCCCTTTGTCACTATCTTTCCGTTTTCTCTTCCTCCTTCTGTTCCCTTTTTGTATTTCTCTCTTACTTGGGATCAAATTATGTTAAGAAAAAATAAGTGCTAGTACCTAAATTAAGTGTTGGTGGGTCTACCGGCAAACACTGGCTTGAAATAAAGACTGCAATACTTTAAATGGGACAGAACTGGTAATTCGCTGTAAAACCTTATATATTCAAGTGCGAAGTGCCTGCCCTGTTCAAAAGCAAGCAATACTTTTAATGAACCGATTTTCAATATATCAGGCACTGTTCAGCTGAAGTACACCAGTGCTTATTCATGTATAAATTAGTAGCGTAAATCAGGTGTCAAGTGTGAGGATCGCTGATGATGGAGAGCATGAGAGAGAAAGGGAAAGAGCAACTAAGTGAGATAGAACAGAAAAGAGAGGAACGGAATACGAGGCAGAGTGTGATAGAGATGAAATGAAGGAGAGAATTAGAGAGAGATGGCTCTGTTTTCCTATGCAGCGTGAAATGACAAAACGTGCTGTAGCAACCGCTATGTAAAAGCAAAATAACAGCAATGCACTCTCTAATTTCATGCCCTGAAGGTACTAATTCAATAATTCACATTTGCATTGTTAGTATGCTGAGCTATATAGAGTAGTTATTTAATAATAATGTTATTAACCATTCAGAGGCAATTTAGGTTGTGCCACGCAACATACAGTGGCCCATAGTAACATCAATACTATAGAACACAAAAGGTCTGGACTAGATATCCAGAGTTGTGTCTTAGCTGCCACGCACTTGGAGGTGTTAGGAATTACAAATACTCAGTTATGCAGGCATGAATCTTGGCTCACGCTCTCACAGCCGCAACACTCACCGGGACTCGGGAGATGAGAACAACACTCTGCGCCGAGTCAGAGAGGTAATTATATCATGACTGCCATATGTGATGTGCAGACACGTGTAGACCTGGCCCTGATAAGTAAGCGCCGGTGCTAAGCACCGGAAAGCACCGGCACAAATTAAGCACTGATTAATGAATGGTGTACAGTATAACCAATGAGACGTTGAAACAACTAAAATATGCACAAAGAAACACTGGAACAAATATAATAAACATTAATATGTACTTATTGTCTGTGTGACTAAAAAAGTGGGATTTTTGAACTATAAATAGGTGCCTATAGTCAGTGTAGCTAAAAAGGAAGGATCATCTGTGGCATCAACTCGAGCATGGGTAGGGGAGAAAAGGAAGGAGTCATTGAGTTAAGAGTGTTCTTAAAGTCGCACAATACAGAGCACATAGGGAGCTAAATCCAGTATGGATGTGTTCTGGATAAACGTTATGGGTTTTATATACTCAGGGTGGGCTCAACTTGAGCTATATAGATAAAGCAAAATCATGAGTTGCTTGCAGGTTTGGGGGTTGTACGTCTTCAGAAAACTAAATGCCTGCTTCAAGTCCTGTCTGTGAAAGGGGACCAACATTTTAAAGCAGGAGTTTCAAAGTTGATGCTGACCATTCCAGACTTTAACTTCTCTGTAGGAATGTTTGCAAGTTACACTGCAGCTGAAATGAGTCTGTTCCTTGTTTTCGGTTTTAGCAGAGGAGACGTCCGGCCTCCCACTGCAGCTGAAGCATTTCAGCTTTACGAATTTAACCCCATCCTGGGAGGGTTAGGTCTTCCCAGAAAGGAGACAACGTTTTTTTTTTTAATTACACAAGCAAACGCGCAACGCCCACCGGGCTAAAAGGGCTTCAAGTTGCCAAAAGAAGAATGCCAGCCATGTGTTTAAACAGCCTGCAAATTGCTTGTCTTGACATTAAATAGGGTTATAAATAAAAATGTATGTATTTATTAGTAATATGACTTTTCTGTCTTTGTTCCCTTTTATTATCAGTCATGGATCATTCAAGCTGCCCTAGAACATAATTAAAAGTGCTTTCTATTTATATTTGCTGTTCGAAGTACGCACAGACAAGTGCTGACAATACAGCTTTAGGTGACTGCTTATATTTGTACGGCCTGGGACATCAAAATAATGAGCTGGCAACACTAATCATAAAACTGGAAGTTTGTTGCAAGATCAGCACATTTATTTCCTCCACCCTCGATCCCTGGTTAATGCCATAATAGCAATAGTTTAACATATCTGAAACCCTACGCTGCCGTCAATAACATGCTAAGTTACTTCAAGTGTCTGAGAATGCAACTTGCATTCAGACAACTCGCTCCTCATTCTCGCCCTTCACTTTCACGCTCACCATGCACTCACAGCGATCACCCGCTCACCCTGCACTCAGTGATCACTCTGCACTCACAATGCACTTGCACTGTTCACCCTGTACCTCACCCTGCAGTCATACAAGCACACTACTCAACCTGCACTCATGTGGCACTTCACTCAACTGTCCCCCTCACTGCTTAACCTGCAGTCTCACTCAAATAAGCCCATCACTAACCATCCATTCATTCGTCCCACTCTGCACTTACATCCGCACCCAAATTCATATGGTCACCTCACGCACCCTGCAGCCACTCCTCTTACCCTACTCTCAAACTGTCGCATGGCTCACCGTGCACTCACATGGGCCCTTCTGCCACCCACACAGCGCAGAGGTTTAAATAAGGTTGAACATTATTTGCCGGATATGGCCCGGGATATGCATGTGGCGGTCGATTATGTAGTGTACCAGATCTCAGAAATTTCTGTCAGGTGGTGGGGGGGCCCAACATCTACAAAAAATTCAGCTGGGGGGGCTCAACTTCCAAAAGTTTGAAGACCTCTGCCCTAGACACACCACCCTCCTGATACAGGGAATCAGAGCAAAGCAGCCTGTCGCCCTAGGCACACCACCCTGGTGATACAGGGAATCAGGGCCTAGCAGCCTGTTGCCCTATGCACACCACCCTGGTGATTCAGGGAACCCAGGGCCAAGTAGCCTGTCACCCCGGGCACACCACCCCGGTGATACAAGGAATCAGGGCCAAGCAGCCTGTCGCCTCAGGCACACCACCCTGGTGATACAGGGAATCAGGGCCAAGCAGCCTGTCACCCCAGGCACACCACCCTGGTGATACAGGGAATCAGGGCTTAGCAGCCTGTCGCCCTAGGCACACCACCCTGGTGATACTGGGAACCCAGGGCCTAACAATCTGTCATTCCAGGCACACCACCCTGGTGATACAGGGAATCCAGTCTCTACCAGCCTGCCAACCCTGGTGATACAAGGAATCCAGGGCCTAACAGCCTGTCATCATAGGGCACTATCTTGGTGATACAGGGAATCCAGAACCCAGACAATCGCTATATTTGATGCATTAAACATACATATACAGGGAATCCATGCCAAAACGTCTGTCACCCGGGCATAAACCATATAGGGAATCCAGGGCCCTGTCAGCCCGCCCGCCCCCCCCTCTCCATACTTAGGAAAGAAATATAAAGAGAGCCCAGTAGCTCTTACTCCAATCAGGAGCCAGAAAGAAAGCAGATTCAAGATTGCGTTAGCCTGACCTTTCATGGGGTGTGGTTATGAAATTACATGGTGCACTTTCTTTCCCAGGCATGAACCACAGATAGGTAGAACCCAGGCCTAGCCACCATCATGTTGTGCTGTCAAAACATTGATTTTAGGCTCACGTTTCCAAAACAAGAAGCAACTGCAGACTCCAAAACTAAACGGGAAGACACCCTCCTTGGTGAACATGTACAGCCATCTTGGAATTGTTCCTTGTTTAAGACAAAGGGAGCCTTTTAGGAAGAAAAAAAACATTTGTTCACAAGACTGGGAAGGGATTCAGATGCAATTAAATTGCGGGTGTTCCAATTAATTTTGTTATTAAACAAGCAATCGTACTACCCCCTCTGGGCACGCTGAAGTGTTGGACAAAAGGCTTTATTCTCTTCCTGTCTCCGCAGATGGTCCAGGGCATCTCGCACAAAGCTAGATTTGCCTTGGGCAGGAAAGCTCAGGGTTCTACACAAGAAAATGGGCAGAACAGACATTTTCGGTAAAAAAAGAAAAATGGTTTTAAAAAAAATACTGTCTGGTCCATATTTATAGAGTTGCATTTTTCATAACAATGATGTGCAGATTGGTCATAAAAGTTTACATTGCCAGAGCACTTTGATATAAATGAAGAGCCACATACAATTTTAGATCCATCGGCCAAAAACACAAAAGAATAAAACAAGGATCTGCTCTTCCTACTTGCTCGTTGCCCAAAAAGTGTAATAAAACCATTTAATACTTGATTTTCAGTGGACGTTCTTATTGAACAAAAATATAAACTTGTTAGCATTCCAAAATGGCTGCTTCATCTTCCCACAGTGCGAGGGTGCAGAGACTTCACAAGCATTATAAAATGGCTGCCTCGTCTCCACAGGATGAAGAGTTCTCTGGTACAGTGTCTTCTATTTGATTTATTTCGCAGTGGACTCTCTGTGAGGATGAGAAAAGAAAGAAAGGAAAATGGCCAACAGCAGATGAACTTTGCCCTTTTATAAAAGCCTAAACTGTGAAATACATGTCTAAAGCAATGGCCGTAACTTAGGGCTGTGTATACTACTCCAAACTGTGTAATTTAGCCAAGAGAGACAGCAAGTCCGTGATGAAAATAAAACTGGGGAATCTGCCCCAATTCCTACTCAAATACCAACATTAGATTTCCCAGGCTCAAAACAGGAGCAACCTGCCAGTTTTTCACTCAATGTTCGAATGCTAAAGATTACCCATCAGCACTATAAAGACTACTGTGGAAAGCAAGCATGCCAACAAGAACGCTGCTTGCTTATTATTCTAGGAAAAGGCTCTTAAATTGAAGTCTTGTTGGACAACTCCGAGATGGAGGTTTATGGGACCGATATAACAAAAATGGAGCAGAATTTCGACAAAATCAAGGCTAGTTAAAGGGACATAATGCTAAAACTCAAATGCAGCTGATAAAATGTATCCACAATTTAATAAGCATACACACTGACACACCGCAAACGTACTGTATAATAGCATTGTAACGACCAATAGCTGCATGCAAGGGAAAGTTACATTTGAAGACACTCCAGCGAGATGGAACCACCTCAGCACTCCTTTCCAGGACTAGCCTCAAGGAGCCCCTGCTTATATCCATACGTGTGAGGCAAGCACTTATTTTTGGATCAGCCAAATCCCAGAGTCACCCAGTCCACATGGTAGCTGCATGAAAAGTGTGCATGCATGTTCAAAACCAAGTGAAGAAACCAACCTCAATGCAGTACTCCACTCTGTGGTTTTAAGTTAACAAACTAGTGAATTTTGTGTGTTGCGAAGACCCTTTGTAGTGTGGGTCTTACAGACCGCTATCCTTGTTAAACTTAGATTACAAGATCTTGGCAAAAATGATCGCCTTGCGGCTCTCTCTATTACTGGACAGAATAATTTCCCCACTCCAGTCTGTGTTCGTGCCCCATAGATCCACCTCCTTAAATTTACGAACTCTGTTCGCTGTTTTGCATAGAATTAATCCGGAGGTCCCGGCCGCAGCAGTACTGCTGGACACGGAGAAAGCATTTGATTCCCTGGAATGGTCCTTTTCCTAACAGTTATGCGCAGGTTGGGTATGCCCAGGGGGTTCATTGATGTCACAGCTCTTTTATATAGTGGCCCGACTGCCAGGATACGCTTAAATGGCACGCTGTCCAGTTCATTTGCTCTGTCACGAGGTGCTAGGCTGCTCCTTATCACCATTACTATTTATACTGGCGATGGACCCCCTTGTTAGGCAGTTCCAGGAACGCCACCTACATAGAGGGCTCCAGTTTAACACGGGACCTCTCCTGGTTTCTTTATATGCGGACGACATTATACTCTATGTCCGGGAACCGCAGGCTAACTTGGACTCTCTGGTAAGGGAGATTATTCGATTTGGTCGTTTCTCGGGCCTCGAGATTAACTAGCACAAGTCGGTGATATTTCCCCCTAAGCACTAGCACCAAGAAATGGGACTGCAAGTTTCCACTTGACTGGTGTACAGACTCGATTAAAAGTATCTAGGGATCCATATCCACTTAGACACCGCCCAAATAATTCAATTGAACTACAGTCAGGCTGTACACAAGCTTGAATTATAGGTGGAAAGGTGGCTGCGGCTCCCTCTCTCGATTGCAGGCCGGGTGGCGTTGATTAAGATGGTAGTTCTCCCCAAATTCCTGTACCTGTTTAACAATATTCCCATCCCGCTTACGAATCGGTTTTTTATGACACTACGCACTCACCTCATTAGACTGACCTGGGGGGGCAAGAGGCCAAGAGTCCGATGGGAGATGATGACATTACCTTACGCCAGAGGGGGTTTCGGGGTTCCTAACTTTCAATTATACTATTTGGTGGCACAATGCAGCTATGCACATTCCTGGTTTCACCCAGACGCCAGGATCCCGTATCTGCCCCCAGAAGCGGACTTTGTCCTTCCTGGCACTTTCAACACGGTACTGCCTCTGGGCATTACCCGAGACCCGAAGGATATTCAAACGGTCTCAACCACTAGCTGGGCCTGGCAGAAACTGATTAGAGTTACGGGATCCCTGGTGTTATATTCTCCTAGTCTACCGATCATCAACAACCACTGGATCCCAATTACAGGCGAGACGATAGTACAGCGAACCCTTTCCAAATATGATATCAATAAAATAGGGGATGCGTTCACTGGGGGACAGGCTTTTTCAGTCTCAGAAGAGGACAGGTTTAGCGAAGCTTCGTTTATGGACAATTTTATTTATCCTAAACAGTGTGCGCTGAGGGCGATTACATCGGGATTTCCATTAGAACCAGAGCAGTTCGCCCCACTCACCACGATAATTGAGAGTACTGGGGGAGAGCACTTGACCTCCAGGCTGTACAGAGCATGTGTGGACATAATTCCCATTGACGACACCAAAATACGAGCTTCCTGGGAGGCTGACCTGGGACATCCTATTTTGGATGACCAATGGGCGGTTTGCTGTAGTCAGACCAAAGAAATCTCCCTGAACAGCCGTCATAAACTGATCCATTTTAAATTTCTGCGGAGAGTTTACATTACCCCCGAGGCTACACACAGGATCGACCCGGACAGATCCCACCGTTGCTTGAAATGCAGGGCCCAACATGCTGACTTCGCTCACCTCTCCTGGAATTGTGGTAAAATTAAGACCTTCTGGGCAGCGGTTTTCCAAACATTAGGGGAGATGGTGGAGTTGGAAATTACATCCACCCCAGAGGTTGCATTGCTGGGCTATGTCGTTAAATTTCCAAAGGGGGTTCGGAAATTTATCGCCATTGGGTTGTTATTGGCCAAAAGAGAAATAGCAATTAAATGGGGACGTAAAACTGCTCCGACATTAAAGTGCTGGTTGCTTAGCGTATTGCAACATAAACAGCGATTTGTATGCCAGTACCTCGCCCAGAACATCTGGGGCCCCTTAAAACAGTATACGACGGCGCCACGCTCACAATCTGCCTCACAGCTAGAACAAGGGTTGGTCCCTGCGGGTGTGGGCTAAACTAGTATCAAATCAACGCTAACTACTACAACTGTTAACAGTAGATAACTGTATGCATCACTTGCTCCTATTCAAGGCTGATTTGTAATTTGACAGGTCGGTTGGATGGTCATACAAGAACTAGCTCTAATGTATCCAATTTACATGTGACGTATAACATGCACGGAACTGGTGACTTGCTTCTTTTACCGTTGGTCAAAAACTGTTACTGTATGATGCTATTGATATCGATGGAACTATTGTAACTCACATAAAACTGGTAAATAAAGTTGTTGTTTTTTAAAGTAAAAAAAAATGTGCGTGTTGCGGCCCAGATGCGCTTGAGTTGTTACAGATCAACTAACATTCCTAAATCAGTGATTTGTAAAAAAAAAAAAAAAAAAGCCCAGAACCTGAGCATTGCTTCCTTGGTGACATGAAGTAGCCTAGTTACCTCATACATGGAAATCGCCCACAATACACAGATCAGTGGTTAGAAGCTAGGTCACATATGTCCACCAACAATCCCACGATTCACTGCTCTGGTTGAGAAAAAGGTTGGAAGATCTCACACCCAGCCTTTTCACCTGGTTCCTCTACATGCAACACACCGATCGTAAGAGCTTAGTGAGGGGTTGCCATCAGATCACTCACAACTTATGACACATCAGAGATCAGCAGAAGGTTTCTAGGCCCCTCCCACCGCCTCCTTTCATTCAGTGGAGCACCATCCGCTGGCACTAGCCACAGCCTGTGCACCCAGAATGTCCAGCAAATGATCACCTGACATACTCCTTACGAAAGCTCCACCAGCAGAGAAAACCATTGTCTGCAGGAGACCGCTGCAACCAAAGTTCCCTAGAGGCCAAGTATGAGGCAAAAGCTATGCTATACAAAAGTGTTATAATACTTCGGGAACGGTGGAGGCGAGCCCCATGTCAATCTCACTGCTTTTTTTATCACTATACTTAGACATCTCTGACCAGTCTAACAGCTCTCCCCTCTTACAGATCTCAGCGATAAACGCTTGGAGGTGGTGGGTCTGGAAGGAGTCATCGAAATGGGCCAGATTTACACCGGGCTGAAGAGCGCAGGCAAACGGCTGGCCAAGTGCTCGCAGATTACTATTCGGTGAGTGTGTGGGCTCTCTCAGGAGTTGGACGATGCAAGCCACTTTCCCAGGCACTCCTAAGCTGTGTGTCCCACCTTGAGGCTTGGTGTGACTGAAATTTCTCTTGACAGGGAAAGGAGAGCTGAAGAATTGTCTCTTCCAGATGCAGTGGTAGAGTCGGTCTAGAAGCAGTCCCAGACTGGCACCCTAGGTGAACCATGCAGTCAGCACTACCCCCCTTTTTTTAAATTTCCATTTTGTATGTATTTTCCCTAAAAGTTGACACTCCGCTTAACTTGGTATCCCCTGTGCACGAGTGGATAGGCTGCCCTCGATTCAACCTCTCTCCAAACCAGTGCTTAAAATGGGCAGGTACTGTCAGTTGCCGAGTACCTGCACTTGTTTAATTTGAAGGGGCGAGTACCTGCACTTCTCAGCACTGGTGCAATACTTTTAATGGGACAGAATTGGCACTTCTCAGCACGGGTGCGATACTTTTAAAGGGAGGGGGGACCAGCACTTCTCAGCACTAATGCAATACTTCCTGTATGACAGGACCAGCACTTCTCAGCACTGGTGCAATACTTTTAAAGGTAGGGGACCAGCAATTTTCAGCACTGGTGGAATACTTTTAATGGGAGAAGACCGCAGTTTCACAGGAGCAAGCAGGTAGCCTCTAGATAGTGAGTACCCCCACCTTTATATTTCCATTAATAAAAAAAAAACACTGCTCCAAAGAACAAGGAACTACCTTCTGTGCCAGGCAGGCCCTCTATTGGCTTCTCTCTCCCAAAGTCAATGGACTCTTTCGTTCCTTTCGGGCTAAGGGGATCTCATGGCGGATAAGGGAGATGTGGGCTTCTCTGCCGCAATCCTAGGGTTGTATGACAGAACCCCGCATGCCATTAGCAGCACGTCTCAACACACAATTTTTACCATGCATATACCTTTACCACACGTGCATTTACGACACAAATGTAAGTATTTCACAGGTAAGTATAAAGCCTATATATATAGATATATATATATATATATATATATGCACACGCGTACATATATGTGTGTGGGTATATATATATATATTTCAAAGAGCTCGTCCGGCGTTTCGTGCATACGAAAAGACGAGAGCAGACCCAATTGTTGTGCTGGTATTTTTTATTCCATAATCACCATGTCGCCATGACGCGTTTCGGCCGATCGACGGCCTTGATCACATGTCAGCGCCTTAGGGCGGAGATTCCCCTTTTAAAGTGACTGTGCAAATTTTTAGCAGCAATAGACATAGAAAACATACATCACTGTTTTCATTAGTACTTGCTTAAATGCAATTGCGCAAGATATAATATCAATATCAATATTCTTTAAAAACTGGGATAAAACAATATAAGATTATTGATGGCTACAATCCAAGGTAAAATCCATGTTTAAATACATAAAATTCACTGTTTGCCACTTTTAGTTTATATCCCAGCAGTTATACCGTCCATTGTACTGCTATTTATAAATAAAGTGTTCTGTGCAAAAACATTCCTCTGTTCCCTATATGCAAGTCTAAAATAATATTTATATGTGCAAAATGTGCATTTAAAGTGCATACATTTTGTGCAAAATTAGCTAGCAGCGAAAAACTAAGTATCTATATATTAGCTAATACCAATATCTCTTTTGAGGTACAATACCTTCTCGTAACCAGTATGACTTATAAATTTTATACATTCTGCATTTGTCTAAAAGCCTGAATTGATGGATAACTATCTGTTTATACATGATCGATTCCCACAAATGAAGATATATAGTACAGATTATATAAATACTATATAAAATCACTTCAACCCTATAGAATCAGATAAATAGGCTAAAATAAAACATATGACAAAATAAAATTCCTTATTAATAAAATTCATTTGAAATTGTTGTGCAAATACACTGCAATAATACTACCCTAATGTCCTCCTTAAAATGTAAATATAAATATAAACTGGAATACAATTCATAAATATAACAAGGTAAAACTTATAGGTGCAGGTTGCAATATATTAAATTCCCGATTGATGATAGTATGGCCAAAGTAATATTCGATTATTGTTGATGGTAATCTAGAGATAAGTGTGCATATCTTCACTAGTATTGAGCCCTCCCGGATGCTTCGTATCCATTTCTAGGATGTACCTTGTTTCTAAGCGCCTGAGTTTGGCCTCCCTATTACCTCCTCTCCTGTTTGGTGGCACGGCATCTAAAACAAAATACTTAAAATGTTTCAGACTGCTGTTATGTTTGTCCTTAAAATGCCTGGCCACTGGGTAGCTTGGATCGTTATTTAAAATGGCGCGTGTATGCTGCAGTATCCTCTTATGCACTGCCAATTTTGTACTTCCTATATAATATAGGTTACAGCTGCAAACTAATACATATACTGCAAATTCTGTTTTACAGGACAGATACTGATTAATCAAATGGGTATGGTCACTAAAGGCTGTTTTATATGTTGTCATATTAATTCCATATTGACAGGCCTTACAGCTGGAGCATCTGTAAAATCCCTTCCTAGCTGTTAGCCAAGTGCCTGGTTCTAAATCTATTTTTAACCAAAGCATTGCCCATTGAAGCTGTTCTCCTGAATGTAATTGCTGGCTTTTTAGGAAGTGACCCTCCTATAACTGGGTCTCCTAATATAATTGGCCAGTTTCGTCTTATGATGGATCTAATCTGTCCTTCCTGTCTAGAATAAGCTAGTATAAGTCGTGTTGGTGCATTAGATGTAACCTCTGTTGAATCCTGGGATTTTGATCTGTATTGCAATAGATCTTGTCTGGCTCGACTTTAGAATTGCTGCATCTAATGTTCTTGATTTATAACCTCCTTGGAGGAATCTGTTTTTACACTCCCTTTGTTTTTCCTGTGTGTCTTGTTCATCGCTGCAAATCCGTCTAATTCTCAACATCTCCCCATAGGGGATGCTGTGTATGAGATGCGGCGGGTGAGAGCTTGATGCATGCAATACTGCATTACCTGCTGTTTGCTTCCTAAACAGTGTTGTTGCCAAGTTATTTGCTATATATACTTTCACATCCAGAAATGTTATACTTTCACAGCTGATGGAATAAGTAAATTTAAGGTTCAAATTGTTATTGTTAATATCTTCAATAAAATATATATATATATATATATATATATATATATATATATATATATATACACACATCCTTATTACCTACTGGCAGTTGCCAGTAGGTAGTTATAGTTAGGACCATGTTTCCATAGGAAAAGCTTTTTATTTTGACTTGCCTATATTTTTGGCGCAGTTTGACGAATCTTCACAAACTTTTCCCCAAAAAGTGTCATACTGAGTCTTGTTGTGCATGGAAAGTATCAGGGTGATCCATCAAGCAGGGGCCGAGAAAATGGCGGGGTCAGAAAATTTGCATTTCCCATGTTAATTCTCATAGGAGCTTTGAACACGACTACAGTCCGAACCGCTTGACAGAATGACACTGAATTTAGCAGAAAGGTCGATTTGGTTACGCAGATCAATCTTTCCTTTATTTGGTGTAAATCCTTTCAGTAGTTTGTGAGAAATTAAGGGAAATCCAAATTTGTATATCTGGAATCGCAACATCTTCGCAAATAATAATGAGCTCGTGCAGGGAAATGCAGAGCTCGGATCGACTGCCAACACTTCCACCAGGAAGTGTTGGCAGCCATCTTGGGACTCTGCTTCAGCCGAGCCCCCCCAAAAAAGTGAAACAAGTAAAGGGGGCAGGGTAGGAATACCCTGACCCCCAAGCCTTGGTCTTGCGGTCCCAAAGGGACCTACCCTGGCAGTGCAAAAAAAGCATATTTTTATTTGCCCCAAAATTTGTGAATTCACAGCAAAAAAATAAATAAGCCAAGCACGGGCTCCCATGCTGGTTTTGAAAAGGGCCCCCAGGTGGGCCAGGTCCCGGGGGCATTTTATATAATTAAAAAAAGAGGGGGCGCACGGGGCTCCCATCCGTAGGCTCTTTGAGCTCCGAGGACCACCACCTCCCCGGGGCTTTTTTAAAAAAAATATTGGAGGGTGGGCCACACGGACCCCCCCCATGGGCTTCTAGAAGGCCCGGGTACCACCACCTTCCTGGGGCTTTGTTTTTAAAAAGGAGGTGGGCTATGCGGACCCCCGCTCCTGGGCTTCTAGACGCCCCGTGGACCACCACCTCCCCGGGGCAATTAAAACAATTGGTGGGGGGCCGTGCGGACCACCCGTGCCCCGGATACCACCACCTCCTCAGTGCTTTTTTTTTTTTTTTTTTAAAGAAGGAGAGTGGCGCGGCCCCCCTCCCAAGCCATTCTTGCAGACAGGGAAAGAGATGAAAGATTGCTCTTGCACGCAGGCAGCCACATTTCCAGCAGCTCCCTTCATGCAAGAGCAATGCTGGCTTCCACAGGAGGCAAGGAGCCGGCTGGGACCGCGGGGGTCTTGAGGCTCCCCCAGCAGTCCCGGGAGAACGAGGAGAAAAGGGTAACATAAAGGTCAGAAACGAGCAGAAAGAGGCAAGATAAAGATGAGAAACGAGCAGGAAGAGGCAGAATAAAGGTCAAACAAGCAGGAAGAGGCAGAATAAAGGTCAAACAAGCAGGAAGAGGCAGAATAAAGGTCAAACAAGCAGAAAGAGGCAGAATAAAGGTCAAACAAGCAGAAAGAGGCAGAATAAAGGTCAAACAAGCAGAAAGAGGCAGAATAAAGGTCAGCAAAAAGCAGAAAGAGGCAAAATAGAGGTCAGAACCCAGCAGCAATAGGCAAAAATTAAGGTCAGCAAAGAGCAGAAAGAGGCACAATAAAGGTCAGCAATGAGCAGAGAAAGGCAAGATAAAGGTGATAAACGAGCAGAAAGGGCACAAAATAAAGGTCAGCAACAAGCAGAAAGAGGCAAGATAAAGGTGATAAACTATCTGAAAGAGGCAGAATAAAGGTCAGCAGCGAGCAGAAAGAGGCAGAATAAAGGTCAGCAATAAGCAGAAAGAGGCAAAATAGAGGTCAGACGTAAGGAGAAAAAAGTCAGAAAAGGAGCAGAACCCACTCAGGCACTCACGCACCCACTCATAGAACAACTAAGGCACTCTCACAGCCACTCACAAACCCATTCAGACACTCATGCACCCACTCACAGACTAACTCAGTCATGTACACCCACTCACAGACCTAGACTCTCATGCACCCACTTACAGAATCACACATACAATCTCACAGACCTACTCAGAGATCCACGAGCCAACTCAGTGGCTAACATACCCACTCACAGACCCAGAGACTTGTGCACCCACTCACACTCCCAGACTGTCACACTCATGGAGGCATTCGCCAACCCATACAGACACACTCAGACACTCACACACCCACACATGCAACCACTCCCACACCCACTGAGACACTCGTGCACTTACTCTCAAAGGTTACAGGTAGGAAATAAAAATTAATAAAACAATGAAATTCACTGGATAAAAACCAAGGTTACAGGGACATTATGGTTAGGAAATAAAATTTTAAAAAACCATAGAAATTCACTGAAAAAAACCCACGGTTACAGGGACATAGTTAGGAAATCTAGTTAGAAAAACCTTAGAAATTCACTGAAAAAACCAAAAGGTTAAAGGGACGTTATAGTTAGGCTCAGATTTCACTCAGACAAAACCAGTGAGATTCAGCAGTTATAGTTACCTGAGCTAACTAAAACTTATGCCCCCGCAATGCACTGCTTATGACCTCACATATTACATGATTTATGACATGGTCAGTGATATCACTCATGACATCATCCAGTGAGTACAAGTATTTTTTAATAGTTTGATTGTTAAACATATATACTATGGTACTACAAAAGTTAAATTAGTTTACTAGGTGTACTACGGATGAGTGATACTACTTCTAATTTATATTATGTGAGTGAATGTGTGTATGCATGTGTGAGTGACTGCATGTGTGAGTGGCTGTATGGGTGAATATTTCATGTGTGAGTAACTGTGGGTGAGTGGCTGTATTGGTGAGTGAGCGGGTGTGTCAGTGGCTCTATGGGTGAGTGGCTGGCTGTATGGGTGGATGAGTGGTTGTGTGAGTGACTGGGTGTGTAAGTGTCTGTTTTGGGTGAGTGAGTGGCTGTTTGATTTGGTTAAGTGAGTTGGTGTGTGAGTGACTGTATTAGAGTGTGTGTGTGTGTGTGTGAATGGCTGTATTGGTGAGTGAGCAGATGCAGGGGTACTTGTATGGATGTGTGAACGGGTATGAAAGTGGTTGTGTGGGTGGGTGTGTGCATGTATAGGTGAGCAAGTGGCTGTGTTGAGCGACTATTGGTGAGTGAGTGGCAGTATGGGTGAATAAGTGAGTGAGTAGCTAAATGGGTGAGTGTGTGGCTGTGTGAGTGGCTGCATGGGTGAGTGACTGGTTGTCTTATTGCCTGTATGTATGAGTGAGTGGGTCAGTTAGTGGCTGTATGGGTGTGCGACTGCATGTGTGAATGGCTGTATGAGTGGGTATGTGAGTGACTGTATGGATGAGTGGGTGTAAAGATGAGTGACTAGTTGTATGAATAGTTGTATGGGTGAGAGAGTAGCTGTGTGAGTGGCTGTATGAGTGAGTGGGTCTGTGTGTGTCTCTATGGATGAGTGAGTACTTGTATGGGTCTGCGAATGGGTATGTGAGTGGGTGTATGAGGTTGTATAGGGGTGAGTGGTTCTGTGGATGATGTAATCAGTGATGTCATTTGAGATGTCATCATTGATGTCACTGACCATGTCATGTGTGATGTAATATGTGAGGTCATAAATAATGCATTGCGGGCGCAAGTTATAGTTAGCTCAGGTAACTATAACTGCTGAATTTCACTGGTTTTGTATGAGTGAAATCTGAGCTTAACTATAACATCCCTGTAACCTTTGTTGTTTTTTTTTTTTTCCAGTCAATATATATTACCTTATTGACCCTAACCCCTAAACCTTACCCATTCTAAACTCTAAATATAACCTTGCCACCTAAATTCCGGTATCCACCCTAAACCCTAAAATTACCCTTGCCACCCAAATACCCTTACCCACCCTAAACCCTAAAAATACCCTTGCCACCTAAATACCCTAATCCACCTTAAAAATACCCTTGCAACCCAAATACCCCAACGTAAACATACCCTTGCCACCCAAATACCCTCAACCACCCTAAAAACGCCCTTGCCCTAAAATAAACACTCTTGCCCTAAAATATATAATATAAAGGCTTTATACTTACCTGTGAAATACATACATTTTCATGGTAAAGGTATGTGTGGTAAAGACATTCATTGTAAATACTTGTTTTGTTAAGGATGCATGGCAATGGTATTGCGTAGTAACGGCCGCGTTTAAAGGCTGTTTCCCCAATCCTAGGCATAGACAATTCTGGGCCTTTGTAAATTACCCCATTTTCATATTTTTGCTTTATATTATTCCCTTGTTTTGACAGGACATCGAAACACCTGCCAATGCAGATTGACGGGGAGCCATGGATGCAGCCCCCCAGCACGGTAAGGACTGGTCGACTCTCACAAACTACGTGGTTAATGCACTACATTTATTATAGAGGCACATGGTTTATACATGCCTGCCATCTAGTGGTTGAAAATAACTGATCACTGAATCATCTAGGGGTTGTGCTCCGATTCACTAATTTCTCGGTCTGCTTTGCCTCAGGGCGACTCGGCTGTTATTCAGTCTCGTTAAAATTTGGATTTTGGAGAAAGGGGAGAGCATCAGGTTCGCTGCCCAGCAGCAAGTCAGTTTCACCGGCACTTATTTTCTGCATCAGACATTAACCAAGAACAAGAGAGAAAAACATCCAAAGCAGACTGACACTACAGAGGAAGGGGAGATGGGAAAACCGTCACAAAGGCAGGAACCTACAAGAGTGAGCTAAAGGGGCAGGGAGTGTCTGGTAGTGGATTAAAGAGGGATGAGGTGGATTCAAGACTATGCAGCCCTGGTATTTGGCACAAGGACATTTAAATATACTGGCCGCAGGCATCTGATCAGAACTTTGGCCACCGGTGCTCATTCCTTTACAAATTAAGCACTGAATTTGTGCTATAATGAAGGAGGAACCAGCCAGACCCTGACCCGGCAGCTGTTATTTAGCCGGATCCATCTGACCTTGTGAAATATGCGGAATTATCACAGTCCAGCAGTACCTACACGTTGCCTGCTTTCTGTTCGCAACAGCAACGTGCAGGCTGTGAGGGGGCATTTTATTTTCTCTTCCAGCTTGGGTTCAAAGCAAAGGGTGAATTTAAAGAGCCACCAGCCCTCCTTTTGTTTGAGTAGAATCCTGACTGGGAGATACCTACACCCTAACATCTAGATGCCAATGCAATGGGGAAACAAAGGCACAGCTTGTTCACAGCTCACTTCACAATTTCTTAAGAGTAACTACGATTTGAAGAAGGTTTTTGATTTTGTCCAACCATAATATGTAAGAGATATGAATGCACTACTAGAATGGCAGATGTATCCGCATATACCAATATTTACACAAAAAATTTAAATAGCACTTGATATTTATATATTTTTTAATAAATAGTTTTATAGCATTACTCATCCAACCTTAGGGTGTCAGAGTGCTTTACATCACATGCACACATTACACATTGAGAATAAATCGTGTGTGTAGCGTAAACCAATGTAAAGGTGTTACAGAAAACAAAGGGTTTCAAGGTGTAGGAGTCACACATCGTCTTTGCTGGTAGGAATGATATGCTAAGATTGTGTAGCTGGGAGAAGCACAAAGTCAGAATATAAAACGTAAAGCTGTGCTTGGAGTCATCCTTTATTACTATCAAAAGAATCCTTTCTAGCAGCCTTATAACAGATTGTGAAAAAACAATAAGGTTCAAATCCATGTCCTGCAGTTTGCATGTGGGTCCTTGCTGCTGACAAGTTATGGAATATTCTTCCCACCCATATTACTAGTCTTTCCTCCCACAAGCAGCTGAAAACCTGGCTCTTCTACTTTCCGTGATGCTAGTTGTGGTCATCTCTCTGGTAGTGGCTCTTCATTAGCTAGCGCTTTGACACACTCGGGTATAATGCGCTTTATAAATCTTGATGCCAGTTCATACCTCACTGTGCTATATTAGAAGGATTGCACTTTATGAACTGCAAGTAATAAAAGGATCTGTGCATCAGAAGCTGCAGCCCTCTAACTAATCTAACATAATAATCAGTCATCTCCATGTTACAGGTGTGCTTTCCAGGAGACACATTAACCCTCTATGCTACTTTGGGAGTTAAAACTGTGACTTAACCAAACACAGACATCTCCAGCAAATGCTTTAACCACCAGAGTTAATTTACCATTCTTATTCTTCCCTGAGATTTATTGGGCACACAAAACTCTTTGTTGCTGGTGCTTCAACCCCATAAGATATTTTAAACTGCAGCCTACGCAACCAATTAAGCCTGAACATACTTAGTCATGTTTCTCCTTTATGCCATTTTTTGACAGATAAAAAAAAATGCATGTCTAAGTTGTCAGACTGCTTTTCATCTTTCCACCCCTTCTGATCCCCGCCCCCTTTTTTTTGTTGCCCACCTTGACCCCCAATTTATGGGTTCCCAGAGTAAAGGTTTTCCAGTCCCAGCACTGACTGCAGTTCAGCCTGACGTCGCCAGTGTGTGTCGCCTTGGATTGGTGCATACTGCAGCCCCTCACCAAGCACCTACTCCACAGCAGGTCAGCAGTCAAATGCCGAATGGAAAAACTAGACCTATTTAGCAGGAGGAATCTGGCATCGACATGACAGATTCATGTGCTGGTCATATTTTTGACTCTTGTAACTGGACCACAAATTATGGCTTCATCTATATTAAAATGTTTTATGATCAAGCAAGACCTCAAACTCGGTGTCTTTAATGAGACTGATTTTGATACGTGGCTCCAACTTGACTGCAGCTCGACCCATCTTTACATTTGCTTTCTTCTGCTTTGGGTGCGGTGGTAACTTTTCAAAGAACATTCAAAGAGACTAGGCAAAATACCAGGGATAAATCCAATGCATTGAAACAACTGCTTCTAAGAAGACAGCACTGTGCCTATTGTGGTTTGAAGAAGGCGGACAAAGCAGGACTTGTTGCATTTGGAACAAAACCAAGTCAAAAGGGGAAAATCAGCAGGCCACTCCTTTCAAGAGGGCATCTCCACTTTCTGGTTATCCCCCCAGTAGCTTCAGGATCACCCCTTCCAACAACATGCACGTTTGTGAGGCCCTTCCAAGGCTTATTGTCAGCAACCGATTAGGACAGGTTGCATGAGAATGAATATAAGGCTTTGCATCAGCACAAAGAGTGCTGCATGCCATTTACTCCCCGGTGCAAAAGGTGTTTTGCACTGGAAAGGTGAACTTTCCAAAGCACAAAAACCATTTTGCACTACTTTGCATCACTGGGGCAGATCAACACAAATACCTATTGCTTTGGACTCAAAGCCCAATCTACTAACATGGGCAAACTAGACTTTGCATCAAAAATAACACCTACTTGAAGCAAGTGGAAATATGGACATCTCAAAAATCACTTATTGCATGTGTGCTACTCTGCACAGCAAACATCCAATGCATGGGAACCGTCTGAGTTTGACTGGACAAGAAATGTGTATTTGAACAGTGTCTTCAGTACAGATCTTATGCGGGACAGCACACACTCGTATATACACCATACTGCAAGGCTGTGCATTGTGGAGGGGTCTTTGCCCATGGGATGACACTAACAGCACGGCAGTCTTTGTACATAAGGAGCTGTGCTGTTTGTCCCCTTGCACCACGTAGCGCAGCAAATTTGGATGCTGCATTCCATAATGATATTGGTAAATCTGGCCCAATTTTGATACTTTTAGGGTTTCCAGGGGCCTTGCAACAGTGTGTTTAAGTTATGCACTTGTAATTGGAACTTCTTTGGGGTAGATGAGCTTGCTAGGGCACTCTGCTCAAGAGCAGATCTTCCTTATGCATTGAAAGGCTCGAGGAACTTCGAAAAATTGTCACAAAATATCAATTGCAAGTAAAAAGGACAACTTCAGCATTGACCCTGCAAAAACTTGCATGTATTGTTGCCAAAGCTCACAGTATTCCAGTGTTAAAAAGCGACTCGATATACATATCTGTGTCCCTGAGCGCAAAGCAACCACTTAGGTGCTGGTGCTTCATTTCATAGGTTAATAAATAATTCTAAAATTACATAAAGCAATACATTTCGAGATCCATTTTAATTGGTTCCCCCCCAAAATTCTTTTTTTTGTGCTAATTCTTAATTAAACACCAATTACTCTTATACCTCTATCACCACTCTTTTCATATCTTACTTTACCAATTCTCTTCATCCTTTTGCATTACTGTTTACCCACAGCCTGTCCAATTTTCCCTGCGTTTGGCTTCACAGTTCCATCTTCACTTTTTTTTTTTTTACCCCAGAGTTTTTTATTCTGAAAATAGCATCATGCAGAACTACACCAGGAAATGAGCAGGCCTAATACACTGATACAAACTCATGCCTGTCAACCTTAGACTCAAAAATGCAGTTGAAGTCAAAGGTTTAATAAGTTAACCGCATAATGGGGAATTAATACTTTCTTATAGGGTGATATCTTTGAAAAGCAGGTGACCCCATTAAAGTCAGTGAAGGCATTTTGTTTTTCAAGCAGGTGAAGTAAAGAGGGTAACACCCACCAAATGCGGGTGTGTTAACAGGTATTGGGTCTTGAGAGGTTCCACACAGTCTTCGAGAACAACGAAAAGGAATGAGACTGATTGACATTCGCACATCAGAATCACCCCAGTTAACACAGATTGTGCAACAGTCTAAGGACATCTTTGGTGGTCTAGGTTAGGTCAGACAAATAATCTCCCAATTGAAAAGGACAAAGACCAAGGAAAACAAGACCCAGTCTTCTTTAAGGACTATCTTTGAGCCCGCTCCGCTGTAGGCACCACAGCTGGAAAGAGGTGGGGGTTGCCAGTGCAACCTGAGGCATATGCATTGCCACGTTAGAAATGGAGTCTCTAGTTTGCAGTGGTTTGCACCATGTCCAAGATGGGGCCCTTATTGTAGTCAGGGAAAGGGCATTACAGAGCTAAGATAAACCCTGCTCACACCCTTGGTAGCTTGGCACGAGCAGTCAGGCTCATCTCCGAGGCAACGTGTAAAGCATTTGTACCAACACATACAGTGAAAACACTACAAATGGACACCACACCATTTCCTTAATCAGGCCCGCTGCTGGCTTCTTCGCCTGTGCACAAACAGGTTGCTTAGTGCTACAGACATGAAGCGCAGCAAAGCCAGTTCCCTCTCCCTGATGATTGTGCAGTTGCACCTTCAGCAGGGTTTGCAGTATTCAAGGTATGGTTTTGGCAGTGAGGTACCAGAATGTCATTCAACGTACATAGGGCCCTAAATAGGATTTACCCATCAGCCCATTGAAGTTAATAGAATACATACCCCTAATGTGATGGTATTTTTGTAAATATTTGTCAACTTTTTCTGCCAAACAGTTTCAGATAATTACTTTACGTAAGGTCAGTAGGTCTAGTATTATTCTTGGCAGAATCTCCTCCTAGTCCAGAAGTGTTCTAAAAATGTGGGGTTAGAGGTCTAATACTTATACCCCTTTCTGCCTTTGAAGTAGGCATACTTCAAAGGATAGTCTTTGTAGTGCACAAGATCCTGCCTTGCCCTGGCTCCAGACACTACGGGGGTGGAGACCGCTTTGTGTGAGAACAGGCACAGCCCTAGTCAGTGACAACTCCTCCAACCACTCTAGCTCAGGAAGACCCATCAGCCTGGTGATGGGCCATCAGGATATGCAGGACACACCTCAGCTCCCTTTGTGTGACCGTCTAGAGTGAATGCGCAAACAGGCCAACTGTCATCCTGATTCAGACGTGGATTCCGCAGGCAGAGGCACAGAATGGTAAAGGAAGAAAATGCTCACTCTAAAAGGGGCATTTTCAAACATGCAATTTCAAAATCAACTTCACTGAAAGATGTAGTTTTAAATTGAGAGTTCAGGGACCCCAAACTTCGAATCTTTATCTCTTCCCAATTGAAAGTTACACTTGTAAGAGGTCACAAAGCAGCTCCAATGATAACCTATGGAAGAGACCTTCCTTGCAATTGTGAAAAACTAAATTGGCACCGTTTCACTTTCAGGACATGTAAAACACACCAGTGCATGTCCTACCTTTCACATACATTGTACCAGGTCCATGGGCTACCTTGGGCCTACCTTAGGAGTGCCTTACATGTAGAAAAAAAAGGAAGGCTTGGGCCTGGCAAGTGGTACACTTGCCGGGTCGACATGACAGGTTAGAACTGCGCACATAGACACTGCAGTGGCAGGTCTAAGACATGGTTGCAAGGGTTCTCGTGTGGGTGGCACAATCAGTGCTGCAGGCCCACTAGTAGCATTTGATTTACAGGCCATCGGCATACCTGGTGCACTTTACTAGGGACTTACTAGTAAATCAAATATGCCAATCCTGGATAAACAATCATGATCACAATTTACACAGGGAGTACTTGCTCTTTAGCACTGATGAGCCGTGGTCAAGTGCCCAGAGTTAAAAGACCAGCAAAAACTAAATGCAACACACGGTCAAAAACAGGATGTCAGAAGCAACCAAAAAAAAAAAACGACCACAGAAAAACACAAAGATGCCAGGTCTAACACCACAGACATGTTTGAGCAATAGGACGGGAATGAGTACAGCAATATGGAGGCTTTATTTCAACATCCCAGAACCACATGGTAGCAGGGTCCTGGTCATAGCACAAGGAGATCAGTAATAATCCTGATGAAAGCATTTGACCAAGGTGTGCTTAAACCCATTGCTTTAAGTGAAGAGGCTTGAATAATTTCGATAGTGTTTTTGAATAGATGGTTAAATAGAGCACGGACATTCTTCACAGATTTATACTTCTGCTATAACATAGGGCTTTTTCCGACTATGAAGGTTGTTCTATACAAGGCGAGTACACTAGCGCTTCAGCTCAAAAGATTGACAGGAGTTAAATGACATGGTGGGGACATAACCAATCTATTTTTCTGAAGGAAAATTGCCTTCGATGATATCCAGGGCAGCATAAGGAGGCTGGTTGTGCAATGCCGATATCACATGAGATGGCTGGCTGTTCCCAGTCCTGGATGGTGTGTAGACAAGCACAACAGGCAGGTCAAAGTAGCTTTGTGAATCCAATGCAAGGGGTGTCTGAACAGCAGGATGGTATGTGCAATGGGAGAGTATGGCGCTCGTAATTGCAACCTGTGCCACTTTCCCAGTTTGCACCCAGCGCACCTTAAAACAGGTGTGCAGTGCAAACAGGGAATGTGCGCCCTATTATATGGAATGCCCTGCCCTCTGCAAAGTGCATTCAGGTGAAAACCAGAGCGGCTGCTTTGAAGCTGCGCAGTGTTTCACTGTGCAGGCGGCAACCGGCCTGCACTTTAAGGGGATTAGAGATCAGGTTGTTTAGTGCTACAACCATGAAGCACAGGAAAGCAAGTTCCCTCTCCCAGAGGATTGTGCAGTTGCAGTCAGCGGGGTTTGCAGTATTCCAAGTATGGTTTTGGCAGTGAGGTACCAGAATGTCATTCAACATGTATAGATCCCTAAATAGGATTTACCTAACTATCAGCCCATTGAAGGTAATAATGTAATACGTGCACCTATTGTGATATTTTTGTAAATATTGGTCAACATTTTCTGACAAACCGTTTTAGATAATTACTTTCCATAATGTCAGTAGGTCAAGTATTCTTTTGAAGCTTTTAGGAAAAGCGCCATGACATTTTTGGATAGCCATTTGCGCTCTACAAATCCTTCAATTCCTTCAAAAGTAGGTGCAACATTTTCACAGTCCTTCCAGCAGCACCCCAGGTGCAATATATTAGTCAGCCAGCTTCTCGCCTGGAGCCAGTCTCCATATTAAGCATGATGGCTAGTCCCAGTACAGAGGGCTCCCGCTGGCATCTCATCAGCAGCAATTTAACAGGCAGTCAGGAAAACTACTTTTGCAAGATCCATGGAAGCAGGGATAGGTCTGCTTTAATCCTCTTACCTTCCAAGCAGTTCTGTAAGGCAGAGTTTCTGCATGGTTCTTAGGTTAGGTAGTATACCATAGATAGGGTTTTTGCCCCATAACAGTCTGCCACGCCACCTCCGTCCAGGTCATTCCAATTTCCACTCCTGCTTTTTTGTGGGATAACAATTCTTTCTGGATATTAAAGTCTTGTTTAGCTTCCTTTGAATTAAAAAGGGCAAATGCCTAAAAAAAAATATGATTTGTAAGCGAAAAGTTGAGGACTGAAGAAAGTGGCCGAAATGACCTGGAGTGAAGAGATGCTATCTGGAGTCCATCCCAAAAAATGTCATCCAATATGAAGCACAAGAGGATAGGTCTGGTTCACGATCCTTCTTGGCAGACTTAAATTGTCCTTTCTTGTCCCTAGTCCTGCAACACAGGACATGGCAGATAGGGTGACCAAGGTGAGAGAATTCCCACTATATCCCAGAAAAGGTAATCCGAGCAGTGACCACTTAATGGTCCTAGAGAAAGCAACAAAAATATTAAGTGTTGCGACCATCACCAGGCAGAATCTGAACCACCCACACCTACCCAAGACATCAACACAGGCTCAATAACGAAAGGCGTGTTTATGTAGGTTTATCTTGACGGCTGGTTCTACCCATGTTTGTGTGCCAAGTGGTCTTTCTGCAGGTCCTCTTTCTGGCTTCTGCTTGGGTTCAACGTAATAATCAGGGACCTACTTCACTCTTGCAACCCACTCAGTGCTGACCCAATGTTAACTTACACAAACTCCAGTAGGCCCGACAGCAGGAGTTGCACTGGGAGGACAAAAAACAGTACTTGGGGGCTTGTAGTAAGATTACAAGTAGAAGCCAGAGCTTAAGTCTAAAGATATTCCAGTCCAAATCATAAGAAAATAAAAAGAAATTGGGGGGTGGGCACAAGGCAGATGGATTTCCAACAACTCAAGACGACTACAGTGTAAATGAGTTGATAACCCAACTGGAGAGAAATGAAGGTCTACTCAACATAATCAGATTACCCTCCAAAAATAAAAATGGAAACCCAGAATAGTGACAGCTTCAGAATTAAAACCTTACATGACATACAAAGGCCTGTGTTCTAAAACTTCAGTTCTAGTCTATACAGGGTAGTATGAAGACATTCTCCTCCGACACTACCGAAGAGAAACAGAAATTGCCACAATTGACAAGTGTGCTATTGAATGCGGCATGGGCCTCCAGACTGGACAAGGACTTATTAATGGACTTTGAGTTGATGGGTGCAAGTTGACCAAGTGTAGTCAATGAGCAATAAAAGTAGGATCATTTTACCACAGGAAGGTCGTTTGTGCATTACATCAGATCTGTGAACTAGCAACCAAATTGTAGTACATGGTGGTCAATCAAATAGCCTGCACTTGTGAGTACAAGTCACAATAGAGGTGGGAGCGTTAAACACCAAGGTCTCTGCACGCGCACGTCAGGCATAGTTGATGACTACGTTTTTTCAAAGATGCCTTCTACCCACAGTTTGTGACAAGCAAATGGCTAAGATATATCCAAGTTTGTTAAGTAGAAGATTAAACTTTATATTCACTAAGAGCGAGAGGATGAGAAGAACCCAACCACAGCTTCTTTCAGTATTTATTTGTAGAGTTTTATATAGCGCTAGCTAGACCCGGAGGTATCAGAGCGCTTTACATAGATGAATAGTTGCATTAGTTACATCAGGTAAACACAAAAACATAATACATGAAAACGGTGAACATAGAGAGTGGAAGGGTAAGAGGAATAGAACCGGTGTCTGGAATTGGATTCAAGTCCTGCAAACCGGCTACTAAAAAGGAACACCAGGGGTCCCTTGCAAGACATGACGATAAACCCTTAATCCGGGTCATGGTAGTTGCAGCACCATGGGCCGGTTTCGTTCTCCGAGAAACTGAACCCTGAGAAAATGACAATCCAGTTTAAAAAAAAAAAAAAAATTGGTTTTTTTTTTTTTTTTTTTTTTAAACAGACGTTCTGGCAAGTTACTTTCGAATAAAACAAAATTAGATCAAACCCCCCTCCCCCTCCCCGGCTGCATTCTCAACTTTGATTCTCAAACTTACAACACACCACATGTAGCTCGTTTTACAGGTAACTAACCAACCAACATCTGATCTCTTCCAAGCCTAAGGCCATCATTTAGCAGAGGTGCAATTCTCAGAATTTTGACTAGTTAGATTATTGCCACAATTATTAATTAGCTGGAGTATAAACCAAGCGGTGTGAGTTTGTACAATAGAGTCACATCAGAACATCTGCAGATAACCAAAAAGATATGGATTGGCCCTCACACTGGTTGTGGCCTGCATCATTATTGGCAACCTAACCGCACCAAGGTAGGAGAATTACACATTGGCAGGCTGAACTGCTGATCAGGGGTTTTAATAAAATATACTGCATAATGCCTTGTAAAAGCCTAATTGTATCTTTACACATTTTTGGATTCAGTTTCTCCTTTTATTGCATGGTTCTCCATTCTGCTTAAAACTACATGCAGTTGGTGTATAGATGCTTTTTGACTGACTGGATCTTACCTTTGCACAGGATCATGGTTTGGACCAATTCATGGGGGAAACAAAGTAGGCAACATTAGGGTCCCTTTTCCTTATATGGTTTAGCGTTCACCTCCTCTGTGGTGCAATGCTGCATTCATTGCAGATTTAAACCCATACAGCAAAATAATGCTTAACAGAATACTGTGTTTGTAACAGTTAAAAGGGCAAGTGAAGGCACAGGCTTCCTACAAGATTGTTAAACAAGACCAGCTGAAAAACTGAACCCTGGGAGATTGACAATCCAGTTTGTGGGTTTTGGTCTTTAAACAGAGCTTCTAGCAAGTTACTTTCGAATAAAACAAAATTAGTTCAAACCCCCCCTTCCCCAAGCTGCATTCTCAACTTTGATTCTCAAACTTACAACACACCACAGGTAGCTCGTTTTACAGGTAAGTAACCAACCAGGGGGGCGGAGCTAGCCGAGCTGAGAGATGGCCGCATATGAAGCGAGCTCCTCTCGGACACCAAAACACACGCTGTATATCCTGCATAAGATGAGCTCCGAAGACTAAAAACGACTTGGGAGTGCTTGAGACATCAGTATCCACGAAAATGCTGCATTGAAGGGCTTTGTAAGTCCGGACAAGCTCGCAGAATAAGCTGTTGCAAATGAGGCCTGCTGCATGAAAACGAAACCACAGCACTGGCTTAAAGTGAGGAGCCACGCCGTGACGCAGTGCACGCACGCCGGATGAGACTGAGCTGAGGCAGAGTCCTGGTCTAAAAACTAACATCAGCGGCATGAACAGGGGGCTGCCAGAAGTGGCGGTGCATTTGAGAGGATTGCTGCGCTCGAGTGAAATTACCGAGGACGTTGTGGGAGCAGAAATACAACACTCGCTGCCGGTAAGGTGCTGAACTCCAGCATAAACGCCATTGAGTTCCCGAGGCCCTGTGAGTGCGCATCAGCGGCGATTAGCTAAAGGTACCCAGCGGAGAAGCAACACGCATACCCAGCACAAAACTGTGCACTGCCCGACTGCCGCAAGTAACGGTGTAGCACTTGGCGGTAGAACGATTGTGAAGGCACAACTGTCACGGAAATAGAGGTTGCCAAAGTGCGATGAAGGGATGCGCTGCATAGCGATCACAACAAGCGCACCCCCACTGAGGCCAGTTGTATGAGACGCCAGTATCGACTCCGGAGACAAACGGATTTGTGTGCCGGCTGGGGCCCGTAAGCTGCGAAACGGAGTACTGGAGCCCTGCGGCAAACACTAACATAGTTGCTGGCCTGGGTGGAAGAACTGGTAGGCCCCTTGAAATCACAGCGACGAAAATAGCAAACGGAGCCGATAACTTGGGAGCCACTCAGACGGAGGCGAAATTGGGCTCTCATATCATTGGGAGCACAAACACGCATCAAACATACTATCGCAGCGAAGAGCAGGCAGAGGCAGATTGTACGAAGTACCTACAGCAGTGGCCAATTCGCACACCTTGCTGGCAGATGCCGGAGGCTGTACCACGGGCGCTAAGGGGCCACTCCTGAGCTTCGGAGATCTGTTGCGGTGGGGGAATATAGGCAGCTGCTCGGCTGTCGCAGGGAGGCGCTGCTGAAATTGAACCCCAACAATCACTGCAGGCTTGGAGAGGGAAAATCAACTGTGCCACATAGCTGTTGCAGATTGGACGTAACATCAAGCCATAGCAGACTAGGGCCATAGACTACATCGCTGAGGTGGACTACAGAGCAAGGCAACGTAAACACTTGAGGTGCCACATTGAACTGAGCTGCTGGAGGCGAAAGGGGTGAGCGAAGCGAATCCAAAGAGCTGGCCGTTAATTGCAACCACCAATAGAGCCCGTATAAGGTCAAACATCTAGCACGCACAGAAGCCACAGCACTATAGAAACGCCAGAAACGAGATATTGGCTGGAGGTGCCAGTTGCACATACAATTTACGGACCCGTATCGAGAAAGTACCCCCAGACACAGACGCTGCCAGAACCATGGGTAAACCAGACCGGACCCAACCTAAACTCCAGTTTGAACAGGCCAAAAAAATCAACTGAACATAATACTGATGATCAACAAGCTCCAGCGCAAGGGACGGCCCCTAATAGTGTCACGAATGACAATGTACAGAACATGTTTTCCACAATACAAGCTGCCCTAACAAACATGGATGTTAAGATTGACTCTCTAACGTACAGAATGGATCGCATGTCCGAACGCATGGATCGCCACACGGAGCCGATAGACATGGCGGAACGTCACATATCTGAAACGGAGGACGCCCACAACCAAATGGAAACCAAGCAAGGGAAGATGGAAAAACAACTGGCGGGGTTAACAGCAAAAGCAGAGGATTTAGAAGCAAGATCTCGCAGAAGCAACATACGCCTGATGGGCATTGCCGAAACAACAAACACAGGCCCCATGGAAAGATATGTGGAAAACTTATTGATCACTCTCCTTGGCAGAGAATGCTTCTCAAATGTTCTCATAGTAGAGCGGGCACACAGGTCCCTCGCTCCGCCACTGGACACACGGCCGAGGCCAATCATTGCTAAATTACAGAGATCGAGATGCGGCCCTTCGCAAAGCCTGCGAACTAGATGCCCTAAGACACGAGGGCATGGAGATCTCCCTGTACCCCGACTTCACACCATTGGTTCAAGATGCGCTGAAGAAATTTGATCAGGCAAAACGGAAACTTCGCGATCTCAATGTTAGCTATGCAATGCTATATCCAGCTAGACAGTGACATGATGGGAAAACCAAAATCTACAATGAGCCAAAGGACATTCTAAAATACATTCAACAGAAAGGTTCCCAGAGCACACGACGGAAATCGCCAAGGGACAGACAGGAAGACCAGGCAGGCGCGTCCGATGTGGAGTAATGAATGCAATTGAAACTGCAGATCTTGCGTCGCCACCACTACACTACCCAACACGCCTTGAGATGACCATGGGTCCCTATAGGGCCCAACAGGCAAAGCAGAGAGGTTTCACACCAGTGACTGATTCCATGGACAGCTTCCGTGATATAAATCCGGGCTAACTCATACCAGTGTCCAGAGTCATATAGAAAGTGCCACTTGTGAAGGTGCTTAGACAGTAAACTAGTTCTGAACGGATATTGCAGAAGGGCACAATGTATAACAGCCATATCAGGACCAGACTGGGTTAGCTGCGGCCCTAGTTTGCTTTATAGGATAGAAAACATGTTGTGGCAAGTACGTAATCTAGAGCCACTAGGAAATATGTCCAGGAGCTCAGAAATGCACTGAAACTATAGAGTAAATGGTGTCCCCCTTGTAATCAGCACAAGGGATTTTCCGAATTGGCAGCTCCCGCCTCCTTGTGTACACCACACTAGTTAGTTTCTTCTCTCTCTTCTAGAGAGGGGGGGATAAGGGCATGTTACGTTTTTTGGGGATTGTCTCCACTGTAAGGGTCACAGTGAAGGGGGAGGAGGGGGTATGAAAAAGGGAAAACCGACCAGCAGCAGTGAGGTAAAAGTTTGTATATGTAGTGCTGCACGGCTCACCCAATACCAGCAGACTGGTATAAGCGACAGGATGACACAAGGCTAGCAATCAAAAACAGCTTAGAACACTGACATTCATGACCTGGAATATCCAGGGACTCCAAAATCCATGAAAAATACGCAAAGTCTTCGCTTATCTAGACAGACACAAGATAGATGTCGCCTGTCTACAGGAAACACACTTAACAGATTTGAGAGAAGGTACGATTGGCTCTAGATGGGCGGTATACAGGATGGCATCTTCATACTCTTATGCCAGAGGAGTAATGATATTAATTAACCGTAATATCACATTTACACCTATCAAATCTATCAAAGATGACCAAGGGATATACGTCATAGTTAAAGGTAATTTTGGGGGCACGGTTATAACACTTGTTACAGTATATGGCCCGAACACTGATGACCCGAATTTCTATATCAAGATATGGTCTACACTGCGAGATTTCCAATCTGCAACCATCATATGGGGAGGGGGCTTCAATACTTGCTTAGACCCAGCACTGGACAGATCAACCAGAAATGTCCGCTATGGCAAGCAATCAGCTAAGGTCCTACGGGAGGGAATGGAAGAATGGGCTATGGTTGACATATGGAGACTGAGGCACCCCGGCTGCAAAGAAGGGACTTGCATGTCACTGACATACAATACATGGTCCAGACTGGATTATTGGCTGACAACACAGGGTGTGCACATGGACAACGGAGGTGAAGCATCTACCCAAAACACTGTCGGACCATGCCCCGGTATGTTTATCCTTGGCCATTCCCACACATACCCCACGACAATTTACATGGAGACTACAGCATAATGCCCTTCTAGACCAGGTATTCCGGAGCGAACTACACCAGGCGATAGTAGATTACTTTGACCTTAATTCTGGAACTGTCCGCAGCACAGGGACTCTGAGGCTTTTAAGGTCACTATACGGGGGCACTGTATTAGTAAACACGTGGGTATACTAAAAGATATCCAACAACAACTAGCAATGATAAAGAGATGAGTCTGGAGGCAGATTATATAGCGACAGCAGATAACAAAATATTAGCCGAAATCCAAAAAAAACAAACAAACAGATAAATGCCACGAATTTGCTGACGAAATGAAATATATATCTCGTAGATACACGGCTAGGACATATGGGGAAGGGGGGAGACCTGGTCGTACATTATCATATAAAACAAAACCCGCACATACGACGTATATAACACAGATTACTGATGAGCACAATCCACTATTGTAGGACACCCCAGCTATACTGGATTGTTTTACCAGATATTATGCCCAGCTATATACCACTAAGTCAACGGCATTAATCCCTGAAATCAATGGATATCTAGATGACATAGCATTAGCATGGTTATCCAATGATAATCGCGAGTATCTCTGCCACCACATTACAAAAGATGAGATCAAGGACGCGATAAATTCCCTTCCAAACAATAAGGCTCCTGGCCTACACGGTCTCCCAGGTGAATTCTACAAAGAATTCAGAGACCTACTGATTCCACACATGACAGAAATGTATGAAGCGGCCTACGAAGAAGGTAAACTACCGGCTTCACTACGAGAGGCCCTATTGATAGCACTTCCCAAGCCAGACAAAGACTTAACTAAATGTGACTCCTACCGTCAGTTATCGCTAATAAACAGATGCTAAAATATTAGCAAAAATTATAGCAACACGAATACAACGGCTCCTATGTAATCTGATACTGCCAGACCAAGCAGGTTTTATACTGACAAGGTCTACGGCACAAAACATACGTACAATCTTTGCGCTATATCACCACTTAGACCCTGACATACCAGCAGCCGCCGCTCTATTGGACGCGGCGAAGGCCTTTGATTCAGTGGAGTGGATTTTTATGTTTAAAATACTGCGCCGAATGGGCTTTCCTGAGCCCTTCTTGAAATGGATCAGACTGCTATATACTGAGCCTCGGGCACATATTCGAATAAATGGGAACACATCAGACCTAATTGACATAAGTCGCGGCACGAGACAGGGTTGTCCGCTGTCGCCAATGCTTTTTGCACTGATCTTAGAGCCCTTGGCCTGCAAAATTCGGCAGAGGCACTCAAGAGTCCGCGCTACAATTCAACCTTCGGCCCATTGGCATTTCACTATATGCAGACGACATGGCCTCTATACATGCCACCCTGATACGCATTTAAATTCACTCATTAGAGAATATATTCGATTTGATCATTCTGGCCTCCAAATTAATTGGGACAAATCAGTAGTTATCCCTCCAACAACTGCAACACCACAACCAAATCTAGACTATCCTTTAAAATGGCAGACCGACCCGGTGAAATATCTGGGTATATGGATACACCGCGACCCAGATACAGTCAAAAGAAAACTATGGCAGAGCACGGACAAAACTTGAAGAACAAGTAGATAAGTGGATAAAAATGCTGCCATCACTAGCGGATAGAATAGCCTTGCAAAAAATGATTGTACTGCCTAGATTCTTGTATTTATTTTGGAACATACCGATTTGGTTAACACATGCCTTCTTTGCTAGATTGCGATCCTTTTACAACGCTTAACATGGGCAGGGAAACCGGCTAGAGTCAGCTGGAAAACTCACACAACCATATCGGGGGGGGTTTCGGAACTCCAGATCTTCAATTATATTTTTGTGCGCAGGCGCAACACGCACACTATTGGATGCAATCTCATGCATATATTCCACATATTGCAGTCGAACACGACAGTGTGCACCCACAATCACCTACTACATTCATAACTGACCCGAAGAGGTTTACGCCACCCGAAAAGATAAATACGGTTTATTGCACATCTCATGCGTTAGCATATATTGGAAGCTTGTTTGCACGATATGCTAAGGTGCTCCCAATGGCCCAACACCCCAAACTTACGGTTACTCAAGAAAAGAAAATGTTTACGTTACTAGAAGAGATGGGGCGGTCTACCATGGGTAATGCGTTTCCTCATATTAAGTTTATATCACTGGAGGACCCATCACTCTGCGTACACCAAATCGCCATTAAAGAAGTTTGCATATTTGAGATTGCGAATGGCAATTAGGGACCTATATGCGTCGTTACCAGATGAACCTACACAATTGCACGCACTGCAAATACTCGTAACGGCACCTACACGCCAAAAACTGATTACACGACTATAATGCAGCACAAGACGAACAAAGCAGGGGCCCAAACAAAGCACTTCAAAGGTGGGAGGCAACAATTGGCGAACCGATAGACGAATATGACTGGAAATATAGCTGCACACAGTTGCAACTTCTCACGTCAAACTGCAATTTACGAATTATCCATTTTAAGTTCCTGCATCAAATATATTATACCCCGGTCAAATTGCATAAATACGGACTTAGAGAGGATGATAAATGTCAGATGTAGTTCTCCAGGCGCGGACTTCCTGCATATGTCATGGGCATGCCCACAACTCAAAACATACTGGCACGATATCACTGACACGCTTACTAATAGGTTATCTGAGCAGATACCAAACACCACTGGTTTGCATCTTGGGCGTGCGTAAAATCAAACTGGCCAGACGACGAAAGTTTCTAGCAGTAGCATTATTACTTGCAAAAAGACGAATAGCCATACGCTGGGGGGAGTAAACGACCCCCAAGACTCAAAGACTGGCTTACTGACATGACTTATTGTAGAGAGACATTAGAGGTTTATGCAGAGGAACTGCCAAGAGCCTCACAACCTAGAGATTTCTGGGGGCCATTGGTACAATATTTGCAACAAACACAGGAGGAAGATTGCACACCACAAAATTCACAAGGAACGGAGTGATGTCAGTGGGGACCCTAAAATAAAGTACAGAAATTAGGTTTTTGGTACACTAATGCATAAGGCCCTGAAAAGAAAACAAAATGTTTCATCACAAATAACAGAGGTCATACGGTCATTGTTTAATGAGATGTGCGGTGTAGTTGTGTACTAGAATGTACAATGTTATGTCGCAAATATTTCAAACATATGTAAGATGAGAATTGTTTATAATGACTTGTTGCTGGTCGGACAAATAAATAAAATTTAAAAAAAAAAAGTAACCAACCAACATCTGATCTCTTCCAAGCCTAAGGCCATCATTTAGCAGAGGTGCAATTCCCAGAATTTTGACTAAAGTTAGATTATTGCCACAATTATTAATTTGTCACTTCTGTTCTAGATCAAGATCAGCCACAAGAATCAGGCTCCGATGCTGATGGGACCACCACCAAGGTCCTCCAGCTTCTTCTCACTGAAGTGAGGCCTCAACAAGAATACTGTACAAAACCAAAAGACAAAATGCTGCGTTCGGTCTTCAATGCAGGTGGAGATCCTGCCACCACCTGAAGCACGGAGAAAACAGCCAAGCTGCCACCAATTGGTACATGAAGGTTTGATGTGCACAGACTAGCTCTAGCTGGAATACTACCCTTCTTGCACCATTTGACTTGCATTGATGTGCCTTTCCTTGGTGCACCCACCGCATTGCAGCCAGGGGAACCTAAAAGATTGCGATTAGAAGGTCTTTGCCCTTGTGGACAATTCTTGACGATACAGCTATTCTAGGGTTCCTCTTTGGATAAAAATGCAAACCTAGTGGCATCTTCCTTTGTAAAGTGTTTGGGCATACATATATATAGTTATGCCTTCACAAAGCAGAGGTTTGCCAGGAACAGACTGAATGTGGTTGGCTTTTGCATTTGGGCCAGTCTGTTCACTGGAATGGAGAGCAAAGGAAGGCCAGCAGATACTGAATTGTGTCATCCAATGGATCCATCTGAGCGTTTGAGGGAGTGCAGACTTCGGACAGATTAATCCAGGACGATGGTGCAACAATTACCTTATTGCCAGCTCCCCATTTGGCATGTTACACGAGCAAGACTAATGCACCACCAGAACTGCATCTAAAGAACCCAGACTTTGCCATGTGCAGTTAAAGGCCCTGCACAATCCCTGTATCCATGCAGCAAACCCAAACAAAGCAAGCTTGAATAATTTTACAGAGCCCACACCACTACCATTCTGAAGCAGTCCCTTGCAAAGGGGGCTAATTAGGGAAGGCTGGGAAAACCCATAAAAACTAGATGCCAGTACACAAATACAATTTGTTCTCCCATTCCAAAAGCACTGAAAATAACCACTTTGAAGTGCCATGCTTACACGGAGCCATGTGGTTCACCTTACTCCTCTCCTGCAAGCACTCTACACCATGAAACAGCAGGTTACAACCTACCAACATTCCAGCCAGAGATGCAAGAACAGACAGGGGGGGGATATCCATCATTCTTGCTAGCCACATTGGCAGCTGTGAGAGCAGCTATAGGAGCAGCAGCTAGCATATACTGCATCTTGCAAGCAGAAGCTTGGATGAAGTATGAAGCACTCTGCACGGGCTCACTTTTGACACTCGTGACCATAGTGCTGCAGAAGCCAGCAACTCTTGATGGACCATCCAAAACTTGTTGTATCTGGCCATTTATAGCCTCGTGCAGCTCACTTCATGCAAACTTCCAATACAAGTTATACATAGTTTCAGCGTTTCACCCTGCCATGGTTTATCTAGATGCACACCTTGAACATCAGTAGTAACTTTGGCCTCAAGTCACAGCTTGCCATACCACTCACTAGTGTTTCACATTCACCAGTGAACGGGCTACAGTTTCATATAGGAGTGCCAGAGGGTAGCCCATAGTCAGTCCTTCCACCACTGAACAGTCTACTATAGAAGTGGGGTGAACATGCAGTGCTGCAACAGAAGAGCAGCGACCAAGAGTCACTTGACTAGTTTGATCACCTTCAAGTAGAGGAATTCTCCGAAGGCCACGTGCGCTTCTTGAAATCCCTCCTCAGAAGGCTAAACCCAGAGCCTTGGCCCTTGCTAGAGCTCTAAACAGGTTTACCATGAGCTTTGACGCCCATGCGCTCCTACTACAAAAGGTCTGTTGGCATGGCTCAAGCACTGCAAGACTGTTACAAAGTACCCACAACAGTCACTGGAGGGCCTGGCAGCACAGCGTTGAGGGGCTTCCGGAGCATCTGTATGGTTAGTCTTCTGTGGGGAGCCGCTGCAGCCAGTTGTACATATTCATTGAGGCATGAAGTGAGCTACTCCTCCAGATATTGTATTCCTTACAAGCCACAGTGACATCAAGTGCCTCGATTAAAGATAAGTTATTTATACATTTGTGTCACACTGGAATCCTGTAACTTAAGTACGGGGGGAGGAAACTGGAAATTACTGTCCAGGTGTATCATGCATGCAATCAGAATATGTTTACAGTAGAGGCAGTGCCTTTTACCCACAATGCATCAGGGCAGGCTTCTTTAACAAGTCGCTCATGACAATTGGTAATCTCCAAGCAGCTCTCCTGTGTGCAGCCCAGCCTACTAAATTAGAAGCTTTTGCTTAATTGAATTAATATAGGTATACCAAAATTGAAAATGTAGGAGGAAATTTGAATTTCCTGAACCCCTAAGCTAATGTTTGGAGAAGTAAGTGATTTTCAGATGGCCTTTCCCATTCACCTATTCCAATCACTGAGAAGGTGGCCAAAAGTCTTCAGTTATTTCAACGCAAAGATACCCTCAAGGATGGATGTGTGCTTTACAAATTTATATTATATTTTCTATTCCAGGCTAATATTTGATAAATCATGCATCGTTGGGGAGATTAGTTACCTTCGTATGCTGTAGCATTGACTTATGCATTACCCATTTAGAAGCATTCCTAATGTATAGAGCCTTGTACATTACTGCTGGCAGCACTGCCCGATGTGCCGCCATGATAGCTGCGGATAATCATGCATGAATGGACCGCTAATGTAGTAGTGACTACAAGCAAGATTGCAACAGTATTAGTCGTTTGTGATTTTCATTTAATATAATTAGCTCTTATTACGGAAGAGGTTGAGTTCACCCTTGCATGGGGGTATTTTAAAAAAATTTAAATAATCCCCTTACATGACAACGAATCAAATTCTCCAGTTTAATAAGTGGAAATTGGAAGAATGATGGTGCCCATGTCATGGAACTGAAGATTACCAGTAAGTTTTCATGGTATGAGAGTTGAGACTTTTCATTACGCGCAAAGTAAATTTCACTCTGCCAGAGTGAGACAGTTGGTGCAAAACAGGTACATGCCATCAACAGCAATACTAGATGCCACTTAAGGGTGCCACCACAAAGACTATTAGCCTGGGGCTCTTTAACAGTTTCCAGAGGCAATTCTACCTGACCATGTCAGATGCAGGCGGAGAAACCCATGCACCCCTCTATACCTTCGCTTGTTGAGGTGGAGGCAGAAACCAACTGGCAACAGTTGCCTTTGAACCACAGAGACCTATAAAACTTTGTGGTCAGTTCCCTGCCATTAACCCTACCAAAAGAGTAATTTAACTTTGACACCACACTTCTATCAGCAGGGGTGCAGCAGATGCAATGGCACCAGCCCAGGTGGTCTCGGAGTACCACTGCACACTAGCGTGCTCCCCCACCCCTCCCGCAAAGTCAGGGAATGGGCCCATTTCGGACTTGCATTAGGGCCCATGATACTCCTGCTGTGCCATGATCCAACACCATATCCCCCCCCTTCCAGATTAGGCAAGCTCTTGGTAGATTATATACTTCTTGATCTGGTTTCTCCACCCACCCCCTGGTTCTACAACCAGCCACCACAGGTGGCCATTAAAGCAGATTACTTTTAAGAGAATGGCAATGGGGATCCAAAAGCTTTGTTACTAGAGGGACATGGGTAAGTCCAAGCCTATAGATTTCTATAGCTACTCAGAGTCCCCCACTGTCAACCAAAAGACTTCCATGAATAAAACAAAGCTGCAAGGTGTCGTAAGAATTGTTTTATTCTCAGATTAACAGAGTTCGGCCATGGGCACAGAAGGACTGGGTGAGCCATTTATCCGTGGGACCAGCACCACTTTGGTATTGCACATCTACTAAACTGAAGTCCTACTAGCCACGAAGAGCGAGGCCCTCTAAAAATCTTCCCTTCGGCACCCCTTTTAATCCTTCTTCAAATTCTGGCCCCTCAGTCAGGTTGACTCCAAGGCACACTCCGCAGAAAATCCACGGTCAGACCATACGGCCACTCAACAGGGGGCTGGTCTCTCCACTCAGTGTGCGGCCAAGGGCATTCCTGAAGAAGAGGCGCAACGAGGAGCTGTCAGGGATCCACTGGATGCTAGTCACAGGTACCGGGCCATTGGGGAGTAGCGTGTACTGCTTCTTGTACCTACTGAGAAACGAGGAGAAAGTTTAGTTGCCAACAAGATCAAGCCGATTTGCTCAAAACAAGTGCCCAAGTGTAGAACGGATGGCAGAGGTGAAAGTCAGGTACTCAGACAATCTCAAACTATCAAATTTAAGGGGGTTGCAGGTAAACATTGAAACAATTTTACACGAGTCCCATAAAGCGGAATGGTTCTTAAAGCAGCAATATACTGTGATGTAGGATTGTATACAGCACCAAGCTATCGCTAAATGAACAAGGCGCTAAAACGCAGTGCCTCTTCAATGCAAAGGTGAGGGCTGAGAAACCACCACCCCCAGCCCCCACATTTATGTGGAAACTAGTTACAGGATGTCCCCCACTGCCATTATAAATCTTAACCACCTTCCAATGATGACCTGGAAGCAGACAAGACAGTACAAAATGGCATATGCCGTATGTGGTCTTTTCCCCCCAGTGGGTTCAAGCCATACACAGGAGCAGATGCTTAGAGGATTCGCCTAATGATTGCTCACCTGTAGGTGTACGCCACAGCTCCAAGAGCAAGACCTAGTATCAGGACGCCAACAAACAAAGCAAATCCTGTGGTGGCAGAGGTTCCACTTCCTGAAAGGATAAAACCACAACTTTGTAGAGAGCAGGAGCCTGGCCATGGTTATAAGTTGGACCCCACCAACACACCTCCAATCCCACATCCCTTTGAAACAGGGCAGGAGCTACAAAATGACAGGAGACATTTCACCAGGCAGCCATGTAAAGCCAGTCATTGCTGCCCTTCAAGGATGCACAGTGAGACCGAGGAATAGCCTGCAGCGGGGCAGAGTTTTAGCATTCTTCAGCAAAAGCCATACAACCGGTATATGTATACATTCAAGGCTGGCACAGAACCACAATCTGTTGAACAGAAATTAAAAGACCCAGGCCGCCGCCCCCGTGCAAATTTGGCTTCTACCATGAAGGCTAGGGTGCTCACCACCATCGATCCGCACTTGAGCGCTGGCAACAGCCAGGCTGACAGCATTGGTCAGGGACACGTTGACGCAGTAGTCGCCAGAGCCATTGAAAAGCTGACGCAGGACCAGTTGGCAGTTGGCTGATGGTGGCACCGGGCTACAGACAGTCTGCTGAGAGGAGATGCAATCTGGGTCCGAGACAGTGGTGCAGACGTCACTTGGGATGCTGGAGAGAAAGTGATCAGAACCATGAGGGGGTGCGTGGAGGGGAAAGCAGAATGTTGCAGGCTAGCAAGGCACGAAAGGCATTATCGAAAGCAACCACTACCTAGCCGAGATATGCTAGAGCATATGAGCTAGGATCATGGCACTGTTGCACATGTGCAGATCAAGAACGTTTTAGTCCTAAAAGGGAGCCCAAAGCAAGTTCTACAAAGATCTGAAGGCATAGGAACGCTTCTCTGTAGCACTAGATTCTCATATGCCACCCTTTCCTCATACAGCCGATGGTGCACTAAAAAGGAGTCTGGCGTATTCCGCCAGCCCACTTAATGGATTTATTTCTGTCTTAATCAGACTGTCCTTTCTAGTGAGCAGTTGGAAAGGCATAGTTCAATGGCAAACGTTGTTCAGCAGAAATAGTTGACCACAGAGGATCTTTCATCCCCACAAACATGCTGGTGCCTCACCTCCCCTGGCAGGTCACTGTAAAGTCCACCACATTCTCCTGACCTTCCACGGCTACTGCAGGCACCATCTGGATGATCTCCACACTTTCGATGCCCTCTGCAACCAGGAAGGAGGATTAGGAGCAACCCACAGAGGCAAAGACAGGGCACTTCTGATACAGATTCCACAACCACTCCCCTTCCCACACCACCCACTGCAATCAAAACCGCATCAAATTCTATAAAAATACCCTCACCATAAACTAGATTCACAATAAACCCTGCCCAACCATGTGACTGACCACCATGCACACTGTTGTAGCTTACAGTAGTCCTGGTGAGTGCTTAAATAGGTTACATTTGCAGTTTCATCATTAGATGCACCCTTCATTCATGACTGTAGCAGCTCTACATTCCCAAAGAGGGTACCTGCTAAACCTCCTACTTATCCCGATGCGGAGAGTCCTATAGTAGGTTTCAGACCCTCCAAAACCATACAAGATAAACACCTACTGAGGCAGCCGGCTCCCTGCCCAAGGAAAACTTACGCACGATCTCCAGGTCCGTGGCAAAGGAGCCATAACGGTACAGCAGACAGTCACCAGGCTGGTTCTCAAGAGCTTGGCGTTTCACCAGCACTAGGGATTCTTCCAGCACTTCCGCTGGTGTCTCTGTACAGGAGAGAAAAGATGCAAGTGTTAACATGCAGAATTACTATTACGATGCCTAGCTGCTAAATAACCCCTGGTGATTGGACACTACAGAAAACTCCAGACTGGATGTCCAGAAGTGTACAGGAAAAAGGACACCAGGCCCAAACAGTGCCTCACCGCAGCCTGGCAGATATCCAACCTGGTAAAAGCTGCAGCCGACTCTAAAACATTCACTTGGGTAAAGGGTCCCAAAATAGGGCTTTGATTTCTAGCTAAAGGACCATTGTGCTCCAAATAGGCCAGCAAACTCCACACACAAAGGCCAACTTGCTACAAAACCTGAAATCCAGAGCTGTGTTACATTCCACAAACCTATAATCAGCGCAGTCAGACCCATCTTCCAGACCGGATGCTGTTGCAAGCACCTACTCAATACCCAATCTTCATCTTGATTCAACAACTCTAAACTGGCACACTTGTGAAAAACCCAATGTATTCGAGTAGTACCAGCTACTCCTAGGTTATGGTCAAGATGAAGTCTTTAGAAAAATGCAGTTACTGTCAATAAGTGGACTATTAAACCCCAAACTGGTCAGGTGTTTGTCTTGGATAGTTCTTTCCGAATTTGGTACAGGTAGATGTGTGAAAGACCAGTAAAAGTGTTTGTGGGTGAAAGAAATCCCTTATGTTAATTCTCCAAAATTACTGTAATTGTTTAAAAACTGGCCAGAAACGGGACAGAAGATACTTATGGCTATTAAACTCCATGCAGGAACTAGAGTTCAGAGAAAACTTTAGTGCAATTTAAGTACCTGTCCTGAGATCAGACAAAGTTAACAAGCATTTACAATACAATAGGTCACGCATTTGCGTTGTAAATGGCAATGTCTTTTACTGATGTGTAAACGGAACATTGCGCATTAAAAGCACATTGCAGCCTTCCTTCCTATATTGGAAGAGGGGGAAAAAAACGGTGGACACTTTAAGAGCAACAGACCCAAGGCCACGCAGTTTAAAACTCGGAGAAACCAATGTAAAGTTTTGTGATTTTGAAAAGGAGGTCCGGCAATACAGCGCGTTTTCCGTACACGTTATTATTTGTGTCATAAGCTAGCCTCGCCCGTATCCAAGGGTGCACACAGATTATTAGTGTGTACACACACACGGGTTATTATTTGTGTGCGTCAGCTGCTCTCGGCGGTAGCTCTGCCCTATTACTACGGAGATAGTTTGCAGTTGCTTTTAAAGTATTGTGGTTTTATGGCCTGGGGGCCTGCGTCAACTGCTTTAATTCAATTACTCCATGTTCGTGCGTTATAGCAAGACCGCGGCTGCCGTCCACGTCTCCTGTCTCCCGTAGAGGGCGCTCCAGACCACAAGCGCACTGCATAGGCTCGACCTAAAAACAACCACCAAAGCAGTCTTGTCATACTCTCCATAAATCAATGCGCTACAGCAGATAAGGGATTAGATTGTTAAAATGTTTGGTGGTGTATATAAAATAAAAAGTGCACATTTAATACAGTAAATAGTATAAATGTATAGAAGCCCATTTCACAAGATTAAATTGAGGCACAGCATTAAGCCAAAGAAAAAAGGTGGTTGGGTTTCTGGCGATTTATCAATATAATATATTTTGCCAGACACTGAAATACTGGTACTTTTGTCCTTCGAACATATGCAGGGACAAAAAATACAACATGGGCGGGATTGAGGAGCACTGACAGAACTAGTGCAGTACTATAGGAGCAGTGGATCTGAAAGTGTTGACTGAGAACACTTGCAGAGCTTGCTTGGTACAGTAGCAGCAGACCTAAAGGATTGGCCTCAGCAGAGTTGGCATAAAGAGTTATCATTGATCCAGTGTTGGAACTGAGGCAGTTCAGCTTGTTTGGATTGAGGGGAAACTAGCAGCATAGTTTGGCCTGTACTAGAATAGCAGGGACTGAATCATGTATGGAACAAGGAACATTGGCAGAGTTGGTTCTGTACTACAGTAGCAAGCTATATGCCAATCTGAACGGAGAGGAATTGACAAAGTTGCCACTACTATGATAGTAGGGCATAGCAGGCATCACAGAGGCATGCTGGTAGAGCAGACTCCAAATAAAAGTAGCAGGGAATCAGTGGGTCTGCTAGAAAGGGTGCTGCTGACCCAAATTGAGAAACATTGATCAAGCTATTAAATTTCTGAATTGCAGGGAGTCGTGTGGATCTAAATGGAGGAGAATTGATAGAGCCACAACATTTCCTTATTATCCGGGTGCTGCAGGTCAAGATGCGAGGAGTACCGACTAAGCATTGCAGACAAGAGGTCATACAGTCGAACATACAGGGTATATAGAGACAACAGCAAGGCATAGGTATAATGAAGCAGTGTCAAACTTGTGTAATAACACTGTACTGAAATTGGAAGAGCGGTGGGTTCCAGGTCAAAATGAGCTGCATTGCCAGAGCTGTAGAATGAGTCGAACTTAACATATCAAGTTGGGGTGCATTACAGAGCAGTCCGAGCCACGGGTCCAAAATTAGAGTTGAGACGGACTAAACAGAAAGCACCTCTGTTCAAGATTGAGGGGCACTATGAGAAGGAGCTGTAATTACCAGAGGATTACATGTCACTAAGGAAAATTAACAATTTGCTTTTAAAATATTGTTTTTATTTTAAAAGGATATTGTTTATATGTGTGTTTGTTCAACGCGATGAAGTGAAAACTATAATTCCCAGAAGTTAGGTTATTAAATGAAAACTCGGACCTGGACCACTTTGAGTTTGGAGACGTGGTCCTCTGTTATACTAGGCTATGACGACCAACATATAGTGAAAGGAGGGGGTGATGTAACAGCTTTGCCTTGTTGTACATATTGTAAATTGCATTGTCTGGGGTCCAATGAGAATACATTTGTTGATTCTGTGCTCATGCAAGTGTATGGGTGTAGATGTTGCACCCTCGACAGCAGCAAGCACACCTGACACCGCTACTAGTGACTCCTAAACCTGCCAGACGGGATGGTGCAGGCTCTGCACATTATTCATTGGCCCGTGGCAGGAGAGTGCGCCGCTGCTCTGGAGAAGCCATGTGCCTCAGAGGATGGCTGTTCGAGCAATGGCAGGCCAGGTGTTAGGCTCGAGCTGTCATGAGTATGAACACCAACGCGAACGAGGGCTGGGGAGATGAAACATGGGCATGTGGGGGTGGAGAAGAAACCAACGGGGCAGAGGGGCGGGAGTGGAAACAAGAGTCCAAGTGTAGAGAGTAGAAGTGGGCCTGGGTGCTGTGATTGTCTGTTGCTGGAAAGGCTGCTCTGACTTGGATGCAAGGCAGGCAAACCGTGCATATGCACACCCCATGGAGTATTGTTTATTGAACAAAACGGTTTCCTTTGGTTGACACTTTAAATAAACTACTCGTGCACGAAAATGCAGTCAAGTGAATTGCATTTAACTAGGCGAATACATGTTCGTAGGAGCAAGAAAGCGATAGTTTTCACTACGAGTGCCACAAGAGATTTTCACTGCTTGGAGTAAAAAGCTTATGGTACATATGCTTTTTTTGCTTTTATTTTCAATGTTAATTTTTAAATGAATATTGATACAGTACTATTTCGTTCTGTAACAGTACTCTGGGTTGAAATTGAAACTGTGTCAAGAAAGCAATTACGCACTGAAAGTGCTTTGTTTTACGAGTCAATGTATTCAATGCACGCCGGAGCAAGTGAAAACACAAGCACTTGTGTAGAATGCTCAAACAGAAAGAAAAAAACAAGCTTAAATCAAAGCAAGCAAGACGAGCGGCCGCGAGACGAGCTCAGTGGTGGGGGAGGGGGAGGAGCGTTGAAGCACGTGCTTGGGAGAGCAAGTGAGAGGAAAGCCAGATGGCGCCTGATCGAGCGATGCGAGGAATGCTCGTTACTGTGCGCGTAACCGCACGCTCTAGGCCACACAAAAAGCTGTGGTCGGCTTTTTAAAGCACACTCACTAAATGTCTCGCCAGAGCAGCGCATGCGCTGGCTCAGGCGAGACCTAAAAATGAAACCAGATTCCTTCAGGGACCACAAACCTAGTCTTCAAATCTACCCAAATTTCAACATGTTAAGGGTCAATCGGGTAGCCAGAGTCAGCAGGTGAAGTGAAGCTCTCTGGTGGGTGCGGTTAAGGTACGCAGGTCCCGCATCGTGTAGGGCTTTGTAGGAGTGTGTGAGGCACTCAGAGGTGATTTTGTTGACTGAAGCCAGTAGAGGTCTCAGGTGGCTGGTGTTGTAGCTGCTGGAGAAGGGGGGGGGGTTGGGGAAGTCTGGCAGAGGAGTTCTGAATGTTCTGCAGTTTCTTCAGGAGTTTGTGGGTGATGCTGGCATAGAGTGCGTTGCTGTAGCCTATTCTGCGGAGGAGGAGTGCATGGGTGACAGTCTGACTTGATGAGGATCCACTTGAAGATCTTTGAGCAGGCATAGCGTGTGGAAGCAGGATGAGTGCATTGATCTGGCAGCTCATGAGCTAGGAGTTCAGGATGATGCAGAGGTTCTGTGTGTGGTCTGTGGGTGTATGAGGGGGTTCCAAGTGCTGTGGCCACCAGGAGTCATCCCAGGCAGAGGGGGGTGGAGCCCATAAAGACTTTGGTCTTCGGAGTTTAGCTTGCGGCAGCTTCTCTTCATCCAGGTGGTGAAAGCCTTCTTCACGTCATGAAAGTTGTTCTTGGCGACTGGGTTCATGGAGGAAGAATCAGCTGGGTGTTGTTGGTGCAAGAGACTATGTGGAGTCTAAATTCCAGATGATGTCTGTGAGCAGGCCCATGTACATATTGGAGAATGGGGCTCAGGGAGGAGCCCTGAAGCACTCCACAGCTGATCTGTGGGATCAGAGTGGAACGGCGGTAGTCTGACTGTTCAGCCAGTGAGGAAGGAGCAGATCCATTCCAGGACTTTGTCGCAGATGCTGGTGTCGTGGAGTCTTGTGCATAGCATATGGTGAGAGACTGTTTCGAAGGCAGCAGAGAGGTCCAGGAGGATGAGGGTTGCAGTTTTAACTTGGTTGAGGAGGGTGCAGATGTAGTCTGGCAGCGAGGAGGGTGGTCTACGTGCTGTGGTTGCTTCGGAAGTCAGATTGGGAGAGGTCCAGAATGTGGTTCGCTTCAATGAACTCGGAAAGGAGGGTTGATTGCCTTAGATGACCTTGGCTGGTAAGGGTAGACAAGATGGATCTGAAGTTCTTGTGGTCGGCAGAGGGTTTGTTCAGCAAGGGGTTTGATCTCTGCGGGTTTCCAGTCTTCCGGGAAGGTGGTGGAGTTGATGGTGCAACATAGTTCGGGGAGATGGTGGTGCCAGCTTTGTTGAAGATGTGGTGTGGGCAAGACTCCTAGGATGCTCCAGAGTGGATGCTCTTCATGATCTTGAGGGTGTCGCCAGCGGTGAGGGGAGTCCAGCTGAGTAGGGTTTGATGTCGTTTGGGGCAGTTGTTGCAGGTGGGGTGGGAGTATATTGGGCATCGAGGCTGTCGAAGCCATCGTATATCTACTTAATCTTGTGGAGAAAGAAGGCGCCGAGGTTGTTGCAGAGGTCTTGGGAGGGTGGGATGTCCCGTCTGTGCTGGGTTGGCAAATTTTTATCACAGCGAAAAGTTCTTCGCTATTGTGTGTTGGTTGTGGGGTGTATTGTGAAGCCAGTAACTGCTACAATGTTTGTTACTGTGCATGTCATATTCAATATTTGAGCCCCTGTTGTGACGGGTTGGAGTACAAAGGCGTTCAAATTCCACCAAAAAGTAGGGAGATTTGTTCAGGACTCCAGTGCAGCTCAAGGAAGAAAATTAGTAATTGCCTTCTCCTTAAGTACACAAATATTATGTTGTCATCCTGATTTACCATGACAGGGAACGGCATTGCTGAAAGCAAACAAACTAATTCCAAAAATTGAATAAAGTAAAACAACGTTAACAGTTGTAATGCTTCTATGAGAAATAAGAGACTAGTTTCACACTATCCAAGTTGTAACAAACTCCATGCTTGTTTAAACTGTGGCTGCCTTCTAGTTGGTGCCAGTAACCACATCCTCGAAATACACGCAGACAGATCTGCTAGGATGAAGTGCCTGTACTCTTGGGAGCATTCAGGAGCAGGTGAACACTCATTTATCCTCATTCACTAGAGTAATAACAGAGTATGGTTAAAATAGCCAGAGTTTAAATTACTCTACCCCAAAGGTTGGTTGCTGTATTTCAGCAAAACAGAGACGCAGCATAAGTAGGGAGATTAGGGGCCAACCATTTCCACCATTTTACAAGCGATAGTAACCACTCGGCACTGCATGTTTAAACGTGTGAGCAGATAAGTCCCCTTTCATTTCCATGGGTGGGAGTCTCTCCATCCTGGTTGAGGGAATGTCTGATTGACTGAGCCCACCTTCTATCCCCACCTGCCACCCCTCCCAGTGAACTTCCTTCCAGTAACTAAAAATGTTCTGTCCTGATTAATTTCAAAACAGAAAGGAAGGGGGTGGGGGGGGGAAAAAAAAACAACAACAAAAAAAAAAAAACACAATTACAACTACACACCACAGATTCAGGAGCTGCCAAGCTAAACTCGGTTCCAAAAGGTCAATAATGTTAAGTTTAACTCAAAAAGTAGGGAGGACTGAAATAATTAAAGGTTGCACTGCATCCTACCTAGCATTTACAAGAACATTCCCTTAACGGCCGCTAAACGTTTTCTGGCACGTAAGAGATTCAAGTTCATTATTTCAATTGATAACATCCAGTTGTAAACAAAGACCTCATGATTACGCATACCACTTAATGGAAATGAGTGGTAAGCCTTTGTCCCCAGAAACCAGCATACTATCAATAGAAGCATAGCCCTTCAATACATTCCAGAAAGGGTCTTGACTTTGACATTCAAACTGTAATCAAACCAACCGTCTATTGAGGAAGGGTCTCGAACAGAACCACAGATGCCTCCGTTCATAAGGCATCACCCCCAGCCCAATGACCAACAAATCCATGCTTCCCTTACAATGGGAACTTGAGTTTATTCCAGCTCTAATGACCACCATTACTGGACAACCAATGCTTTAGTTTAACCATAACATCCATTAACCCAATTATCTTCAGTGGAATTCCCCCACCCCATCAATAAGTAGTGAATAAGATTCAAACTGGTGGTTTGTGAAACATTTGTAGCGTGCTCGGCCTCTGGTAACAGGATATTGCAATCATAAGCCTGCGGAAGCAGTCTACACAGATTCCCAATAGGTTTGCTAGATGTGGGACAATTGCAGCAGTTTTCACCTCTGGAGTGTGCTTTTATCTCCCTGTGACTTACACTGCGAGGCTGGCAAAACACCACAGCCGTTATTTATTCAGCAAAGTGTACAAACCGAGGCTGAAAAGCTACAAGATGACCTGCTCACTGTAGAGCAGTTTCCAGGAATCCTAATTGTGGGATATTAATAGTTAGGCGTGCTCAACTAGATTGGGCAAGTTCAAAATATACAAAAACTAGTTCAGAATAGCTTTTTTTATAAAATGCAAAGAAACGCACATCTCCAACTACCATAAACCTTCAGACCAATCCACAAAAGATTATGCCGGAGGTAAGGTGTACATCTGGGCAGCAGTTGTATTACAGCACGGTTAAATAAAAGCATTCCTAAACTACCACTCAACTGAAAAATATCCCCTCTGAATTGTTTAAGTATGTGCAAGGAGCCCGTGTCAAACTTCTGCTCAGGAGTGGGAAAAGGAAAATTAATAACCCTCACCCACTCTAGTGGCATGCTTCATGATCAGGTTCACCCTGGCTCCTAAAGGCCAGGGTGGCCTCAACCTTATTCCAGGGAGCTCTTATGTAGATTTGTTAAAAAAGCACCTTTGCTCCAAGCATTGCCTTCCACTATAGGAGCTGGTTTGAGGAGACCATTTGGACATAATCCACACCATCAACATATATGGCTGTGGCAGCGATACATTGATGTCCTGGTCATCTGGCATGGAGAAGATACAATTAGAGCGCCTTAATGGATGGTTGAACAAAATAAATATTTGAGGTTTACTATGACAACTTACAGAACCCAGGTGTCCTTCCTGGATATTATCACTGATAAAGAAGGCAAGCTGAACAGATATAAGATTAAACAACTACTGCCTAAACAACGAATTCCTAAACCACGAAGGCTAAACCATGAGCAATGCCAAACCACTACATTGTTAACGAGTTGCTAAACCACGAAAAATATTCAATTTGCTCATTACCCGATTATACCACTATGTTCTTTTAAAAAAAACGCATGTTTGAAACATGAAGAAAAAAAAAAAAAGAAATTAAATATGACCGGGGGGGCTGAATCTTTGTTGACCAAGGGTTAGAATGTTGTGTCCACTCATATCCCTGCCTTAAGCCCTCTTTTTGCAGAAACCTAGGGCCAGCTTGCAGCATAAGACTGCCAAAGGGAGCTATAGTTTTAAAGGTCCTGGCAAGAACTGGAAAGGACAGAACACATACGTGTACCTAAAGTTACTAGTGTCCCTACACGCTATGTTCAAGACACAAAGATTGCAAAGATGCCTTGCAAAAGGAGCTCTTAGGGCAGTAATGCAGTGAAAGCTGGGTGTTCATTTCATTTGTATCATTCCATTTTTGATTAATCAGTGGGTCACATGCTGGTCTCTGTTGTGCTGCGTTGTAGAATTTTGTCTGACCCCGATTTTATATGCAGTACAGCAAAAATGGTTTTCAAAAACTGAAATAAAACACAGGTTGGGCCAGAAGAGAAAAATGATTGAGATACTGGGAAGCAGCACTCTACTTTGGCCCACAATCATAAGGATTTGTCTAATTACAAAGTGTAACAAAGCACTATTTCGAGGACAAGGTTGAAATCTACGAAAACCTCTGGAACAGCTTCAAACCCCAAACCAACTGACATTAGGACACAGGGAACGGAAAGGGACAGCCATTCGAGCACGAATGACAACCAACCTGTAACAATCTGTTAAAACTGTCAAACATTTTGAAGTTCCTCCAGTTCTCCCAGAAGCAACCCCTTAAAATGCAGGCAGAGAAATGTCACACCAACTCCGAATGAAAACAAATGGCAAAAAAAGCAGGAAGGCAAAAGAAAAAAGTAAAATCGTCAAGGAGGTGCAGCAGAGGACAGGATGAAGGTTCAACAGTTTGAGCTATGTTTTTGCAGAGATTCTGGAGAGGAGAAAACAAAGCATGCTGTCTGATGGAGAAAGCATTCGGGGCCCGTCAGCTCCAGCCAGCTCCTGCATACAGCTGTTTCTGTATGCTCCCACCAGGCAGAAGTAGGAGCGGGACCCAGTCTGGAAAGGCTCGTCATTGTTATTACAATAGTGCCATCTATTGGCCAGTCACGAGCTCGTTTTTTCGTGGTTTAGGAAAGTCGTTGTTCGTGTAAGTCGTAGTTCAGGATGTCGTGGTTAACAGATTGTTCCTCGTTTGGGATTCGTTGTTCAGGTCAGCCGTTTTTCAAACTTCATTATTAAGGCTGTTTCCCGCGCTCTATACTAAACCAACTAATCGCAACAGTTGGCTACACTTCAGCAGTGCCCACCCTGTGCCATTGGGGAGAATCTTCCTGTAGGCCAATTTTTTTGTAGAAGGTGGAACTGCTCTGTTCTCTAGGATTAGAAGCAAGAAGCTAAAAAACTGAACCAGGTAATACCCAGACAAGATTATCCAAAAAAAGCCTATAAGAGAGCACGCAATATTCCCAGAGATGCCCTTCTGGAAACAAATAGATCAAACAATCACCCCTTGATTTTTGTAATCACTCACAGCTCTGCGCCACACACCATCAAAATATATATATCATACATATATAGTAAACACTGGGAAATACTCACATCTCACAAACTAGATTTCAATAAACCACTGTTCTCATTTAGGAGAAACAGAAGCATAAGAGACAAACTGGTTCACAGCAGCATTGGCAGAAAAACACAGAACGTCAAACCACTTCGGGACCTCACCCCTGTGGCAGTTCCTCCGTGTGCCCCCTTACATCAGTCTAAAACTATCGACCTTGACCTTCCCACCCCTTGGGGACAAAGGCTCCACACAAATTGCAACAGCAATGTCACCTGTTATCACTGGCCCATGTGACATTGGTTACGTAGGAATGGCAAGATAAAGGTATGCATCAGTGAACATAGAAGCACTATCTGGTGCAGAAAAGTGACAAAAATCAAAAAACGGGGGGAGAAAGAGGGATATGCTAGGTCCACCCTCCTAATTCAATCAAACCCACAAAAATCCGAAATCTTGGACAAAGAACCTAGCTAGTAAAAAAGAAGAAACAAGGTTTTCCGCTCAGTCAGAAAAAATGGCAAGAAAGGAAAAATGTCCTTTGAGTCCCCTCACTCACCAGGGTTTCCCCACGGTGACATGCTTCATCATAGGGGCCATCCCAACCCGCTGCAGGTTGGGGCATGCTACGACTTGCGACACTATGTAGGAGCACTTATTGTGAGTGACTGTATTGCGGTGGTGTGAGTGGGTGAACTAAAAATATCTAACTAGTGGGCGAAATAGTTTTATTCTGGCTCCTAGTTGATATGTTAAAAACGGGGTCGGTCTCTAGGGTGGTCTACAATGGGTATGGGGTCCCTAGTGGACGTCTTAGTTAGATATTTTTAGTTCACCCACTCCACTTACACCACCGCAATACAGTCACTCACAATAAGTGCTCCTACATAGTGTCGCAAGTCGTAGCACGCCCCAACCCGCAGCGGGTTGGGATGGCCCCTATGATGAAGCATGTCACCGTGGGGAAACCCTGGTGAGTGAGGGGACTCAAGAAAGGACATTTTTCCTTGCCATTTTTTCTGACTAAGCTAAAAACCTCGTTTCTTCTTTTTTACTAGCCAAGTTCTTTGTCCGAGATTTCGGATTTTTGCAGAAAAGTGACAACCAGGCTGACAACACTACCTTGATAAAGCACACAGGGACACAAACTTACACCGGGCAATTATCGAAAAGCTCAGCGCCTCAAAGGATCACTAAAACTGCTGGTCAAGGAACAAAGATGGGTCTGTAAACTTCAGACACAAACAAGGGATCAATGATATCCCTTGGAACCAGCTCACCCATTAGCATCTTTACACATCCAATGAGCACGGATAGGGATTAGAATGCAGGCTGTCAATTCTGGATTTATAGAACATGTACACAACCATGAAAGTCTCATCCCGGTTTCACTTATTCTTTGTTACATAGAACACACTTTGGTACCAATACACGAGACATCCAGTGCCCAACACCATTGAGGCGCAAAACTCCCCCCAAAATTAAAGACAACTTCTGATCGCAACCGATGAGGGCAAACATTGTTTGGCCAAATTATCAATCCTGCCTTCAAATTTAACCACTTCTTCGCTCTGGGGCACCCAGCGACAACCCCCATCTTAAAATTTACACCATTGTGGGTATGAGCGCTCAACTACAGACTTGTTTTCCCTAAAACTACATTTCCCAGCATTCCTGAGCCTACATGCCCATACACGTGCAGATTCTGGTTGCGTAAACAAGCAGCCGCATTCATCACCGGTATTTCCTTAAACTATAATTCGCAGCACTCCTGGGCCGACGCGTGCAGACACCAACTCAGGTTGCAGAGTGGTTCCCACAGCTGCCGGTGCTTAATCATTACCTCTCCTCTCAGTTACAGCTAGAGCGATTTTGACAATTACACGTATAAACCCCTCCAGATCACCTTCTTGTGGTATGAACCAGCTTTTTCAGGCTGGGCACCCGGAACTACAGGAACCTCCACCCCTGTTGCCCCAGTGCCTCAAGCAGGGGAGCCGAGCAGGTTGTAAAGAGGGTTGGGACCCATGACAGCGAGTACCTGTGGTTCCCAGTAGACAAATCTGTTTTCGCATTCTGTTTTTGGTAAGACTTCACATGATTAAGGTCTTTCTGGACAGGATCATACTCTTCCTCATCTAGTACAATTGGTTTTCTCTGAAACTCTTTCCAGGGTATAACCAAAGGGCCACCCACTCGAGCCCCCGTGGAGGTAACTCACTCCACATCCTTGGGCGAGTTGGTAATTAACAAGTTTTAGCATCTTTGGTCTGTAGGCATGCGTGTTTTTCCTCCTTTTACCCAGAATGGAGTACATATGGTTTCAAAAGTCACTGCTGTATGAACAGCATAAGAAAGTGCCTTCTTTTTGCATGGTTGTTCCCACTTTTTGCTAAACTGCTGATGTACTTGGAGTGTGCCCTGGGCTCCTGTCAAACAGGTACCCAGGGCCCATGTTCTTTCCCTAAATCTGCATTAAAAACAAAACCCAATTAGTACTCTGGCCACAGGTCAGCCCCTTGTAAATGGTACCACAGGTACCAAGGGCACTGTGGCCAGGAAAGGCCTCTAAGGGCTGCAGCACTTCTTGTGCCACCCTTACAGGTCCTGTACCTTTACACACACTGCCTTTGCAAACTGGCGTTTTGGGGCGGAACAAAGTGAAGAGTCGACATGGCACACATCTGTGTGCCATGCCTACAACCGATGGCCCTGGCATAGATGAGCCACCCCTCTAGCTGGGTGCACTATACCAGTGGTGAGGTTACAGGTGCATGAGCCCTGTACCCCTACAGTGTCTAAGCCAATTCTTAGACATTGTAAGTGCAGTAATGCCATTAAAAGTAGCTGGTGCTGGGAGTCTGTCATTACGAACTCCACAGCATCATAATGGCTTTACTGAAAGTTGGGAAGTTTGGTATCAAACTTCTCAGCACATTAAACCCACACTGATGCCAGTGTGGGATTTAATGAAAAATGCACAGAGGGCATCTTAGAGATGCCCCCTGAAAAACCACGTACCACTAGTGTCCAGGCTGAGTGGCTGCTCACCAGCTGCCACCACCAGACAGGTTTCTGGACCCCTGGGTCGAGAGCCTGCTGCTCTCGGGGGTCTGAAACAATGCACATCCTGTGACAAGGTGCCAAGCCTCCTCCCCCAGGATGGGCAGGGTCCACGAAGGGGCAGCTTCAGAGGCTTTGTGAGCTGACCCAGGCCTTTAGCTGCTTCCAGCAACTGGCCCCCACCGGTTCTGACCCCCCACTTTGGGGGGAGAACCGGCAGGAAAACCAAGTGAGGTATGCCCACCTTTGCCAACCCCACCCCTCAGGTGGGGTAGGCGAGGTGAAGCACAACTGTCCCCGCCTTCTTGCATATGGGGGACCCAGCCAACCAGAGTGAGGCATATGCCCCCCCTCCCACTAGAGGGTGGCATAATAGGAGGGTACCCACCCCAAGGAAGGGACCAATTGGTCCCAACCTTTACTTACCTGTAATGCCCCTAAATCTAGTATTTAGGGGCAACCCCGAACCTTGCCTCAGACAAGAGCCGACCAAGAATAAAAGGACCAAAGAGCTGTGCTGAAGCCAAGGACGCCCACTGACTTGGCCCCAGCCCTACCGGCCTGCCCCCCACCTCGAACCTGCAGAAGTGAAATCCATGTGTGTCCTGCAGCCAGCAACCTCAAGAACCCAGAGGACCTGCCCTGCCTTCCACAGAAGACTGTCTCCTGTGAACACTGAATTTGTTCACCCAGACTCTGGCTCCGGCTAACTGAGAGTCTGCACCACTCAGGACCAGACGCCCTGAGATTTGGTGATCTGTGGATGAGGATTTTTTTTTTTTTTTTTTTTTTTTAAACAAATCTACACAAGAGGTCCCTGGAATAAGGTAGAGGCCACCCTGGCCTTTAGAAGCCACAGTGACTCAAAGCATGCCACTACTAGGGTGGGCGAGGAATATATATATATATATATATATATATATATATATATATATATATATATTCCATAAGAAAACAAACTGCCCTTGCAGCATGAAAACAGGCCACTCCAAACGTGCTCAGCAATTTCTTTATTTGAGGCAAAGATAGGCAGGCAGGCATTACGCGTTTCGACTCGGCTGAGTCTTCATCATATGCCACTGTGTCCAGGTGGGTTCGTTAGCATTTTTGAAAACGTAACTAACATTGAAAAAGGACAATGTCCATTTCTTTCCAATTTTTAAAGAGGCAGTTGCTTTTTATCTCAGTTTGTTTTTGTGCAGCAAAGGTGAGTATATCATTTTATTTTTCATCAGGTTAAATCCCTGGAACAAACAGTGTTCATTAAATCTATGTTCCTTTGTTGCAACATTAATTTGTCGTTTTCTTATGTGTTGAAGGACCACAATTCCCATAATGCTATGTAACTGCCGCTTTACTTCCTTAATGGCATTCAATGTTGGATTTGGCAAAACCACCCTTGTTTCACTGTGCACCGCTTGCAAACATTGCTTTACAAGGAAAGTTCCATAAACGGGCACAGTAACTCAAAAGAGAGTTCAGCTACCACCGAGTTTTTTACAGTTCATCACTTGCCTTTCAGCTGGTAGCCTCGAGCACGTAGTGCATTGGGAAATCCCTTCTGCAGACCCTGGCTGCTACAGAGTTCACTCTCCAAGTAGAGGTGGGCCTCTGATCGTGGCCCTTCCATCAAAACTTCGTTTATGTACAGCGGTGCCCAGTGAAACAAGGGTGGTTTTGCCAAAATCCAACATTGAATGCCATTAAGGAAGTAAAGCGGCAGTTACATAGCATTATGGGAATTGTGGTCCTTCAACACATAAGAAAACGACAAATTAATGTTGCAACAAAGGGAACATAGATTTAATGAACACTGTTTGTTCCAAGGATTTAACCTGATGAAAAATAAAATGATACTCACCTTTGCTGCACAAAACGAACTGTGAGATAAAAAAGCAACTGCCTCTTTAAAAATTGGAAAGAAATGGACATTGTCCTTTTCAATGTTGTTAGTTACGTTTTCAAAAATGCTAACGAACCCACCTGGACACAGTGGCATATGATGAAGACTCAGCCGAGTCGAAACGCGTAATGCCTGCCTGCCTATCTTTGCCTCAAATAAAGAAATTGCTGGAGCACGTTTGGAGTGGCCTGTTTTCATGCTGCAAGGGCAGTTTGTTTTCTTATGGAATATGTGAGGTGTCTGACACACCTGAGACAGGCCCCGACTCGTGAGGTTGAGGCGCTCCTGATTGTCAGACTGTCGTTTGAAATATATATTTAATAGTTTTTTCCTTTTTCCACACCGAGTGGCGTGTAGTTGGACAGGCTCCTTATGTAGTAAAACTATTCAGAGGGGATACGTTTTAAGTCATTAGTAGTCACATGGGGAGGATGTATCCCTCCATGATTGGAGAAAGGTTCTCTACCCTCAGGGCTGTGGAAATTCTTCTGAATTCCCAGACCTTTGTTTTGAAATCATAAACTACCTGCATATTCATCCCACCAAATTTATGAAGGAGAACCAGATGTAGGTGGGAGAAGTTTTAGATTTGGTGCAGATGGTTACAACATTTCCAAAATAGAATTTCCGTGATCTGTTTGGCAACAGAGCCACACAGGAGCCTTCTCAAGTTACATATAAAACTTTGGAGACCGATCACCCAGCACAAAGTAAGGTCCTCATCTGGGACACCTGTGCCATAGACTTCTGCGTCCCATTGGCTTCTGTGCCGCATCTGGCAGGAGCCTAGTGCAGTCACAGCAAAGGCGGCCATGTTCGCTGAATGAACTTGTAAAAGGTGACCACAAAGTTACTAAGACCATACCTGTGGCTTCTGTGGAGGGGACAGAGTTGACTGTAGAAACAGCTGCTGGGACAACAGTAGGAGCAGCTGGTGACTCTTCCACAACTGAAACCTCTGCCTCTGGTGCTGCTGCATCTGCCTCCAACACTGCCTCAACTTCTGGAGTCTGCGCGGCTGTGGGGGCTACAGAAGCACCTGCAGAGGTACCCACTTCAACAATGGCAGAGACTGTGGGCAATGCAGGGGTGACTGCTCCTGCTGCGGTGTTCATGGACTCTGTGGTAGGAGCTCCTGGTTCAGAAGGAGCCACTGGAGAGATAGACGCTGGAATAACTGGTGCTAGAGGGAAAACAGGGCATGTTAGCATCATAGACCAAGTATGTAAGATTATAAACCTCCGCGTTGTGCTCCAACACAATTAGGCATATTTTTTTTTTTTTTTTTTTTTTTTAAAGGTAAAATGCTAGACTCATTCCTTCTCGGCCCACAAGCCATTAAGTAATTGTGACTTAAGAATATAAAGCTGCTGACTATGAGCACATCCTACATCTACAGAAGCGACGCATGGCGTATTTGCAGTTCACTCAGTCTTCCTAAAGGACAAACCATTTATTTCACAGTTATCTAGCATAGGCTTAAAAATCACCTCCATCTTCCAAATGACTAGCTTCAAGCTGTGTATTCACTTAGGAAACTGGACCAGCAACCATTGCACTCTGGCAATTAATAGTTAACTTAAGCGCCATATTTGCTTCTGTTGTGGCAGATCCAAAGAGGTGAACTTTGGAAAGATGCTGGTGAAACGACCACTAGACCCAAGCAGACCGAGAGCCAGTCTGTGTGCCAAAGGGATTACATGGATTTAAAATGCAAGAGTAGGACAGTCAGGTTAGAGTGCACAGCGAGGACCACAGAAACGTTCGTGCAGGCTCAAAGCCATCAAGTTATACAGAGTCTACAGCACCAGAGTCTAAAGTTGCTGTATGTCAAATCAATAGTTAAACTACTTAGGTTTTTAGCTTACCCACTTCTTAGCTTATCCACTTAGGAGTGAGGAAAGGCAGTGTGGATTGCAACAGAATGTTAATATAGGACTTAAGTGATCATACCAGACACATGGTTCCTGTATTACTGTGGTAAACACTGACCTGTTGTCTCTCCTGGTGCTGGGGTGCCAGGTGCCAGAGTGGTTGGTCCTTGTGTGACCACAGCTGCTGCAGTGGTGGCTTCTCCAGGCGCAGTGGTGGCTTCTCCAGACGCAGTGGTGGCTTCTCCAGACGCAGTGGTGGCTTCTCCAGACGCAGTGGTGGCTTCTCCAGACGCAGTGGTAACCTCGCCAGCAGGCGTCGTAACCTCGCCAGCAGGCGTCGTAGCTGACTCCTCGGTAGCTGGTGTGGTTTCTGTGGTAGCACAGGCTGGCAGGGGGATGGCAGCCTGTAGGACTACCTGAGGTCGGAAGGTACCGGTGGATACATAGGTGTGGGTGACTGCAGTAGTACGGGAGACGAGGATGCCGCTCTCATCACCGAAGTCCCAGGAGTAGGAGAGGTCTGCTTCTTGCAGGTATTGGCTTGGGTCATGCACCTTCACATTGAAAGCAATGGCCCTGTTCTGTACAAAGCGACTGTCATCCTGGTTCAGATCCTGGATCTGAGAGATTGACACGGAGAATGGAATTTGGTCTAAAAAAAGAAATTTGAGCCAATTAGAGTTATTTCCAGTCACTGTGGGAACAAAAATTAACTCTTCCCATCACTATTACAAACCAGGCACATTTTAACAAGATACTCAGTACGGTGTATGGGTTTAGTATCTGCACATGCACTAGATACAGAATTAGATGGGTACAAACTTCAGTTTACCACACACTTGCTCATCGGCTGGCTGAGAAGGGGGCCCCAAACCTGAAGCTACCCATGAAATAGAAGGTACAAGACCAAGTGCACAGAGCAGTCACTACAAGATTGGAATGAACACAACTGTTGCATGTACACAAGTATAGTCAAGCATTTCTGCTTGTAGGCAGCCATTTTGGGCATGAAATACATGCTACTACTCGGCAACCAGGACTTAAGTTACAACCAGTAATCTCATTTAAATGTTGGCCATTTGTAGGCTCCATGACTGAACATCCTACTTCAGTAGCAGGGACAAAGAGGGTTGCTATATTTTCTACCCCTCGGGAGACTGCTACATACTAGTGGACAAGAGTGGGACATTTGCAGTTCAACTTTACTGTGTAGGAATCAAGATCTTGGATCAGGTTATTGGTGACCCACATTCCTGCAGCCGCATGAAGGTCACTCACCAATGATTGTGAATTGAGATGTGGCTCGGCCAATGGGAATGAACTTCTGGCGGCCTCGGTAGTGGTAGGTGACCACCTCCATGGTGTAGGAGCCCAGGGGGACATCATCCGTGTTGATGGTCAGATGAGAGCTGGGGCCATCCACTACTTGCCAGTACTTGCCTGCATTTGAAAACCAGAAGATTCAAATTAGACTAGTTGAGAACTTGAATTATGCACCACAAGTATGGTAACAGTGCAACCTTCCATCGTGTGAGCGCCCATCAATCCTCAAGACGGTGAGCAAGTGAAAACCCACCACGGATTTCACGGTAATGGGGACACTGATTACAGGGTATACCCTCTCCGACTCCAGAGCCAGACTGCCACCCATCCCTGTGCAGAGCCCAGTGAAAACTCAAGAATCTGAAGGACAGTTTTATAAAAGCAAAGCTTACCCAAAGTCTGCCAGACGTATACAAACTTGCTCCTTCTCTTCTGTGCATCTGCAGGAAAACGCTGTCCATCCGGAAAAACACAATCCGACCCTGCCAAGACTTTATCTGGAAAGACTGGCTCCCCAGAGAGAACACTAGTGCCTGTGAGGAGTGGGGAAAAAAACATTTTTATAAGACAACACTCACAAAAAAAAAAAAAAAAAAAAAAAAGCACATTTTACTGTCATCCTATGGCAAGGCCAGAGTTCAGACAAGCAAGAGGGGCTTGAAAGCAAACACAACCCACGTCCGTCACATGGAAGGATTCTGCATATCTCAGGGAAATGCAAGGCTGTCTTATAGAAAATTGGAATGAAATAACCAAACAGCACATCTAACTGCCATCCACCACCTGTTGGTTCCCAACTTACTTCCAAGCATCAGTTATCCACTTTATCCAACCTTTGAGCTCCTTGCCCAAGAAGTTTGGAAATATATGCAATCTGAGACACTTCTGACATTAGTATCCCTTTTTCAAAACCAGATTGTGATCATAATTTGTAGCTGGCGATAGCCGTATGGTGTCTAGTGGTAACCTGTAGGAGGTGCCCAATATATTACTCCTCACTCCATGAACTCTGGACACTGCCACCCCTACCAGGTTAGGTCAGCAAACTTCAGTTAGATATGAAAGAACTGCATCTTCACTCCAACCTGTTTAGCAGATAGCACCTATACCCTGAATGATACAACCAGATGAGTCCTCATCTCAAACCGGATCTACCGGCAGCATTGGAGACCAGACCTAGTACAGACCAACAATCTCAAGCCTCCAATCACCACCATTCCTGTTGGCCTGTCCAGGCCCTGCTCCTGAAATACCTACCTGCAACCAGCATGCAGTGTGTCTAGCCTCACTCTACAGATCTCCTGCGGATTGTTGCAGTGCACAGACCTGCTGAGCCTAGGTAAGGGCAGCACCATCCTGGAGAGGTTTTAAGAGATGCTGCAACGCAGACCCAAAAATAGAAGCAATACTGCAGAGCTGCATCTTGGGGCCACTACTACAGTTTGAGGGCCACACCTATACAATACTAGTATGATGCTTCAACTGAAGCGGGGGCGGCACTCAGTGAGAGAAGCGAAATGCACAAATATTGCATGGGAGTGTAGCAATGTACTTGGAAGACCTAATGCAGCAGAGGGAGAAAGCACACAGTGCTTCTCGTGTTTCCATTCTTTCCAGTTTACCCCCCCCTCTTACTCCATCCAAGATCTTTTTGTTCTCAGCAATGCTCAGATTGTGAGGGAGCTCCTTTGCTACCAGAGTGTTCAAGTGCTTAAAGATTCCTATTCATCCTATAGGACAATCCTTTACATTCATTCCACCTTCAGCCTTGGTAGAACCAAGCAACCAGAGAAGTAGTGACAGGCCAGCTCTGCGAGTAGAGTCTCCCTCTCAAACTCCGCTCTACAGAGCGAAATAAATGTCCAAAGGAACTCAAGAGCAGGCAGTTCCCTCTAAAATACTTCCAATTTACTTATGAATTTCTCTCCAGTGATGCCCAGTCCCATTGTACTCAAGTAAACAAAGAAAGTGATGAATGGAATGCTTGAGTTAATCTCAGCCACTAGTAATTACTCGGGCCACATCCTAATTTTGCAGACCATGCTACCTCAGATTGGACCCAGCCATATGCAAATCAGCGTTCACCCTGCACCAATGAGAACAGGTCCAGCCTTAACTGTCAGGTCGAGCCCTCCCTGATCCAGATCACAAGCAAACCCAAGACTAGTTTCACCCTTATTAGGGCTCATCTGTGGCTGACATTAATTCAAGCATTCCTGCCATTACATTTTTGTACAGTTTGATCCCTTTGTGCATCCTCCAACTGTCTCCAATCTACAGATTGTGGGACAAGTTGTAAAAGCTTAGCTAACACTGCACATTCAGTAGTAGGGACATTACTTACTTTAGAGGAATTAGAGTAGTAAGCAGCTTTTACTGAATCAAACCCAGCTACATTTTCTGCACCTACTTTTCCCACTGGCATAAACCCTGGGGCCACCTCGATTAGGAACACCACATAGAGGGTTTGTGGTGTATTCGTTGGCTCCTCAGCCAGTCCTACTCGGCTTCTGAGACACTCATCAGGACTCAACACTGGTCTTCTCCAATGCACGCCACCAGCAGCCATTAAGCGAGCCAGTAGTTCACTGATTGCGCAGAGTCTTTCATTGGTACCATGGTAATGATAGAGACCACCACAATCACGGACTACCACGAGCCTAATAAGTGGGGGCGTGGTGAAGCAACACTGCCAACAGGACGAGAGCCTCCGAGCTCCCAGCTAGCCCGCCCGGAGATCATGCCTTACTGATCCTTAGACGAGCATAAAAATCACGCAGCGGTGTCAGGCTGCTGTCCTGCACTTGGGAGGGGTTGCCCTGGAACTGGAGATCGAGTGAACTGCAGCCATTGACTGGGCCTTGCTGGTACATTGCGTTTCATCGGCCACAGGAGTGGAGACCGGGATGAGCGGCGCCTGTGCCCCCAGTGGAGGTGCCCGGGCTGGGAGAGACTGCCCAGTCTGGCAGTTAAAGATGTTTGGAGCCCCCTGGTGGGAGGAGCAGAGGGCAGTGACGACTGAGGGCGAGGCAGGCCTCGCAGCCCTGATTAACTCGAAGGCGTGGCCCAGGCCGCACTGGTGGTACCGGTGTGCTGCAGCCAGCTCGGCGAGTGCGGTGACTTCTACTCTGACGTGATCCCTGCTGTTAATGCCTGCAAGGGGCGAAGGGGGGGGGAGGGGGGGGGGGAGAAGGTCACATTGAGAGACTTCAGCCCTGGCCACGCTGGGAGGGGCCGTGCCAGCCTGCCCGTCACAGAGGCGAAGCTCTGGAGTCGCCACTGGCTTCTGGCTGGGCGGATAACAGTTAGATGGAGGGAGCATCCCCCCCATGCCGGGAGCACAACCGAGCACACACAGAGCGGTACAGGTACTGGGCAGGGGTCAGTTGGATTGAGGGTCCCTGCTGCAGGTGCGCTCTCCCCCTCCCAGTGCAGGTTGCATGAAGCCAGCATAGCCCTTGAGAGTTGGAGACGCCCTGCCTGACATTGGAGCCCCCCGGCGGCTCCGCACGCCCAGCCCTGAAGGGAAGGTGGCACTTAGCTGAAAAGGGGGAAATCTGGGGCAGGCTCAGCCTGAAATAAAGGTGGATTGGACACCAGACGGCCCAAAAGAATTGCCCAGAACCCCTAGAAGGTTGCCTTGAGGTGAGGACTCCTGCTGTAACAGGTATCATTGCCTGCTGGTGGTACAGCAGAGACATCCAACTGGGTAGACTGCAAGGGGTGAGATCCGGGGGGGTGGGGCGGGGTGGTGCCGGATGGGATCTGTGCAGGGGCTCCTTGGAGGCCAGTCCGGGAAGGCCTTGTAAAGAGGCGCAATATCACCGGTACAATGGGTAAAGCGCCAAAACAAGGCGAAGAGGTGGTAATGATAAGGGGGGGGTCGGCGGAACAGTGGAAGAGGAGGAACAAGGAGAGCCCTCTCATGCAGATCTTTTGGCTGCCATTCAGGGGTCTAGGAAGACCCTAGAGGACCGCAGCGAGACTATGAATGGAGGTCAACCTGCTGATGGCAGATCTGCAGACGGTAGGAAGCTTGATGGCCATGATATATACATCAGACAAACCTGCCTTCTACCAGGCAATGAAAGACTTAATACATGCAGAACTGGATGTTCCGCTTATATGGTTGGGTGATATCAATGGTGTATGCGATTCTGACCTTGACAACCACTTACACACACACCCCCCCCCCCCAAGAACTGGCACAAAACCTCAAATGACCAAAAAGTTGTGAGCAGTAATGATGGAGATGGGGCTACAGGGACACCTGGTGGGAAAGACGCCCGACCCAGAAGCTCGTTACATGCTTTTTGCCCACACAATATGCATAGCAGACTGGACAGGGTGCTAGTTACTGAGACGCCCGCCGTCCCAGGCGCGGAGGTGGCCCATTTGGCTCTACTCCTATCGGATCATGCTCCTGTACATTGCGTGGTATGGTGGAATGCCCCCGTCCAGGGACCTAGACGGTTATGGATGCCCTTCAATGTTCAGGAGGGGAGGGAGATGCGGTCCCAGGCACTATCAGAGTACATGACACTCAATTGGAGGGAGACGTCCAGTAGAAGCACGGACTTGGAGGCAATGAAAACAGTATTGAGGGGCATGGGTATGGGATTCACTGAGGGTCAGTAATCGGCTACAGCGAGAGTTGAGGGACAAGGAGGACGCATTAGCAGAGATCCAGACTGGTGAATAAGCGCACCCCACCGAACGTGCCCAAGAGTGTATGCTACATGAGCAAATTGGCGACATCTGGGACAGGTTGGACAAATCCATGCTCTGCTGTTACCGCCAATGGCTCCATGCCAAAGGAGACAAATCCAGATGCCCAATTGCCTGGATTTTGCGCAGGGAGAGACACCCCCGATAACTACCTGCTTGTGCAACACAATGGGAGACATGGTACACTCCAGGGCAGGCATACTGGAAGTGTTTCAACAGCATTTACAGAATGTATACACTTCAGATCCGGTTGTCCGGGCGGATCGCTATGTCCCGTTCTTGGGGGGTCTGAAGTGCCTCCCACTGGTGGGGAAGAAAGAATTGGAGGAACAAATAATGGCCGAGGAGCTACTCTAGGCACTGTGGGAGCTGCAGCAAGGGAAAAAAACATGCTAGTGAAACATGGGGGTGATGGTCAGGACCCAGCAGCGTACTGCCTGCTCACTAGGATTACCTCTGATGCTGAAATACTGTGCAAAACACTGGTTAGGAGACTGGCACCACACATGCCCCGCCTCATCCATGAGGATCAGTGAGTGTTTATCCCCAGCCGCAACACTGGCATGAATAGAAGGCGATTAACACATGTCATGCGTGAGGTACAACATTGGGATGAGGAACTGGTGCTAGTGGCAGTTGACCTCGAGAAGGCGTTTGACCCTGGATTGGGGATTCCTCCAGGAGGCATTAAGGGCGATGGGATTTGGTCTGTGGATCAAACTTCTTTATTCGGAGCAGAGCATATAGGTACAAGTGAGCCAAAGCCGGTCAGAAAAATGACCATTAGAGCGAGGAACACTGCAGAGCTGCCCATGGTCAGTTGCTCTTTGCCTTGGCCATTGAGCCTATGGCAGTATGGGCTCGACAGGAACTTGAACGATAGGGTGTACGCATAGGGGAGAGATCCAATTTAATATCTCTGTATGCTGACGATGCCCTGTTATACATCACATATTATTGCAGCTCCTAGAAGAGCTTGGTGACTACTCTGGTTTGCGCCCTAATAGGCACAAATCCCTGCTCTTCCCACTAGCCAATTTGTCTGTGCTGCCGCTGGAGAGACTTAAGGCTTGCGTTGGGAGACGGGCCACTTTCGATATCTGGGTGTACAGGTGGCACTCGAGGAATCGCAATTGCCACATTGCAATGTGATTGGGGTGATCGAAGCTTTGAAACGATCGGTGGCCTTCTCGAACACCCTACCGCTCTCCCTCAAGGCTAGAATAGCAGTGTCAAGGATGGTTGTCCTCCCACGTTGCCTGTAAGTGCTCTAAAACTCATTGTGTAGTATCCCCATGAGAGAGTGTTCAGGCAATTTAACTCAGTACTGGTATCCCTGTATTGGGCGGGCGTCGCAGCAGAGTGGCCTTGAACACTTTAATGAAGCAGTAAGAGGGGGGTCTGCAATCCCCCAGACTGGATTTGTATTACTATGCAGCTCGCTTACAACATGCAACCTGGTAGTTGGATGAGGGATAGAACGGGGGGGGGGGGGGGGACACACGAGTCCAGCCAGATAGGCTGCAAACGGCACTGATGGAGGGGGCAGGTGCCACAGGCGACCAGCCATATGTGGTCAAACAGACAGCGTTCATATGGCAGTCCTTTGTAGAGAGCATACTAAGGCATGCTCCATTTCACCAGGAGCTCAGTGTATGGATTATCACCCCAGTGCGAAAAATGATGGGGAGCATGTTCCTTAAGGCATGGAGGGGGGGTTTAGGGGGAGGTGCCAGGTACTAGTAGACCTGTATCCTAATGAGACCATCTCATATGAACAGGTCTGTGAGGGTTTTGAACTGGGTCAGGGCCAATACCTTCAGCATGCTGGACTCGCAGACCTTTTCTAGAGCGACATGGCTCATGTATCCTAATGTTCTGCAGACATCTCAAACACTGGACATAATGCTCACCTGCGGAAGCAGGCATCGGTTTATTTCGCTATTGTAGAGAGCCATGAGGGCCGACTCAAACCCACCCCCTAGGGCACGGTCAGCATGGGATAGGGACTGGACGATACCACTAAGCGACAAGAATTGGAAAGCAATATGTGCACTGTATCCTGCAATGCGCATTTTAAAATGATACATTTCAACTAATTGCACTGCATACACATTACCCCAGGTGAGACTGCACTGTATTGACCTGGACAGATTAGATACTTGCCCTAGATGTGGCACACAGGGCAAGTTTTATGCATCTAGCATGGGGGTGTCCTGGGTACAGCAATTTTGGGCCCAGGTGGTTGAGCGGGTGAAGGGTGGTACCAGTCTCTAGGTGGATCTACCCCCACTACATTGCCTATTGGGGCAAGTCACAAAACCTAAAAAAAATGCAAGATAGCATACAAACTTACAACTACTTCTGGTTTTAGCAAGACGCAGTATCTCCATAATATGGATGGGGAAGCGATCCCCCCCCCCCCAATAGTCGAATGGTTGAGGGATTTGTGCAAGTGGGCGCTTGCTGAGCAGGACCATATGAAGGCCAGTAGGAGGGATGAGAACTTACGATCTTTGGACGTTGAGGGAGCTAGGCAGAGAATTCCTAAATTCTGAAGCAAATCGGAGTGATCAACATGCATCGGATGTGAGCAACAGTATGACTGAGGGGGCCGGATGCCCTTGATATGATCATTGTCAAGCTCTTAGATACACGGCAACTGGTACTGTAATAAGTCATAATATATTATTTCAGTAATTGTATCTGGTCTTTGGATCCCATCTGACCGCATGCTCGTAATTTTATACCCACTGACTTTATTGAAAAAATAAAGGTTATAAAAAAAAAATTTTTTTTAAACATACCATGTGCCTGCAAGGTACCACAGAACTTGTTAGAACCTCTCCCCCACAACCAACAATGTTGGTTAACAAAGGGACACTGACAAGCAATGGCGGCTTGTACAGAAGCTGGCACCCAGTAATGAAGGTGCCCACAACCCACGGGAGGAGCAGAGACCACAAATCCATATTTAATGAAATTTAGAGGTTTGCGGTCACCGGGCTGCGACTGGATCTCCACACAGCGTGGCAATTCACTTGCACTGGGTCAATGGACATGCCCCTAAAAATCCGACGCTAGGTCCAGTAAACTCCCATTAAGATTCCAAGGCTATGAAGGAGCTACTTCTACACGCATCACAAGCCTGGTTGATACAGATTAATGCCTCCGAGAGCCATCACCCGTCACCTGACCCAGCAATCAGCGGCCCACAAATTCACATCAAAGAGATAGACCCATAATTAAGGCGAGCCGACCCTGCGGAGGTGGGAGCCGCATGCCGAGAGTGGACCACACTTACCAGCTTCTACAAAACGTGAAAACGTCAATCGTTATCGGAAGGGGCGGGGGGTTAAAACAGCGAGAACAAATAAAAAAAAATTAAAAAACTAGGAATGTCAGTTTCCACCAAGAAAGCAAACAATGAACAGCCTTTCAACCCAGAAATACGGTCATTAGCCCACCACAGCTAGATTATCCGTCTATGGGGTGATATTTAAAACAGCGAACTAGAGCACGCTGTTAAATGAAAAACCAAACTGTACTAATACAGCATAGTAAAGAGTCATCCAGGTCCACAGAGACTGAAGTGTTAGTTCGGGGAGTAACCCACACCCAGCAAAGCATTCAACACGGTATGGCAGTATGTGCGCCAACATGCACAACAGGAACACATCGAACTGCTGAACGACCACTCAAGGACGCAGCAGGCGTATTCACAGACGCAGCAAAGGCAAATGAAGCAGTTAATCATTTGTTAAGATTGAATCATTTAAACTGCGTACGGCTACCCAGGCAATGGCTTTCCAGCCCAACAGTGGCAGTCACTAAAACAGGTTCTACTGCCTAAGACAGCCAAGCCTTTTTTAAATGGGGAGGCTCTTGGAGCATGAAACTGGAGGAGTTGGACAGGTGAGAGGAACAAACGTGCACCCCTGCAATACAGAGGAGTCTACACACTGGAAGCTTGTGAAATAATGAGAAAGTGTTTATGCAAGCAAAAAAACAAACAGTGACCCATTGCAACCTTATGTTGCATACAAGGAGCTTTGGCCTCTAAACGTTTTTAAGATGCTTGCCCCGATGACTGCCATTTTGAATTTCAGTAAAACAGGTGGACTGAACAAGTTGCTCAAGTACCAGCTTTTTAGGCATGTATTTTGTACATAAACAGAACATGCATATAACCAGCTTGGTGAATTTCAGTCTAAAATTGACCGCCACCCCCATTGAATTGGATTTTCTCTCTTTTTTTTTTTTAAATCCCTTAGATGAGCGACACTCACCATTGATGGTACAGTTCTGGCTCCACACAATCTGTCCATCAGGTAACATTGTCTGGTTGTGTGGAAAGTTCAGCTTGATTGCGAATGTGGTCTTGGCCGCAGTCAGGGTTGGGCCATCGTTGCCGATTTCAAAGGCCACCTGGCCACCTGCAAGAAACAAATGGACCACTCCATCAGGGACAGACTGTCCAGCACCAGAGGGTAGAGTCCAGCAGAATCCTTAACATACTTAGGACATTGTCCATCAGGCAACTGCATGAGGAATGGTGATGAGCAGATTTGGATCTCATTGTTTCGTGGGGGGGGGGGGAGAGAGAAATTGAAGGGGTCAAGTGGCAAGTGCCCCTTGGAAAAGTTTTGAGGTCATTTAGGGTTGGAGAAGATAGGTTAAAAACAGGCAGCTCTTACTATTACCAACCTGGCGATAGGGAGGCTGTTAACCAACAAGGGCAAGATTAAAAAGTAACCAAGTATATCAATGAAGACTGTCACAAGTAGTCTTTTGTGGTAGATACTTTAGGATATGAACTCAACAGACATTCATGTGGGGTACCCAACTATTACTGCAAAGACTGTCTGAACAGCAGGAATGCAGGCAAACCAGAACTGCCAGAACACACTTCGTGTTCCAAGCTAGAAGTCTTTTCGGGTACCAGTACCCAGGTGGATAAAGGAACAGACACCATACCTGGGCTGCGTAGGAGCCCCCATAAATCACTCCCATTTATAACAGTACTCTAGTCTACTGCTGGGTCTATATATGGCAAACTGGTTTACTACAACCCAACACCCCAGCCCTCTACCAGCTTCAATTACTCAACCACACCCTTGTAGCAGCTGGGCATCCTTGCACTCACCTCTCCAGCATTCCCGCTGCCTGGCGCTCCCGTTCTGCCACATTGGATAGCGTTGTGTGTTCCAGGATCTGTAGGCTGGATGGGGTCCACTCTGTGCTTGGCTTGAACCCACATTTTGCCGCAATTGGACCGAAGAACCTAAAACAGACAGGGCCCGTCATTCATCAGCAATGCCAAGGTGGCAGGCAAGTTTACCACCATAGACCCACGTGAATTGCATAAAGCCCCCTCATTATCACTGCCAGCCTGCCCCGGCCATCGACAGACTAACCATGACCAGGCGTCTAAAGGAGATTCAGCACCTTTAGTATGAAAAATCATTACCACAACATAGGACCCTCAGGCACTCACTAGTTTGAGCTAGGACTTTGGGCAACAGTCTACAGTGAGCGAGGGTGCTCGTTTTCGGTTTATAGAAGCCACTGGTCACAGCATGCCCAACTCCATTCCAGTCCCTAAAAAAAACGCGAAGTGGGATACATTTTAGTGCCCTTTCCCTGGGCATCTGAATTCTGTTCAACCAAAGCCAGGCGTTTACTCCCTCCCCACCACAACAGGGTTTGATAGTGGATACTTCAGGTTCATCAGTAGTTGTGCCCCATGGACCCCAAATGCATACTCCCATCTTGAGCTCAGCAACCTTATAACTTTGTTTCAGCTCTACTTGCAGCAGCTTTTCACCAGTGCCCCTCAAACATAGCCCCAATATCCAGGGCTGTAAGCAGGATCAAAACAAAAGTATAAAAAGGTGTGACCCAAGAAGCTAGCTAGGAAACCTTTCCAAGGAGTGCGCAGGCATTGGCTTAAAAGTTGTAAACTTATCTGCTTCCCATAACATGCTAAAGAAGTGGGTTGGTGCCTCAGTGAGTTTGTTATTATAGCCAGAAAAAACAAGACGGCCACAGCTATTGGCTTTGCCAGTGCTTGTTGGCTGTATTAGATAAGTGAGCAATAAGATTTTGTAGTGAATTAGAGTGGACAACGTTTCAGTTTTGAACATACGAGACTGAATCGAGCATTAGTAAGGTCTGTGTATTATCAATCACTCCCATTTTTCCCGCCATCTTCCACTGCAGTCGTGCACTCTGTTAGACACTTAAGCTTTCTCCCCACAGCTTTCTGAAACCCTCCACTTGCATATCCCTGCACTTCATCTTTCCTCTTCACTCTCCTTCGTTTACTTCCTCATATCGCCTTCATTTCACCTGTAAGTATGGCTTTTTTCCCCTACACTTTTCCCCTGTCAATATGTTGACAGCTGTATACCTACTTTCGCATAGAATTGAGATTACAACCGAACACGTGACAATTTCTATGCGCGCTCTTCAGATGGGCATACTGGAAGGAAGAGACCGGGCACCAAAGGGTATTTAATATAGGTTCTAGAAAGAAAGAAAAAATATGATCATAAGGCAGAAAGCTTCAGAGCTTTACCCAGGCCCACGCCCCTGGAGGGAAAGGCGGGGCAGCTCTGCCCCTCCCGCCCCCACCGGAGGCCCGTGGACAAGCCGCAGGTACCAGCTTGTGACTGGATGAACCCACGTGGTGTGGTGCGGGGGTCACATGCGCCTCACAATCCAGTCAGGAATGCTGCATGTGATGCTCAGCTGAGGTGGGATCAGAACCCCTTCGTGCAGAGGGGAGCCTGAGAAGAGGCGGGGGCCATGGTTGACTCCACACCACTCCCATGTGGGGTCTCCTTGGTAAGTCTTGAGAACGGGCAGATTGCCCGAGGCCTGCAGACAATCAACCCCTCCCCCAAACACTGCAGAAAAGGTTTAGTACAGTGTCCCTGAAAAAGTACTGGCGCGTCTGAAGTGAACCCCCCCCCCCATCCCGAAGTGGGCACGAGTGAAATCAGGAGTTTACATTATGAAACTGGGGCTTAGCCCCCTACTTCACCAGTGCTAAATGCGGAGAGATTAAATGTTACACACTATGGGGACGGGGAGGGTGGTGGGAGGGTTAATCCCCACCCAATGAGAGGGATTGTAAAAAACAAAAAAGTGCTGAAATCTCAAATTGGGCACACAGACACTGGGTGTACCTCGGCGTGAAGCACCTATTTCTCACCCTATACCGCTCTCAATATATCCTCTACCTCCACTCCGACTGATCTCTAACCTCATTATACTACTCTTTCCAATGCACTACCCTATTTCTCACCCTATACCGCTCTCAATATATCCTCTCTACTCTCCCATTCATCCCAAACCCCATACCACTAGGATCCCCAAAATAACCCTTTCTAGACTCTTCCCTACTCCACCCCTCCTTGCATCATCTCATACCTCTTACTATTCCAATCCCCCAAAAACAAGCCTTTCTAAACCCTCCCTCTGACTCTTCCCCCTCAACCTCCCCTTCACTCATCCCAAGCCTCCTCCTACTGCTATGAGCTGCAAAATATCATTCCACTATCCTCTTCAATCCAAAGGACAGACTAACATGTCCACTGCTCAAAATAATTTCATATTTCACTATACTAATTCATCACTAATCCTTTATGGGTTCTGGAGTAACGCGCTACTCGCCGAAAAGCGCCTTGACAGGGGTAGTAAGGACTACATAAATGCAATTACAATACGATTTACACACAGGAGGAGGGGCAAGGCATGGAGTTGTCCACACAGACGGGAAAAGGGAATACCTCCCAATGTGAAACTTGGGCAAGCTTTATCTTGTGCCCAATGAATACTGGTAGGTAGACCCAGCGGGGATTGGGGTTGAGTGAGATGAGTGCGCACTGACGGGGGGGGGGGGGGAAGGGTTTACAATAGACAGGATTCGTGCCAGGGTGGTAAATGGAGGAGAGACTCAAAGGTCCACATGGGCACTCGTGGTCCAGCGGCCACTACAAACCCTTCCCTGCCCTAAACAGCTTACACCAAGGGGGCATCGCATCTGTTAAACCCCACAAGGACAAAGAATATTTCCATCTAATGCTTCGCATCAGATTTAAACTCATTTTTAGAAATGGCGTGCACTACACAAATTATCTTATTTGTTATTAGCCGGGGAGTAATGGTGCCACAGTTACAACACCTTTGGCGCACTACTCCCGATAGACGTTCTGGTTAAAATAGGTAAAACGAGATGTAAACGCATTTTACAGATGTTTGGGGCCTGCAAAGCACTGAGGCCGCAGGCCAACAAGCACGACTCCTACACAAAGGCAGCCATGTAGTTAGGGGAGGGCTGTACATTGGGGTACGTTGGCTGGCAGCCCTCCGATGCCACAACTTGGAATACTCCATCAACTTCACATGAATGTGCCAACCTTGGTTATGTTCATTTTCCATTTATGGTGCACACCTTCGCCCTATTTTCTACCTGAAGAGACAACGCGAACAAGACCGACACCCGGAACTAGGTGAGGTAAAGCCGCGTTTTAAGCGGCTTCCTGGGGTTATGACTACCTGTGCAGAGGGACACATGGGTGGGCTTCTACAGAGATTGAGCAGAGGCTGCTCTAGGCAGCACTACAGTGCCCCCTACAGGTGTAGTGGGTACAAATAGCACACTCTCTGCTCTAAGGTAGCCGATTGTGGCACGAAAGTGGGAAGTTGCGTCTCCAGTGCTTCGGGAACAGTGAGGGCTTTGAATTGCACTCTTGTGCACTGTAAATCAATGTAGGGCGTAAAGGGTGACCACTTTATGTCCTGTCCAGAGCCTTGTCTTTAGAGAGCTTTATCAGCTGCCCCCCTAAATCTACGCTGCTTCGGTAGTCCGTTCTAGATTATGGTATACTATTGAGCAGGCGGGATGAAAGGGATCCATGGATGGGGCAGAGGACTCCGGTATTAAATAGGAGCTATGTACGGAGGCTACCTGTGGCTCACGAGTGTAAGTTCCGTAACTAGTCCCCAGAGTACGTTCCATCTTTGTATTAAGAAATTAGGCTTCTATAAAGCCGAGAAACTGGAAGGCTTGTAGAGAGATGTGGTGTCAGTCAAGAACCTCCTTTTAAAGCTATAGAGTTGTCATAAGTTGACCAACGTCCACCATTGTATTGCTGCTAACCATGTGGAGAGATCAGCCAGTGGTTCCAAACAGTGAGAACCACTTTTACTGGCCAGGGAGACGTTTTAAAGGCAAGTGCACGGTGGGCAATTGCCCAGGACCCCCAGCTTTCCTGTGAACGTGAGCTTTTTACTCAATCTTTAATGTATAAGAAAATATTGTTTGGCATGGGGTGTGAATGTGTAGAAAAAGGGTAATAAAACTCAGAATTGTTCTGCGGAGGGGCCCAAAATTCTTGAGATGAAACTAGGTCAGGCCAAGCAGGAGCTGTGCGTCATCAGTGTACATATAAAAAAAAAAAGGTACCAATAGACTGCTGCGTTAGAGAAGTTTGATCACTGAATTTGAGCTGGGGGGGTGCCTAAGAAAAGCCTTCGTTCAACACTACCTATTAGAGGCCAGGCAGGTCAGATCCCCCTCCACGAAACACCTTTCATGGAAAATCCCATAACTACAGACCCACACTAAGCGCCACGAGGTGGGTGCTGCAACAGCCAAAACAAACGCATCAGCCTCCAAGAGCAAGGCACAACGCCCACGCAGCTCCGTGTCATTAAAGCGACCCCACACACTCTAGATTCGACAATTAACACCAAGGTGCTCTCGTGCCACGCATCACATCACAAGCACTGGCCTCCAAGTCCCAGCAGGGTTAGTGCAGTTGGCTTCCAACCAGGTCACTAGGGACACAATTTCCGGTCCAAGACTAGTGTGCGATAGCCTAGTGCTCTCTAGGGGTTGTAGGCATATCTTGCTTCATTTGAAGCAGCCAATTATAGTAGGTAAAGAGTTCTAGTCTGGAGATACTGCACTATAAGTTGCAGTAAGATGGTCCCCCGCAGAGAGAGGAGTTCCTTCTTTGGGAGGCGGGGCATACAACCCCAAGCAGGTTAGCCTCTCTCCCTCAGCTAGGTAGCCATCTTTGCTACAGCAACCGTGCTTTCTGCCTCAGCATGTGTGGTCGCAGCAACAGAACTGAGTGTTACTCATGTTATTAACCTGTAAAAGATCAAAGCAACAAACCAGTGTACCAACTGGTACCCAATCGTAACAGCAACTGACGCCCCAAGAAAGTGCTCAATCTGTGCTAGAGATGGAAACAACCTGTGCCATGTTTAAGGTACAGCGCTCTCAGGTCTTCCACATCCAAGCACCAGCAGCCTATCCCGTCGACTAGAGAGCTTTGAAATCTGGTACTTGTAGTCCTGAATTTAAAATGGACTACAAGTACCAGAAACTACCCATAGATGAAGCTAGCAAACGTGGGCACTCAATACGGGCACACGGCCTAGCTGTCTATGCGTGCAATCACACCCCCACCAAGATGAATTATAGAACACTCCTATAGCACAAAATAGACACAATGTGTACTTGAAGCAAGAGCATGCGAGGCTCTTGTGATGAAAGCCTTTGAAGGTATAATCGATAATTACATAGAGAATCAATGATTAAATAATTACAGAGACCAGCGATAATTGCTGAGAATATTAGTTTCTTCTCTTTAGAAGAAAACGTCAGCCAATAAAATGATAGTCAGGCGGACACAGTGTTAAACAATTTGTTGTGATTGAGGTAGAAAACATTGTTCGCCTACATGGCCCAGAAGACGGCAGGGTGCTAAATCATTTCAAACGTGAAAGAATATGTTGATGCGCGTGCCAAGGGGGACAGGTACTCACTGTTCTGAGCAGCAGCTACCGCCAAGAGCATCCACCAGACAGTCCACCGAGCCACACTCTGCATCCTTCCGCCAGCCATGCTGAAACCAGAACTAAGAGCAGCTGCGCCACGCGCCCTCTTATAAGAGCCCCCCTCGCGAGCATGGACACGCCCCTAGGACGCTCCAGCCTCTCCTGAGTACCCGCCTTTGGACCAGTGGCGTAAGAAAACTTGAGGGGGCACCCCTGCAAAGTACATGGAGGGCCCCCCTCCGGACTCACTCAGGAGCTCTCAGGCCAGGGTGCTGTGCTGCTGAGGGGGGGGGCCTGGAGCTTGGGGGCCACCACGCACTGCAGGGACTCTTTGTTACGCCATTGCTTAGGACAAGAGAAGAACCACGCCGAGAGACATTCTGTGAAGGCCACCTTATGCCAACGATTAGGGGGACCAGATTTTGATAAGCAAAATCTGGGTAAGTCCAGACATAAAAATAGACTTACCTTTATACTTCTATAGCCTGTCCCGATTTTTGCGTAGCCTTGAAAATCTGTATATTTCCTAGCTACGCGGCGTGGTACGTAACATTACCTATGGCACGTCCTCTACCTGTCCCTGCGCCCCCCTCCTCTCCACTCTCTCCCCCCCTGCTGCCGCGTGCATGCAGCTGACGTCCTCCTGCGCGCCTGCAACAGATACATTACTTAGAGTATACCTTTCAACTCTCATTTGCGGGATGACTTGACCTTTGTCCCCAAAACCATATATTTTAACAACTACAGAAAGCACAGGAATAGTCCTCTGAAAACCGGGAATTTCCGGGCAAATGCGTGAAATCTGGTCTCCCTACCACGACACGCTTGCAAACTAACCCGGACACCTTTCTAACTAAATAAAGGCTCACTCAAATCTCTGCAGAAGTTGCATGGACCCACTGAGCTATCATTCCTAAATGGGAACACCTGAGTTTCAAATACATGCAGCTCTCTGCAATAGGGGAATTGCACATCACACGCTGGTGAGAACTAACGGCCGCCAGGTGCACGCGGATGCATTCAGCAGATTCACAGACTCTCTCTCTCCTCTTCCCCCCCCCACCCTTCTCCCACCTACCCCTTCGGTTCCCTGCGCCTCTCGGCCACTGTCATAACTTCAAAAGGCATTCCGATGATCATGAGGGCTGTGGGGCAGCAATTATCCCTCACGTGCCATTACCAGAAGTATCCACGATGCTTGAATGATCCTAAAACACGACTGGGGGAGGGTCAGCCCTCAGCTCTGCAAACGAATAACGTGTTTTCATTTGGCCTCAGTTTCGCATCCTGAGCAGAGAGTCAGTGGCTATCAAACGACCATGAGTGACTATGTGAGTGAGTAGATTGGTCAAATAAGCGCGTTACTATTCAGGAATGTCAGTACATACACGAGTTACAGCTTAGAGTGAAGGGGCAGAAGGTACTGTGACTGACATACTGTGAGCTACTGACTGGCTGCGAGACTGTTGTCACTGATTTTGTGAGTGGCTAACTAAGGGCCCCATTACAATGTCGGGCGGAAGGCCATCCGACAGCTCTCGCAGATTGATTGACTCATTCCTACACCTCCCAGTATAGCAATGAATATTCTTAGTACGGCTCATACGACCCCTAGAGTCTCTTCTCATCTACATCATGAGGGCTGCCCGGCTGAGCAAGTGCGCAGGAGCTGTCTTTTAGTAGAGCCTGAACAACCTAACCTATCATTGGCAGCAAATATTCGCACTCAGGTTAGTGACCCAATACTGACAGCCGAGATGTGCCTATGTTGCAAGCTTTACCCTCTTCCCAGGTCCGTGCAGAACTAGTCAATGGGGATATGTTGAACATCCTCTCATGGAACCTGGCAGGTATAAGTAGAAAGTGCAACTGCCCGTATTGGTTGGATCTGGTTTCTCGCCAGGAAATATGTTTATTCCAGGAAACCTGGTCCCAGATTCCTATACATATTCCTGGGCTTAAGTCCTTTTTCAAACCAGCAGTACCTGCCAAAGCGGGACGGGCGTCAGGGGGGCTACTTATTTTGGTAAATCACACCCTGAATTGCGAAATAAAAGAGCTGGTTATTAATAATCCAGATATTTTGGGGATTAGGCTTGCAAATGGGAATGGACAAACTGTTGATATGTACAACGTATATGCTAGGAGCACCAGAGGTGGTAGTTCGCCGACTCTTCTTGTTTTGGATAATCTATTGGGAGACAGGAATGTCAGCTACCCGTTGATAATTGGTGGCGATTTGAATGTTACTTTTGAACCCCTTGATTGGGTCGAGTCCTATGATGTGTCCGAAGAGGATAAAGTCTGGAGGGTACCTCCGCTGGAATTACCTCCAATTAAAAAATGGTCACATGCAGCCCTCCAATTGAATGCAATATCCCTAGAATAGAGGCTAAGGGCCACCAATGGTCGAACTAATTCCGACAGAAGTGGTGGAATGACCTTTATAGGAACAAATGGGTCAAGTCGGATTGACTACATACTAGTGGACCTGACCCTGTGGCCCCGGGTACAGGACATGTTTATACATCAGGCCTGTGACAGCGACCATAACTCCTTACATTTATCCATTAGTCACCTATGGGGGAGAAATCGGCAGGATTCCATTGCCCCACTATGTATAAGGGAGTTAAGTGCCACAAATGATAAGCGTCGGCTTAAATGGCCCACGGTTTTGGCAGATGAATCTAGAATGGATAAGATTAATGAAGCTCTAGTTGAACATTTAGAGACATTAGAATCAGCAAGTAGTGATCTCCATGATATGAATACCTGTAGTGTCCTCCATAGAGTTTTTTTGAGCAACTGGCCACCTTTTTTTATATCCCCTCTAAAAAGATTAGATCCTCGTGGGGAAATTGCCATGGAGTAAATCCTTGGTATAATAAAGTCTGTAGATCAGTGAGAGCGAGATTGACCACAGCAATTAAAAATAGGGACCGAGTAAGCATCCGTGATTGCAGAAGGGCCTACAGACAGGCACAGGGTAATGCCAAAACACAATGGGATGAAGGGAGATGGGAAGATCTAGAGGAGGCTATTGGACATCCTGATCCTCGACAATTCTGGTTGTTAGTGGCTAAAACAAACTTTGACTGCTCCCCTCCCCTGGCTAACAACATCCCACCAATAGAATGGTACAACCATTTCAGTGAGCTATATTCCATAGGTAATATTACCGACAGCTTTCGGATGCCCCCAACTTGGATGCCCAACAAAGTATTATTGTATTCACTAGAAAAGAGATTATGAGTTCCTTAGATGCCATTATACCGGCAAAAGCCTCAGGCCCAGATGGCATCCCAGGCGACCTCTTTCGCGCCGACAGGGCGAACTGGGCAACGTATTTCACGAACTTGGCGAATGATATTGCCGGAGGAGGAAGGATCCCGGATTCGTGGAAGGGGGCCGAAGTGATCCCAATTTTTAAAAAAGGGGACAGGTCTAATCCCGCCAACTACCACCCAATTAGCTTGATAGATTGCGCCCAAAAGGTCTTCTGTCGCTCGCTCTTAACTAAAATCCAAACCTGGATGGATGAGAAGAACATCCTCTTTCCACTACAGGCGGGCTTTCGACGGAAGACCAGTACTATTGATCAGGCCTTTCGTCTTCTCTTGCTTTATTGGAAGGTGGTTGTGTTGGGCAAAGGCAGCTTATATCTTGCCTTTATAGATCTTAAAACTGCGTTCGACCTAGTCCCCAGAGATCTACTTTGGCAAACCCTCATGAATATGGGAATGCCCCTTGAAATTTTAGAACCTTTGGTTAGGCTGCATGACGATAATTTCGCACGTGTGAGGTGGGGCAACCAGGGGCAACTTACCGACTCAATCAAGATCCGGCGTGGGGTACGTCAAGGGTGTGTCCTGGCCCCTACCCTTTTTTCCCTCTATGTCAACCAGATTGTTGACCTTTTATGTTCAACTCCGGCTGATGCTCCTTCATTGGCGAATCAGAAAATAGCGACCTTGCTGTTCGCTGATGATACTCTTTTGGTATCTAAAACTCCTATGGGTCTCCAAAAGCTTCTTGACCAATTTAAGGCCTTCTGCGATGCGAGGGGCTTGGTTATTAACACTACTAAAATCAAGTTGATGATAATGAACCCTCGTAAAACATTTAAACGAAATTTGGTCCTAGATAATGTCCCATTAGAGAGGGTTAGTACCTTTGAGTATCTGGGCATAACATTGTCTGATAGCATGACTTGGAATAACCATTTGAACAAGGCGTCCCTAAAATTCTCCCAGCTATCAGGGCCTTGCGGCACGAGATCAGTTTATCATATACTAAGCCCGTAGCCCCAGCCCTTAAACTTTATAGCTCAAAGGTTGTGAGTAGTGTGCTCTATGGGGCAGAATTGTGGGGTTTAGTGGATGCTAGGAAATTAACAATAGTGGAAAATAAGTTTCTTAGGAGTCTTGTATTCCTGCCTCAAAGTACACCCCTCCTTCCTTTGAAATTGGACCTGGGAGTTAGGTCATTACACGATCAGGCGAGTTTGCGCCCCTTGCTTTTTTGGTATAGGTTGGTTACTACTTCCGACCTGGCCCCTTATGCTGCTGCTTTTAATGAAGTTTCCGCTCTAGACAGGAACAAAAAAATTCGGTGGATAAAATATGTTAACACCTCCCGGGCAGCAATTGGTCTCCCGAATGAGTCTGCTAGCTCCCCACCACTGTATTCAAAGGACCTATTAAAGCACCAATATTGGCTATGGGTAGAACAGACCACTTACTCGAGGATTCGCCATGGTAGTTTAACCGATGTTTTTTAGATATAAAATCCACTAAACGCTTTGAGAAATTTTTTGCTATCATTAAAGTGCCTGGGGACAGGAAACTGTATACCCAGTTTAGGTACGGCTGTTTACCTTTTAATGCTTTACCAATCTTTGGTTAAACAAAAACAGCCAGCCTAAGGGATGCTCGTCTTGCTTAGACCCAAACGAAACTGTGGGTCACGTTTTCTTTGTGTGCCCCGCATATGCTAGATCAAGAAGGAATTGGTTGGTTCCATTATGTAGACAGTTGGGGACTAGTAGCCACCTCGAAGCCTTACGGATTCTAAGATCAGACACGAGACCATCTTTTGTATGCGCTGTTGCAAAATTTCTTGGCCAGTTTTGGGCCATCAGGCGAAGGCTACTGTCTACTCTACCTTGTACTATGGTCTAGCTGCAGTAAAAATTCTATGGTTGAGGGCGCTTTTATTTTCAGGATCCTGTTTTTAAATTTTCCTCTTAAAAGTCTTTTTAACTAATTTTATCATTTTTATTCAAAATTTTAAAGGCAAAAGGGTCTCTATGGACAGATTCAGAGTGTTTACTGTGGAGATTGTTAGATACTAATGCACTTGCACTTCACTCATGTCTTATCTATTTCTAATTGGTTCTAATAGAGATAACATACTGTAAATAATGTTTTTCTTTTTGTGATTTTCTTTGTGCCTACAAATTCATTATGAGATATTTGACTTTTAGAACCTGGTGTATTAAATACTCTCATTTGTGATAACTGTATCCTGGGCTCCACTGCCAAGGAAGAATTTGTGTGTATCTTTTATGGTTTTACAACCGAAATAAAGATTTTAAACAGTGAGTGACTATGTGAATGAGTAGATTGGTCAAATAAGCGCGTTACTATTCAGGAATGTCAGTACATACACGAGTTACAGCTTAGAGTGAAGGGCCAGAAGGTACTGTGACTGACATACTGTGAGCTACTGACTGGCTGCGAGACTGTTGTCACTGATTTTGTGAGTGGCTAACTAAGGGCCCCATTACAATGTCGGGCGGAAGGCCATCCGACAGCTCGTTGGTGGCGTTCAGCCTGATATCTGAGGCATCGGCCCAACCGCAGTATTTATGATACGGGCGGTCTGACCAAGCACAAGCCGCAATTGGAAAGATACACTTTGCCATCGCATCTTAATTTGGGAAGCGGGACCGCCGACTCCTTGTCGGGCAATCCTGTTTCCAACACGATGCCGGTCGGTCGCTCATCCGACCGGCATCGTAATGGGGCCCTAAGTGACCACGAGTCACTGAATGCTTACCTGAGCCACTCAAGACCCTACTAGTGATTATGACTGACGAAGGCCAATCATAACAATGATTATCAATGACCTAGAATCGGAATGAGTGGCTGAGTGACTGCCTACCAGACTTTTAAATCCAGACCTTAGAACTGAGAAACAAGCATTGGCAAGCCAATAGGTCTCGCCTCTGCAAGAGCTATTGGCTTTGCCCCTGTGTTCTAGCCATGTTGTACACCAGCGTAGCTACTGTTCAGCATGGCTAAAAGTTTCACGCTTAGAGGAGAGTGGTGTAGAGTGGAGTGTCATAGATTGGAGTGGCGAAGATTAGAGTACAATCGTGTGGAGTGTCATGGACTGGAGTGTCGTGCAGGGCCGGACTGGGAACAGCAACCAGCCCTGGCAGATTGCTGCTCGACTGGCCCTGGGAGCGGGGTAGGGGGTGCTAGCAAGAAGCACCACTCCTGATTTTGTTACCAGGGGGCCGATATTGCAGCACTGCTGCAGAACCAGCCCCCAGTGACAAAATCAGCCTCCACAGGCACAAAACCCGCCCCCACCCCTCCGGCCCACCGGGGAAATGCGCGGAGGCTCCACACATAAAAAGATAGGACAGGCCTATCTTATTATGTGCAGAGATCTCTGTCTCAACTGCAGGCGGAGTCTCTGCACTTGTAAAGTTACTATTAAATCGTAGTTTGTGAATACAGAAAAGAGTGAACTTACACAAAAGAGTAAGCTCACCTTTGTGAATCAAGCCCTGTGTAACACAACAGTCATTTATGAGGCCAGGAGAGGCTGTACCACTCAGCTATGTCATGGCTAAGGTATACCTGCACAATGTGACAAGGGGTTCCCTAGTCTCACATATCTCACACATATTCATTGGCCTTGGGTTGAATGGGGGCCCTCTTAAGGGTTGGGAGCCCCTTGAAGGGTTCAGGGGCCCCCTGTTCCGCAGGCAGTAGCGGCCGGCATGGATCGGGAGTAGCGAGGCGGGCGGAGAGGGAGTGTAGGGGGTGATGTAAAAGAAAAAAGTTAAAAAACGTACCTTCTTGCCGCTCTCTAGCACGTCGTCTCAGTCTCTCCTCTCCGGGGCCGAAACAGGAAGCAGCCAGGCTCCCTTCCCTAAGCCAATCACAATGCTGCAATGCAGCGTTCTGATTGGCCTGAGCGTCGTGAATCGGCGCTCAGCCAGGTAATGGGGGCCTGGGCATGTTCTCCACGCAGGCTGTAATGCAGCTTGCATGGAGAACATGCGAAGTGCGCATGTCTGTTTTGGACGGCCCCAGAGGCCCGGCCAATCAGTCACTGCGCACTTGGAGTGGAGACTACTCCTCCCCTGATCTGAGAGCAGAACAGCCCCGCCCGCAAAGCTGCGCAGCAGGAACAAATACAATGATGATAACCTTGAGTTATCATTGTATTTGTGTAAGGAAGTGGGTTTCTGTTGCAGTAACCCCCCCACTTTTTGCCAGACTACTGATGCCCTTTGACTTGATGTGCCCTCGGTCCCTGCCAATCAGGTTCCCAGGGCCTGTGTTCTTTCCCCAAAACTGTACCCAATTGGCATCTCTGGCCACAGGTCAGCCCCTGGTAAATGGTACCATAGGTACCCAGGGCACTGTGACCAGGGAAGACCTCCAAGGGCTGCAGCACTTATTGTGCCACCCTTAGAGGCCCTGTACCTTTACACACACACACTGCCTTTGCAGGCTGCGTGTTTTGGTGCAGAACAAAGTGAAGAGTCGACATGGCACACACCTCTGTGTGCCATGCCTACAACCCACTGCCCTGGCATAGGTCAGTCACCCCTCTAGCTGGGTGCACTATACCAGTGGTGAGGGTACAGGTGCATGAGCCCTGTACCCCTACAGTGTCTAAGTCCATTCTTAGACATTGTAAGTGCAGTGCTGCCATTAAAAGTATATGGTGCTGGGAGTTTGTCATTACGAACTCCACAGCACCATAATGGCTGCACTGAAAACTGAGAAGTTTGGTATCAAACTTCTCAGCACATTAAACCCACACTGATGCCAGTGTGGGATGTAATGAAAAATGCACACAGAGGGCATCTTTGAGATGCCCCCTGAAAAACGACCAGCCTCTGGTGGGTTCCCTGACTGGTACATACCAGCCTGCCACCACGAGACATGTTTCTGGACCCCTAGGGTGGGAGCCTACGCTCCCTGAGCCCAGAAACAAAGCCTTTCCTGGGCGGAGGTGTTCACACCTCCCCCAGGCCAGGAAGAGCCATCTGTGGCAGGGGAGCTTCAAAGGCCTGGCAGCCTTTGTAATGCGACCCCCCAGCCTCTCCTGCTATCAGGAGCAGGCCCCCTTCCTGTCTCCCCTCCCTTTCGGCGGGGAGACAGGCGGGAAAAACTAGCCAGCCCAGGAGGTGTGCCCACCTCTGCCAACTCCACCCCTCAGGTGGGGGAGGCGAGGTGAAGCCCACTCTCCAGTGCTCGCCATCTTGCAGATGGCAGGCACTCCCCAATCAGGACTAGGGATTGTGCTCACTCCCCCACGTGGGGTGAGCACACCAAGGGTGTAGTCACCCTAAGGTCAGTAGCCCATTGGCTACTGACCTCAAGACCCCTAAAACGCCCCCTAAATACAGTATTTAGGGGGCAGCCTGAACCAAGAGATCAGATTCCCGCAACCTAAGAAGAAAAAGGACGAAAGAAGACGCCCAGCAGAGGAGACTGCAGAGAACAACTGACTTGGCCCCAGCCCTACCGGCCCGTCTGCAGTTTCCAGAGATCCTGCGCCAAAAATCGTCTTGTCCTGCAGCCAGCGACCTCCAGAACCCCGGGTGGACTGACTGCCTTCAACAAAGACCGGATCTCCTGTGAACAGCAGCTCTGTTCAAAAGAAACACCAAACAAAGTCTCCGAGCCTGCTGAGGAAAAAGAAACCCGACTCCTGGAACCACCACTGCACCCGTCGCCTACAGCCCGAGTTCAAGTGGCCCACCGGTCCCAGCGAGGTCCCCCAGAGCTCCAGAGTCGGAGTCCACCGTGGGTTGACCCCTCCAGGACTCCCCGACGTCGCCTGCAGCCTCTGCACGGAGACCCCCCCAACCGCGAGTGGCCCGGTAAGGTGAAATCCGACCTCAAAAGACACCCATGCATCCAGCCGCCCTGCGCCCTGGAGAAGAGAACCAGAGGTGCACCTACGTCCCCGAGCCCTCCAACTTACCTGCCCAGCTGTTGGTTCCTCCTGGAAGTCTTCCTGGACCGAGCCTGCAGCTGAAAACCAAAACCGAAAATCCCCATTGAAAACAACAGGGCACCCGATGCCAAACCAGCACCCTGCACCCAGCCGTCCATGCGCCGCTGCGGTGCACTTTTTGTGCTAAACAGGATCCCCTTTTGCCCTGAGCCTAACAACAGGAGCTTGGCTCCCACAACCTTGTGGCGTGCTCGCCAGCAGCCACCAACCGGAGGCCCCCTATCCCCCATAGGATAACATTGGGCCTCAACACTCTGCACCCGGCCGCCCTAGTGCCGCTGATGGTGTAACAAAAGTGCTTCACTGACCCTGGGGGACCCCTGAGTCTAACCCCAGAACCTTAACTCCCACAGTCGATAACTTACCTATGAACCGATAACCTACTTTTCCTCCATAGGATAACAATGACTCTTTTTCTTCCAAAAAACGACTAAGGGGCCGATTCCGATTCCGGCCGGAAATCTCTCCGACCGAGCCGGACCCGGAGAGAATTCCGACCGAATTGGACCCTAGCAGTCCGACCGGACGAGTACGATGCATTCGCATGCTATCGGACTCGATTCGGTCGGACTCCCATTGAAGTCAATGGGAGCCGGTCGTACAACGCGTACGCGGGCTCCCATTGACTCAATGGGTGCGAGGCGAACAAGGGCGCCCCCTACAGCGGGTACGCGTCCATGCGCATCGCGGCGTACATGCACAGGTAGGGGGGACCCATGGGTCCCCCCTGTGTGCGGCTCGCGCTCCTACACGTACAGGGGGGTCCGACGCGGACCCCCAAAGTCCGGCTCCGACAGCTCTTTCGAGCCGTACGGCGCGAGTCGGTCGGACTGCTCGCAGCGCGCATCGTACTTACCCGGCCGGGAAACGTCTCCATAGTGCGGTGCGAGTCGTGTCCGTGCGAGTCGGTCGGAGCGTGTTGAAGCCGCGTACGAGTCGGTCGGCGATTTTGCGGGAGCTTGCATCGTACTCGCTCGGCCGGACCCGCGTACGATTCGGTCGGGAAACAGGGCTCCGAATCGGATCCGGTAAATCCGAATCCGATTCGGAGCACTACCGGCCGAGATCGGAATCGGCCCCTAAGTGTGGAGTTTTGAAAACTAAAGATATTCTTTAAAAATCATACAAGTAACCAAAACGTAATTACTTACCTGTTTGCAGGAAATGTCCCAATGCTGAATCTAGGTATCCAGCACTGAGTTAGAAAAGTAACGTAAAAAGTAACTTACCTGCAATTGACAGAAAAAGCCTATTCATTTCAATGCACTGTTTTTCTTCCAAAAAACGACTAAGTGTGGAGTTTTGAAATCTAAAAATATTCTTTAAAAATCATACAAATAACCAAAACGTAATTGCTTACCTGTTTGCAGGAAATGTCCCAGTGCTGAATCTAGGAATCTGCAGCGCGCGGACACACTAGTGAGTGTAACCAGGCGCTTTACAAGCTCACTTATTATTATTATTTTTATTATTAGGTATCCAGCACTGAGTTAGAAAAGTAACTTGAAAAGTAACTTACCTGTGATTTACTGAAAAAGCCTATTCATTCCAATGTACTGCATTTGCTAAGTGTTGCAACCTACTGCATCCCCTGTAAATCAAATCAAGTACAATTTCTATTGCTTTTTAAAACTGTTCAACATATAGCATCTTATCACTGTAAAGTATTTCATGTTACCTGTGCCAAGCCTGCTTGGTTCTAAAATAAAACAGTATATTTTTTTATACAAAACAATTGGCCTAGAGTTCAGTTCTTGAGTGTGTGAATTCATTTGCTGACTGAGTGTGTACATCAAATGCTTAACACTGTCCTCTGATACTGCCTTACTGCTCGACCAAGCTACCACAAGTAGAGGGTAAGGTTCTATCTAACTTTAACCTCTGCCTACCTTTGGAGTCACCTGGACCCTATACACACTATACCTCATTTTGGTGTAGTATATATAGAGCCAGTTTCTTACAATTTGTTCTTTCTTTCACTGCTTTGTAGCAGTGGGGCAAAGCTCCTCCACCTTAGTGGAGGAGCCGCCACTGGCCGCAGGGGCTGCAGGGGCCTTTGTTACGCCCTTGACTGCTTGTTGCTGGTAAGGCACAATCACACAACTCAAGATTTTTGGAAAATGTTATCGGATGTATTGATTTGTTTGAACAGAATCAGGACTGCTACTCCCACAATGCATTGATTTGAATGGCTAGCTCAGGACTGGAATCCTGGTGTCCCAGCGAGATGGAGTTGTCTTGGTACCCTAGAGTATCGTAGCCTCCTCGGTCCAGGTCATCATGAACACTGTGTTTCCAATCCTGGGCTTTTTACTAAGAAACCATTACTATCAGATGTGTTAGTTTAAATTAGTTTGCTGGAAGTGGCCCAAGACCACTACACCTCAAAAGCATTGCATGCATACCAGAAAGCCCAGGGCTGGGAATCCAATTGCCTCAGTGATCTGGAGCATGCCTCTCAACCTCTTCAATCCAGCCATGCCAAGTTTCCCAAGTCCATTCACGATGTCCTGCCCTAGTCCAGGTTTTTTATTTGAATACTGGGACTCATATCTTGTTTATTCCATTATAAAACAGACTACAAGTCCCAGAATTAAAATAATAAACCTGGACTGGAGCAACACATCACACATGGAACTGGGAAACTTGAGAGTCATGTCAGTTCCCAAAGACGATAACTCTGAGGGGTATATTCACAAGAACGTGTGATAACTACCGCAAGAGTATCGTAACGCAACTTTCAATAACGCAGCCTATCACGGGAAAATAACCCCGTGTCAACGTGGAATTCACAACAAGGCGGTACCATGCGATAGTCACCAGATAACGCGTCAAATGTCAGCGTGAAAATCAACGCCACGCCGAAAAAATGCGAGACCCGAGAAATCATGCGATGAGGCCAATCGCGGTACAAAAAGTAGCGAAAAGCAGCCTCAGGCCTGCAAATCCCACGCGTCTGGCGGGAAATTGCACCATAAAAACCACAGACACAACACACCAGAAACAAGCCAAAGCACGTAGCAACATGGATGCACCCTGACAATTACACTCAGGTGAGTCAATACACCATTGCTTTCTGGGACTGGGAGTCCAATCCAGTTCTTCCCTGACCCTATGGACGTCGAGAAGTGAGTGTGCCCCGCACTTGGGTAAACGTGGAACGGAATAGAATCGGCATGCCTAGCCGAGGGGCGCACCGCTGCAGACAATAGCGGCTCCGCTGCTGGACTGTGTTTTCAGCGGAGCGGAACTTTTTGACACATGGTAGCATTAGGGGAAGATATTGAGGATACACCCCTGATTTGCACTATTTTACACAGAGACTGCCAGCAGCCCACATGGGTTTGATTGATTGGACTCCCAGTCCCAGAAAGCAATGGTGTATTGACTCACCTGAGTGTAATTGTGTTTTGCATTCAAATAAAGGAGATCGCTGGGAAGTCCTTATGGTGGCATTCATTGTGTAGCAGACAGCCTATGAGGAAGGGAGTGTTTCCCGAAACGCGTCAGGTCTCTGCTGACGTCGAGTGTGTCTGTTCTCCCCTGACCCTATGGACGTCGAGAAGTGAGTGTGCCCCCCCCCTTGGGTAAACGTGGAACGGAATAGAATCGGCATGCCTAGCCGAGGGACGCACCGCCGCAGACAATAGCGGCTCCGCTGCTGGACTGTGTTTTCAGCGGAGCAGAACTTTTTGACACATGGTAGCATTAGGGGAAGATATTGAGGATACGCCCGTGATTTGCACTATTTTACACTGAGACTGCCAGCAGCCCACATGGGTTTGATTGATTGGACTCCCAGTCCCAGAAAGCAATGGTGTATTGACTCACCTGAGTGTAATTGTGTTTTGCATTCAAATAAAGGAGATCGCTGGGAAGTCCTTATGGTAGCATTCATTGTGTAGCAGACAGTCTATGAGGAAGGGAGTGTTTCCCAAAACGCGTCAGGTCTCTGCTGACGTCGAGTGTGTCTGTTCTTCTCTGACCCTATGGACGTCGAGAAGTGAGTGTGCCCCGCCCTTGGGTAAACGTGGAACGGAATAGAATCGGCATGCCTAGCCGAGGGGCGCACCGCCGCAGACAATAGCGGCTCCGCTGCTGGACTGTGTTTTCAGCGGAGCGGAACTTTTTGACACATGGTAGCATTAGGGGAAGATATTGAGGATACGCCCGTGATGTGCACTATTTTACACAGAGACTGCCAGCAGCCCACATGGGTTTGATTGATTGGACTCCCAGTCCCAGAAAGCAATGGTGTATTGACTCACCTGAGTGTAATTGTGTATTGCATTCAAATAAAGGAGATCGCTGGGAAGTCCTTATGGTGGCATTCATTGTGTAGCAGACAGCCTATGAGGAAGGGAGTGTTTCCCGAAACGCGTCAGGTCTCTGCTGACGTCGAGTGTGTCTGTTCTTCCCTGACCCTATGGACATCGAGAAGTGAGTGTGCCCCGCCCTTGGGTAAACGTGGAACGGAATAGAATCGGCATGCCTAGCCGAGGGGCGCACCGCAGCAGACAATAGCGGCTCTGCTGCTGGACTGTGTTTTCAGCGGAGCGGAACTTTTTGACACATGGTAGCATTAGGGGAAGATATTGAGGATACGCCCGTGATTTGCACTATTTTACACAGAGACTGCCAGCAGCCCACATGGGTTTGATTGATTGGACTCCCAGTCCCAGAAAGCAATGGTGTATTGACTCACCTGAGTGTAATTGTGTTTTGCATTCAAATAAAGGAGATCGCTGGGAAGTCCTTATGGTGGCATTCATTGTGTAGCAGACAGCCTATGAGGAAGGGAGTGTTTCCCGAAACGCGTCAGGTCTCTGCTGACGTCGAGTGTGTCTGTTCTTCCCTGACCCTATGGACGTCGAGAAGTGAGTGTGCCCCGCCCTTGGGTAAACGTGGAACGGAATAGAATCGGCATGCCTAGCCGAGGGGCACACCGCCGCAGACAATAGCGGCTCCGCTGCTGGACTGTGTTTTCAGCGGAGCGGAACTTTTTGACACATGGTAGCATTAGGGGAAGATATTGAGGATACGCCTGTGATTTGCACTATTTTACACAGACACTGCCAGCAGCCCACATGGGTTTGATTGATTGGACTCCCAGTCCCAGAAAGCAATGGTGTATTGACTCACCTGAGTGTAATTGTGTTTTGCATTCAAATAAAGGAGATCGCTGGGAAGTCCTTATGGTGGCATTCATTGTGTAGCAGACAGCCTATGAGGAAGGGAGTGTTTCCCGAAACGCGTCAGGTCTCTGCTGACGTCGAGTGTGTCTGTTCTTCCCTGACCCTATGGACGTCGAGAAGTGAGTGTGCCCCGCCCTTGGGTAAACGTGGAACGGAATAGAATCGGCATGCCTAGCCGAGGGGCGCACCGCCGCAGACAATAGCGGCTCCGCTGCTGGACTGTGTTTTCAGCGGAGCTGAACTTTTTGACACATGGTAGCATTAGGGGAAGATATTGAGGATACGCCCGTGATTTGCACTATTTTACACAGACACTGCCAGCAGGCCACATGGGTTTGATTGATTGGACTCCCAGTCCCAGAAAGCAATGGTGTATTGACTCACCTGAGTGTAATTGTGTTTTGCATTCAAATAAAGGAGATTGCTGGGAAGTCCTTATGGTGGCATTCATTGTGTAGCAGACAGCCTATGAGGAAGGGAATGTTTCCCAAAACGCGTCAGGTCTCTGCTGACGTCGAGTGTGTCTGTTCTTCCCTGACCCTATGGACGTCGAGAAGTGAGTGTGCCCCGCCCTTGGGTAAACGTGGAACGGAATATAATATATATATATATATATATATATATATATATATATATATATATATTCACAGCTCCATGTCGCACCAACACGGTGCACTCTCGGACGGGTGCTCGTACGGGGGTGCACCCGTTATTTATCTTCGCTCCTCTCCTCTCCTCTTGGGTAATAGTACCCGAAATAAGGCAAAGCACTCACGGGGATGAGTACCGTAACTTTATTAAACGGTCTCCTGGTCACACAGACGCGTTTCGGCAGACACCTTCTTCGATGTTCATAATGGTGTCTGTTAATACTATTGGCCAATTTCTGTTAGTTATGCTTCTGATTTCATTCGTTGACTGCTATAGCTGGTTATTAGCCTGACAGTGGTGTCATCTGCAACAGGCTCCTTAGTTGTACCACTCAAATGGGGGGAGATCTGTTCATTTATGTCGTTTATCATTGCCTGCTTTTCCTCAGTAGAGTTTGCAGTAGCTTTCTTTATAGCCTGATATAATATGGTTTGGCTGTAACCTCTTTGTAAGAATCTAGTGATCATTTCTTTTTGACATCGTTCAAATTCTGTTTTGGTACTGCATATCCTCCGCAATCTTAAAAGTTCCCCATAGGGTATACTATTAATGAGATGTTTTGGGTGGAGACTTTTCGCATGAAGCGTTGAGTTTCCCGCAGTGCTTTTCCGATGTAAAGTTGTTTCTAACTTATCTTGTCCTTTATACACAGTAACATCTAAGAAGTCTACAGAATGCTCTTCAATATGTGCAGTAAATTCTAAGTTGAACTCATTAGCATTGATTGTATGTACAAAGTTTTCTGCACTTTCCTTATTTCCCTGCCAGACTATGAAAACATCATCTATGAATCTCATCCATTGAACAATATGTTTGTTCACCAACTCAGAATGTTTTGTTCTGAGGACCCGCTCCTCCCACCATCCTACATGCAAGCATGCATAGCTGGGGGAGAAGCAGGCCCCCATCGCAACTCCTCTAATTTGTCTAAACATTTCTTTTCCAAAAAGAAAGAAGTTGTTATGTAAACACCTAGGGGCCGATTCCGATCTCGGTCGGAGGCGTACCCAACACCATTCGGTCGGGAAAAAAGCCATGCGAAAGCCTGTTTCCCGACCGATCCGTACAGCACACCGAACGAGTAAGTACGATGCGCACAACAGCAAAGAATCCGGCCGAGCCGTACTCACCCAAACCAGGTCCTGTTCCCCGACCGAGGCGAATCCGGAAACGCTGAATCGAGTCGCACGGAAGGGAAAATGCAGCTCTGTCCGGCCAAACGAGTACGATGCGCTTTCCGTACGCGCCGAACCCGTCGCTACGCACGGCACGTCAAAGCATCCGGGAGAGGCGCACATAAGCTCCAATTCGCGCCACAACACGATCCACGGCTCCGAGACGAACACGGCAGCGACGAGGGCGACGCGAAGCGATGAGGACGAGGCGAAGCGACGAGGACGACGCGAAGCAACGAGAAGGACGAACGACACGAACCAACCATGAATCCCTTCGTCCCGATCATACCAATATTCTACATTTACTACCGGAACAGGCACGGACGCGTACGGCGCAGAAGGTAAGCCAGACACCAACCACAAAACACATACAACACGTACACGACACATCACACACACACAGAGGGATGCAGAATATACTTACACCAGCAACAGCAGCACCATAGGGGCGGGATGCCCATCACCAATGCCACATATACACACAGGGGCCTGAATGCGCACCACCACCCCTACCCAGGGGGGCAGGATGCCTACCACTACTACCACCCTTAGCCAGGGGGCTGGATGCCTACCACTACTACCACCCTCACCCAGGGGGGCTGGATGCCTACCACTACTACCACCCTCACCCAGGGGGGCTGGATGCCTACCACTACTACCACCCTCACCCAGGGGGCTGGATGCCTACCACTACTACCACCCTTAGCCAGGGGGCTGGATGCCTACCACTACTACAACCCTCACCCAGGGGGGCTGGATGCCTACCACTACTACCACCCTCACCCAGGGGGGCTGGATGCCTACCACTACTACCACCCTTAGCCAGGGGGGCTGGATGCCTACCACTACTACCACCCTCACCCAGGGGTGCTGGATGCCTACCACTACTACCACCCTCACCCAGGGGGGCTGGATGCCTACCACTACTACCACCCTTAGCCAGGGTGGTGCCAGATGCCCACCACCACTACCACCCTTAGCCATGGGGGCTGGATGCCTACCACTACTACCACCCTCACCCAGGGGGCAGGATGCCTACGACTACTACCACCCTTACCCAGGGGGCAGGATGCCTACCACTACTACCACCCTTAGCCAGGGGAGCAGGATGCCTACCACTACTACCACCCTCACCCAGGGTGGGCTGGATGCCTACCACTACTACCACCCTTAGCCAGGGGGGCTGGATGCCTACCACTACTACCACCCTCACCCAGGGGGGCTGGATGCCTACCACTACTACCACCCTTAGCCAGGGGGGCAGGATGCCTACCACCACTACCACCCTTAGCCAGGGGGGCAGGATGCCTACCACCACTACCACCCTCACCCAGGGGGGGCTGGATGCCTACCACCACCCTTAGCCAGGGGGGGCAGGATGCCTACCACCACTACCACCCTCACCCAGGGGGTGAAGGATGCCTACCACTACTACCACCCTCACCCAGGGGGGCTGGATGCCTACCACTACTACCACCCTTAGCCAGGGGGGCTGGATGCCTACCACTACTACCACCCTCACCCAGGGGGCTGGATGCCTACCACTACTACCACCCTTAGCCAGGGGGGCTGGATGCCTACCACTCCTACCACCCTCACCCAGGGGGGCTGGATGCCTACCACTACTACCACCCTTAGCCAGGGGGGCAGGATGCCTACCACCACTACCACCCTTAGCCAGGGGGGCAGGATGCCTACCACCACTACCACCCTCACCCAGGGGGGCTGGATGCCTACCACCACCCTTAGCCAGGGGGGCAGGATGCCTACCACCACTACCACCCTCACCCAGGGGGCAGGATGCCTACCACTACTACCACCCTCACCCAGGGGGGCTGGATGCCTACCACTACTACCACCCTTAGCCAGGGGGGGCTGGATGCCTACCACTACTACCACCCTTAGCCAGGGTGGTGCCAGATGCCCACCACCACTACCACCCTTAGCCATGGGGGCTGGATGCCTACCACTACTACCACCCTCACCCAGGGGGGGCTGGATGCCTACCACTACTACCACCCTTAGCCAGGGGGGGCAGGATGCCTACCACTACTACCACCCTCACCCAGGGGGGGCAGGATGCCTACCACTACTACCACCCTTACCCAGGGGGGCAGGATGCCTACCACTACTACCACCCTTAGCCAGGGGGGCTGGATGCCTACCACTACTACCACCCTTAGCCAGGGGGGCTGGGTGCCTACCACTACTACCACCCTCACCCAGGGGGCTGGATGCCTACCACTACTACCACCCTCACCCAGGGGGGCAGGATGCCTACCACTACTACCACCCTCACCCAGGGGGGCTGGATGCCTACCACCACCCTTAGCCAGGGGGGCAGGATGCCTACCACCACTACCACCCTCACCCAGGGGGGCAGGATGCCTACCACTACTACCACCCTCACCCAGGGGGGCTGGATGCCTACCACCACCCTAAGCCAGGGGGGGCAGGATGCCTAACACCACTACCACCCTCACCCAGGGGGGGCTGGATGCCTACCACTACTACCACCCTCACCCAGGGGGGCTGGATGCCTACCACTACTACCACCCCCACTCATAGGATGGACAATGCATGACACAACCAGCACACCACAACCTAGGGAATGCAAGAAGAAGACATCCCCCAACACCATGACAAGCGTGTGTAGACTGTGTCAAATGCCTACAACACCGAACATGACTTTGAACATACAATGTGACCCCCTAGCACATGTGCCACACATATATGTGTTTGGCACCCACAATGCAAGCAGGCCATGACCATTGTGGCAATGGGGTCCAAACCCCCATCATCACAGTGACCAAAATGTAAGTGTGGGGTCCATAGCTGAAGCACACTTTGAACAATGTGGCAATGGGGTCCAAACCCCCATCATCACAGTGACCAAAAGGTAAGTGTGGGGTCCATAGCTGAAGCACATTTTGAACATTGTGGCAATGGGGTCCAAACCCCCATCATCACAGTGACCAAAAGGTAAGTGTGGGGTCCATAGCTGAAGCACATTTTGAACATTGTGGCAATGGTGTCCAAACCCCCATCATCACAGTGACCAAAAGGTAAGTGTGGGGTCCATAGCTGAAGCACATTTTGAACATTGTGGCAATGGGGTCCAAACCCCCATCATCACAGTGACCAAAATGTAAGTGTGGGGTCCATAGCTGAAGCACATTTTGAACATTGTGGCAATGGTGTCCAAACCCCATCATCACAGTGACCAAAAGGTAAGTGTGGGGTCCATAGCTGAAGCACATTTTGAACATTGTGGCAATGGGGTCCAAACCCCCATCATCACAGTGACCAAAAGGTAAGTGTGGGGTCCATAGCTGAAGCACATTTTGAACATTGTGGCAATGGGGTCCAAACCCCCATCATCACAGTGACCAAAATGTAAGTGTGGGGTCCATAGCTGAAGCACATTTCGAACATTGTGGCAATGGGGTCCAAACCCCCATCATCACAGTGACCAAAAGGTAAGTGTTGACAAAGAAAGAGGTGCAACTGCCAAACTGCATGGATGATTCCTGGTCACAGAACAACAAACACATCAGTGGCAAAGTAGTGTATGTGTCCCATTGCAACATAAATTGGGGGAGCCAAATCCTGCAGTGCAAATAAGACATAACTTTGGCCATGTGCAGACAAACAACACCCATGGGGGCTGACACCGTCAACAATCATCAATGACACAATGACAGAAGTGACCATCAGAATGCAGACCCACATATTTGCACCAATGGGCACACACATGCAGATACCCTGTGGAGACTGCAGATGTGAGGTGAACAGATACCATACCATGGCAGCAATGGGACACACAAACCATGATCATTGTGCTGACCGATGACCTAGGAGTCCCAGGGACAGCAGGGGAAACCCACCAAACTACATACAGCCAATGGCACACCCAAGATATGCCAATGCAGTGGTGCAGATGCACAAACACAAACAGGCAGACCCACACTGCACATCATACACAACAGGTGAGGGGGGGTGCCAGTGTCCCCAGGCAACCACACAACACATGAGGAGACCTGAATACCAATCATACAGATGTGCATACAGTGCCACACAAAGGTAACTCATGGATCCAAATTCCCTATGTGGGCAAGCAGGCATTGTCAGATGAGAGGGAGCACAAATCACATATGTCACACAGGCACGTAGGGACAGCAACTGACACAGCAAGACACAGACACACCACAGCACCACCCTCAGGGCCCCCACAATGTGGTGACCCTGGGCTGCATTACAATCCCACTGTGATGACAAAGCTAAATGTGGTTCACACTGTGAACCACAGTCATGTGTACTGAGCAACTAACTACCATCACACCTACACAAGCACAAATCAAACAGCATGGCCAGTAAGCCAAGGCCAACATGGAGGCAGGGGCCTAGCCGGGCAACAACTCTCATCTGCACACACTCAACACCACACCCCTCGACCTCCAACAATGTGCAGCAGTGAAGCACACATGCACTGGTGACATTGCACATGCACCCATGACTATTCCAGGGTGGTGGGTGGGAACCAAGGTGCAGAAACACATCACACATGGACACTCAACAAGACTCCTGAATGTCTGACACACTGCACACTACGCCGTACATGGACATGACGGCAATACCACACCAACCAATGGGATCACAGCCACAGTCACACACCAATGAAGAAGCCAAGGTCACCCACAAAGAACACACATAGACAACAACCAACATTGCAGCCCGGACCCTGAGGAGTGCCAGCAGTCACACACACAACGTGTCACAATCACTGAAAGATAACACAAACTGGAAATCACATGACAGGGGCAAACAACAAGTGCCAAGGGGAAACCTGACTGTGACCCATCTGCGTCTGCACACAAACTCAGCCCTGACAGCAAGCACACCTATGGGTGACACCCTGATGACCAGTAATGTGCCATGCACCCACATCACAGAGAACCCAGGGAGAAGACTTTGGGGAACATAGCTCAACTCAGCTAGCATCACAAACAGGTACAACACTAGGGATCACAGCATGCACAGCTAAACGGAAGTCAACACACAGACATGCACATACAACACACACCTTGGGCGCAGGCAATGTCACAGGAGTACACACTGCCATGAGGGGACTCCACTCCTGTGTGAGGAAAGCTGTGCCATATGTTGCCTCAGTAGGGCCCCACCATGTCAGCTGAGCACTTGGTCACACAATCAACAATTAGCACCAAATGAGGGCTCCCGTCACATCAGCCTGGTCATGGAAGTGCCAACGGAATCATCAGCACAGATCCAACACACTTGTATAGCAATGTTGCACTGACAACACAGATGAGTCCTTCCCCATTGATGCCCAAACCTGCATGTCCAGTGGAGATGGCCACACGGTCAGGGAAGTAGACGAATTGAACAATGGCAGGCACAACAGATGTGCAGGGGTGGAAGCCACAGATGTGAAATTGCCAATCTAAGTAGGAAATCCCATTGCCAAATACTGAACACATGACACCCTCAGATGCTGCTATGGATGACATGGATACACCACAGGATAGGACACATTCCCCCTGGACCACATGGGTTCCTGCACAGTAACACTTCATTATCATGAGACCAAATATCACCATCACTGCAGCAAGGGCATGGTTAGCATCATCAACATCATGTACATCAGAAGCAAAAGCACTAGAGAACAGAAAGTTGCTTTATTCAGCATATGTGGCATTAAAAGTAGAAGTCCGGTAGAACATAAACAAAGGCCAATGGCCAGTCCATCAACAAAGTCACAAGTGGGTGACAGTGGCAGATGCCACCCTACACATGCCTGCACAAAACCAGGGACAATCCACTAGGAGGGGCAACCGGGGGGTAGGCCAGGCACCGCAGGGACAGGATCAGGGCTCACCAGGAGGAAGCAGGGAAGGGGTGGTGGGTGCTGGAGAGCCACTGACAACTGCAGTGGAGGTGTCTGACATGGTGTGTGCCGGCACAACTGGGGGGCATGGCTCAGATGTTGTGGGTGCCTGCACGACTGCAGTGGACCCTGCAGATGGAGTGGACAGGTCCGCCACTGCAGTGCCCAAGTCAGACAGGGTGGTAGTGGACTCCACTGCAGTGCCTACCACCAGGGGAGGAGAATGGGGAACAGGCAAGGTGGGCTGGACAGAGGGGGAGGACACCCTCACCACATCAGTGGCACAGACAAGCGGAGCGGGGGTGTGGTTCCGGGAGAGCAAGTGGCAGGGGGAGAAGGCCGGAGCCTCTTGGGGATGGTATATCTGTGGGTGGGGGAACCTGGGGCAGGGTGTGGTGGGGGCACCTGTGGAGTGGGGGCCTGAGGGATGGAGGAAGGAGACCTGGTGCTTGAGCTGCAGGGCGGTGGCGGGGTCTTGCTCTTAGCACTCCGGGGGGACTTGCGGGTGGGGGCCTCAGTCTGTCTGCGCCTGGGGGAGGGTGTCCGGGGGCGAGGGGCACTCTGCTCCGTGTGGGGGGCTTCCTCTTCCCCCTGGATGCTGGGGCAGCTGGATCGGAGGGGAAGAGGCCGAGGTCACTGAGGAAGAGGCGCTGGGTCTTTGGGGTTGCAGGTGAGGCAAGGGAGGGTGCTTTGGAGGGAGAGGCAACTGAGGACTGCGCAGTGCCCGTGCATGCGTGTGTGTGTACCAGGGCCCCATCCCCTGTGAGTCTGGTTTCAGTCCCCTGACTGTGCGTGCGTGTGCGTTTAGTTTGTGGCGTGTGTGTCTGTGTGCTGGACGTGTGTGTGCTGGTGTGTGCCTGTGCCGGTGTGTGTGTGCTTGGGACGGGTAAGGTGCTGGGGAGTGTGGATGGAGCAGAGGCAGGAGGGGTGAGGGACTGTCTGAGGAGGGACACTGCTGCCGTCAGGGAGGAGTCCATGGACCTGTTGCCCCTCTGTAGGTCAGACATGCCCGATGAGATGCCCTCCATGAACGACACCAGCTGAGTCAACAGTGCGGTGTGCGCATGGAGGACACTCAGCATGGCTGTCTGCCCTACATGGAGCTGGCGAAGGAGGTACACAGACTCCTCACTCAGGGCAGCAGGGGACACAGGGGCAGGGGGTGCGGTGCCTGGCCCAAAGGAGACACGCTCCCGAACATGGGAGCCTCCACGGACCTGGGGAATGGGAGCCGATGGGAGGGCGGTGGTGGTGCTGGTGGTGGCGGGGACAGCAACACTAGCTGGGGTGTGGTGGCTGCTGACACCCGCCTCCACAAGGGAGTCATCCTCCGAGTTGCTCTGGTCCTCAGCTGAGGTGGATGGTGCTGAGGACTCCTCGGTGTGGCTCCCCTCGCCCTCCGTGCCACTGGGTCCCTCCGACCACTCCTCGGCTGCTGACCCAGTCTGGCTCTCTGGCTCCTCCTGGTCCGTGGAGCTGTCCCCTTCCGTGGCCGTGGATGTATCTGCAAACAATGGGGAAACAGACAGACATCAGTCACCTGCACCAAACGCACACACCACTGTGAGCACAGCACATTACAGAGCAAGCCCTGGCATCATTAGTTGTACATTGCTAAAAGTGCCCTAACTGAACAGGAGAAGCCAATTGTCAGTCTGATGCCAAGCATGGCACTCACATCCCACATGGCCTTGCACCCATCTGTCTGGTGTCTGTTGGATTGCAACACCCCAGTGTGGACACATGCACCAAGTACACAGTAGTTGGACAGTGCAGAGGACACGGTGTGGCATGTGGACATGCACACATCACAGCTCTTGTCACTGAGTCAGTACAGGTTTCCGGATGAAAGGGATGCCCAGAGTCAAATAGGAAATGCATGTGATGCATACCAGCGACAGACACCATGATGCACCCATGTCCTGATAGCCATCGCCACAATGGTGTGCATGTAGCACATGTCACTCCCCTGCAGGACCACCAATAAGTTGACACATGCCATGGCAGAGGCATGACTGCTAAGTCATACATCACTGTCTCAGTGATGTATGACTTGGCAGCCAGACAACAACACTATGCACTGTGTCACAATAGTAGGTCATGGGGAATGCAAGTCCTGGAGCTGCACAAGTGCACATGTACATCCCCCACACAACACATCATCTTAACCCTCATCTGTCCAGGTCATACCTATTGGACATATGGGAGACCTGTGACACTACCCTCTGAACCTGAGCCCCTCACAATTTGCTGTGAATGGGGAACAGCTGCCTGAACTTCACATTCGCATACCCCAGTCTGCACGCGCAGCTGATCAAACACCTATGTGACACACAAGTATCGTCTCCTATGGTCACATCTCCAGGGGCATGCTGAGCCCCTACCAAGAAACACCCCAGCAGTCCTGGCAACTAATCCACAGCACACTGACACAGAGGCAGACACCTGAGGGGTCAAATCACTGTGCACAATGTGTCAGCTGATACACGGGAGTGGGAGTACAGAGTGCATTGCATGGCCTGGAGTAGGCATGACTGTCCTGCTCCACATGAATGAGGGATGTGCCCTGGACAGTGGATAGCTGGCTATGTATGTGTGACACACGTAATCTGCACACTCCTGGGGCCCAAACATTGTTCCCACCCGCTGCATGGGCGGGTGCCACATACCCCAGGCACATGTGGTGGCTCAGCTCAGCAAGTGGACCGCATATCAAAGCAACACGCAGATCACATGTCCAAACACAGGCGTTGTGTGAACAATGGACCCACCCATGATGCCCACAACAGAGTTAGGGAAACAGATGCTGTCCCCCACCTTTAGTGAAGCAAACTGCAAGGACACAGTCCCAAGTGACACAATTCCCTGAATGTAAGGGCCACACCTGGGTATCAGATGAGCAGTGGGCAGTGCACAATAGAGGGACATGGCTCCTGGACAACATGACTGCTGCACTGTGGCAGTTGAACCAGGCCAGAGGAGGGCACAAAGCATGTAATACAGAGTTCACAGTGCAGTCTTTGACTCACCCCCTCCTTGCTGCTGTCTGGCCTTCAGCTGCCCATCCAGGTCTGGAAACACCACCGCCAGGATCTGGAGCATGTGGGGGTCAGGGTCCGTGTTCCGCCCCTCCTGCGAGGAGGCGACAGCTTCAGCTGGACCCGTGCAATCCTCCGGGTCCAGCCCCGAAGGTCCTGCCACCTCTTCTGGCAGTTGCGGATCCGGCGCTTGTAGACCCCCACGGACCGGACGGCCCGGACGATGTCCTTCCAGATCTCCTGCTTCCGATGGGCATTAACCTGTCAGGATGACAAAGTGAAAAGGCCATTACCACACATGCAACATATCCGTGCATGACACAGTTGTATATACATGTCTCAATCACAGGGGCACATGATGTACACAGGCAGTGCAAAGCTGCCCATGGACAGTTTGCCAGACGTCACTACATGGTATCATTGCATGGGAAGTAAAACCATGTTCAAATGCACTGTCACTGCACCATACCTGTCCAGTGCAAGTCACTACACACTATGGGGGTGACAACTACTCAGTGAGCCTGCTAGCCAGTGGCGTGCAGACTTTCAGCCTTGCTAGTCACACAAAATGCACATTCAGAAAGGCAGTGCACAGAACACTCACCTGCTCCCCTGGTGTCCCATACAGCTTGCTGTACTGTGGAAGTAGGCTGTCCAGCAGGGCCTGGTTCTCCTCAAGGCTGAAGGCTGGGGCTCTCTCCACAGTACGTGCCATTGCAGGGTCCAGAGGGGCAGAGACAGCAGCAGTGCAGTGGCAGATGTCGTCCTGGAGCATGTAGTGCAGGCAAGTGAGCTCTCAGGGGAACAGCCAGCAATATATATGTGCTGGAGAGGCAGATACTGTCCCTTGTGTCCAAAGTGATAGGTCCAAGTCGTTTGCATCTTCTGAATCTGGCCAATCCATGGAATAGCAGCACCAAAACACGCCCACAGCATCCTTCAAATCTTCAACTTCATGACATACATGATTTTGCAACATTGTTGTGGGTGACCAACTGATTTTCCAGCAACCGACTCGTTCGAAATTCGAAAACGCATCCGTTGCCAGGCAAGCCCATTGTCAATGGGTGCGCACCGATCGGTCCATTGCGGTACAACGCGTACAGGGGTACAACGCGTACCCGCACACATTGAATGCAATGGGCCGGCCGGAGGCACCGATCGGTCCATTGCAGTTCAACGCGCACAGGGGTACAACGCGTACCCGCACACATTGAATGCAATGGGCCGGCCGGAGGCACCGATCGGTCCATTGCAGTACAACGCGCACAGGGGTACAACGCGTACCACGACACATTGAATGCAATGGGCCGGCCGGAGGCACCGATCGGTCCATTGCAGATCAACGCGCACAGGGGTACAACGCGTACCCGCACACATTGAATGCAATGGGCCGGCCGGAGGCACCGATCGGTCCATTGCAGTACAACGCGCACAGGGGTACAACGTGTACCCGCACACATTGAATGCAATGGGCCGGCCGGAGGCACCGATCGGTCCATTGCAGTTCAACGCGTACAGGGGTACAACGCGTACAGGGGTACAACGCGTACCCGCACACATTGAATGCAATGGGCCGGCCGGAGGCACCGATCGGTCCATTGCAGTACAACGCGCACAGGGGTACAACGCGTACCCACACACATTGAATGCAATGGGCCGGCCGGGGGCACCCATCGGTCCATTGCAGTACAACGCATCACTGTACATGTGACTGGCATATGTCAGCATGCCTGTCTCAGATGGACATATGCCAGCCACAGATGGCTCCCAGGGAGTGAGGGGCACACCTACATCACGACAGCCTGTCCAAACTTTATCATAAGGCATGTAAGGCTGCATTTCCTATTGTGTGTATGTTGGTGTACATGTTGTCCTGTGGGTGTCACCTGTGGGCAGCCACCCCCAGGCTGTGCACGTATTCATGGGGACAGGATCCTGGGTGTTACGTGTACATGACCACTGTGATGTGCAACTGTTCATATCTGTGCATGTGCCATGGTCACATTTCACGGTGGTGTATGTGTATGTCATGTCACATACCCCGTGAGTCCCATGTGGGACGGTATGTTTGAGCCAGGGTGTCCCAGTGGCACAATAGTGATGGTCCTCCACAGTCTTTGTGCATGTAGTGTTTACAATGTCTCTGATTTCATGTGCACAATGGGAGACAGTCTCCACATCCACGTTGTGTGTGCATGGACTTTGATGTTGTGTGTGTGTGTGTCACAGACGTCCATGTCTGTCCTGCCGTGGCAAGTGGGGCCACTACCTGTGGGGGTCATGGTTGTTTTGCTGTGGTGTATACATGATACTCCATGTAATGCCAGTGTCCATGTGGCAATACAGGGTCCCTGGGAATGTACCTGTCGTTGAGCTGTGGTGCCTGGGGCACATCTGTCCTCACATGTCACTGTGGGGGTTATTGTGACACGGCAGCAGGAGATGGGAACTGTGACACGGCCTCATGATATCCAATGGGCCAACCTGGGACTAATTGATGCCACCTGTTGGACCGTGTTGACAGATGTTGGCCATGTATGTACCATACATGTCCTTCCGGAACTGCACACTTCATGTAGTTGTGCCTCATAATGATGTATGTTGGGATCTTGAGTGTTCTCAATGCCGCATATGTGGGGTGACTGACAATCTTGCTTACTTCTCCTCTGCACTGCAGGGCTCCTGCTGTCCATCGACCATTCCCAGACCTGGCAACGATGGTGGAACGGGACAGCATCCGACGGTACCGCTTCACCAGGCAGCTGATTGAGGATTTGGCAGTGCAGTTGTCCCCACATTTGCAGCCTGGCCGGCCGTATCCTACAGCGCTGACCCCAAGGTGAAGGTGATGGCAGCCCTACACTTCTTTGCCACCGGTACCTTCCAACATACTGTAGCGACTGCTGGTGGGATGTCACAGACCATGTTGAGCCGTGTGCTCCGCGATGTTTTGGCGGCAATGTTGCTCTTCCTGAACCGGTACATCTATTTCCCTAGACTGCGACGACTCACTGACGTGAAGAGTGACTTTTATGCCCTGGGGAGGATGCCGCATGTCATTGGCTCCATTGATGGGACACATGTGGCTTTGGTACCACCACAGGCCCAGGAGCAGGCCTACAGGAACCGCAAGCACTACCACTCGGTCAATGCACTGGTGGTGTGTCTTGCAGACATGACCATCACACACGTGTGTGCCCGTTTCCCTGGTTCAGCACACGATGCCTTTGTGATGAGGAGTAGTCGCATCCCCAGGATGATGGCACAGATGCAGAACCAGCGTGCCTGGCTTGTCGGTGTGTACTGACTTTGTGCCATTGTGTGTGATCTGATCTGTAGTATTCCGCCCACTTTTCCAAGTCAGCTAATGTGCACTTGTCTGTCCGTAGGTGACTCGGGATACCCCAACATGCCGTGGTTGCTGACACCCCTCAGGAACCCTGTGACACCAGCCCAGATGCGCTACAATGAGGCACATGGTCGGACCAGGAGAGTGATTGAGCGGACATTTGGTCTCCTGAAGAGCCGCTTCCGCTGCCTGGACAAGACCGGAGGGTCCCTCCCATATGCCCCTGCGAAAGTGTGCAAGATTATCATCGTCTGCTGCATGCTCCACAACCTGGCAGTGCGGAAGGAGTTGCCTCTCATCCAGGATGACAATGACCAACATCCGCCACCTGTGGAGGATCCTGGCCTGGACCACGATGCCAGTGACGATGATGATGATGATGATGATGATGGTGATGTCCGCACACAGCTCATCACCAACTTCTTTAGCTGAATGTGAGTATCCTGAGGTGTCATGTCAATGATGTGAGTTGGCATGATGTGTGGGTGGTGCTCTGGTGCTGTTGGAGTGTGTCCATGGGCTACTTGACTGGATGTGTGTTGCGATGTGTGCTAACAGGTGGGCTGTACTCCCCAACAGTGTTGACATGCTAACTTGGTTCTGGGTGGGTATCTTGTAACATGTATTGTGCATGAGTTTTGCTGTTCTGTCCTGTACTCCATTGCTTTTGACTGTGTGTCATTTCTGTCCTTCACAGGGTACTTTCAGATTCGTTTGGTCAACTGTGTCCACCGACGACGTGATTGCACATCCAGGCTGGTAGCTGTTGTGTCCCTACAGGTGATGTGCGCCACACCCATGGACTTCCTTCCGTCTACAGTTGTTGACTGTGTGCCCGCTGCCAGGTGGGATTACCTTGCATCTGTAGTGGTTACGACATGTTGCAACTGTGTAATAAACCTGTGCTTCACTTTGTGATGTGCGTTGTCTGTGGTCACACATTTGACTGCCATTTGCTTACTGCACCTGTGGGCTACTTGACTACAACTGGGAATGGGTGTGGTGTCTGTGCATTGCACCGTCTTCCCTGGCAACATCAGTGTAGGCAATGAGTCAGATGGCCTAGGTGTGTATGTGTTGTGTAGCCCTGGTGGTGTGTCTCCCTCATGTGTGTCACGTTGCCTGTACTCACATGCCTGTGTTGTCCTTGCTGTTGCAGTTCGCATACACAGTGTAATTTTGCAGTTCATCATCCCCATAACAGCACCCACGTTGGAATCACGACAGAGGCAAGTATGGTGTATTAGTGTGTTTATTGTGATACATTTGTGTTAATAGTGCATAGGATGGGTAGTGCTGTACATAAGTCTTGCAATCCGAAGTCCCTAGGTGAATTGAAAGTCCTGGTAGACAGGATCCCCAGTATCGGGGCCACAGTTGTCTGACACATTGGTCCAACTTGTACTCCCCATGCAATGTGTGGGAGTAGTGTTGCCGTCAACAGGGTGAACAGTCTGTGCACAAAGGCGAACATCCAGAACAGGTTCAGGCTTCCTGGGAGTTGCGCTTGGCCATCGGCCTCTCACTTTTCCCTCCTCGGACGACCCCTCTTCTTGGGGGGGCTCCTCAAGTACAGGCTGCTGCGGTGCAGGGGACTCTCCGCCAGAGTCCTCCTCCTCCCTGTGGCAGTTGCAGTTTGTTCGGCACCAGATGTTGTTGGCACACAGGGAGGTGTGGACTGGTTGCTGTTCATCTGGCGGAGGCATTGTAAAATGTCCCTGTGCACCGCCGTCATCTCATGCAGTGCATCCCACTTGGACTCCACGCGGGACATGTGTGACTCCACGTGGGACATGTGGGAGTCCAAGCGGGCATGATGGGCAGCCTGCTGCTGTTTCATGTCTCTGAGGAGCCCCACTACCTGGCTGAGCTCTCCGGTGCTGGACTGGTATGCATCAGCTATGCGTACCAGTTGTGGGTCATCATGCACACCAGCAACGTCTGCAAGCAGCGACCTCTGTCTCCCACCCCTCCCACCACCCCTGCTGACATGTGCAGTGTGTGCAGTGGCACGCACAGATAACCCTGGTCCACCTTGGGGGTTGGTGGTGGTGGTGGTGTCCATGGCCCCAGGTTGGTCCAGGGTCCCTGTGCTGGTGTTGCTCCTTGTTCTGTCCATGTCGGCAGGGATGGTATTCGTGGTGACAGTCGTTGGAGGGGTGGGTGCAGGGGGTGCAGCTGGTGGTCCTGCTGGTGCTGCAGCTGGTGGTCCTGCTGGTGCTGCATGTTGACTTGCACCGGATGTGCCAGGTTGGTCTTCATCGTCCGAGGAGGACAGAGGCTGTACGACGCCAGTGAGCTCCGCATCCTCTTGAGCCTGGGACTGGGACTCCTCAGCGTCTGCTGCTGTGTCCCCATCATCACCTGTTTTTGGGAGACACACACAATGTATGTTATGTTTCTGCAGGCATCAATGGTTGACACACATGACAGTTGTGACTGTGCCTCTGGGTGCGGGCCTGTACATTGCATTGTCCTAAGTCGTCACAGTCAGGGGTTGATATTGGTGTGGCACATTGTCCTGCATTATTTGGGCATTTCTATGTATTTTCTGGGGTGTGAACATGGTCTGCATTGGTTGTGTTTGGTTGACAGCCGGCCCTCCTTCCCACCCACCCAGCCAGTCAGTTATCCCACCATGGAACGTGCTTGCGTTGCAGGGAGTGTAAGTTGTCTCTCAGGATGTCACTCAGTGGTGTCCTGCTGTTGGTTGGTGCACATTTGCCAGCAGGGCCTTGTGCTCCCCACAGCAGTAGCCAGTGTGTGAGTCCTTCTCCACTCCCTGTGATGTGAGCATGGTTCAGGGTGGTGTTGATGGGACAGTTGTGGGGGTGAGCTATGTCTGTGACTACGACTCCCATCATGCTATTGCCTCCTCCCCCCTTCCCAGCATGCCCATGCTTCCTTCCTTTTGACTCTGCTTCCCTGTGGGGTGGGCTGGCTGTGCTGACAGGATGGCTGGGAGTGTTGTCCTGGCAGTTGTTTGGCTAGAAGTCCCAAGAGTGGCCCTGTGCTTCACACAACATAACCCAGGGTGGTGGTTCTTTGTGGGATCTTGTGTTAGGATGGGGGGCATTGCATTCTACCAGGTGGGTTCTGTGGAGTTTGTGTTGGGGTGTGTGTGAGGGGAGGTGCTTGTGACTATGGTCAGTGCTGCAAGTCCTCCTTCCCACCCAGCTAGCCAGATATCCCACCATGGAACGTGCTTGCATTGCAGGGAGTGTAAGTTGTCTCTCAGGATGTCAGTCAGTGGTGTCCTGCTGTTTGTTGGTGCACAGTTGCCAGCAGGGCCTTGTGCTCCCCACAGCAGTAGCCAGTGTCAGCCATCTTGTGAGTCCTTCTCCACTTCCTGTGATGTGAGCATGGTTCAGGGTGGTGTTGATGGGACAGTTGTGGGGGTGAGCTATGTCTGTGACTACGACTCCCATCATGCTATTGCCTCTACCCCACTTCCCAGCATTCCCATACTTACTTGCTTTTGTGGGGAGTTCAGTGTGTGTGGGTGTGAGAGCAATGGCAAGATGGCTGACAGTGGTGTCCTGCTGTTGGTTGGTGTGCAGTACCCAGCATGCCCTTGTGCTCCCCACGACACAGCAACAGTGTCAGACATCTTTGATGGGCCTTTCCACTGTCTGTGGGATGTGCATGCGTGAGTGTGAGCTTGCTGGGCCATGTGGTGGGGGATGTAGAGCTGTGACTACGACTCCCATCATGCTATTGCCTCCTCCCCCTTCCCAGCATGCCCATGCTTCCTTCCTTTTGACTCTGCTTCCCTGTGGGGTGGGCTGGCTGTGCTGACAGGATGGCTGGGAGTGTTGTCCTGGCAGTTGTTTGGCTAGAGGTCCCAAGAGTGGCCCTGTGCTTCACACAACATAACCCAGGGTGGTGGTTCTTTGTGGGATCTTGTGTTAGGATGGGGGCATTGCATTCTACCAGGTGGGTTCTGTGGAGTTTGTGTTGGGGTGTGTGTGAGGGGAGGTGCTTGTGACTATGGACAGTGCTGCAAGTCCTCCTTCCCACCCAGCTAGCCAGATATCCCACCATGGAACGTGCTTGCATTGCAGGGAGTGTAAGTTGTTTCTCAGGATGTCAGTCAGTGGTGTCCTGCTGTTTGTTGGTGCACAGTTGCCAGCAGGGCCTTGTGCTCCCCACAGCAGTAGCCAGTGTCAGCCATCTTGTGAGTCCTTCTCCACTTCCTGTGATGTGAGCATGGTTCAGGGTGGTGTTGATGGGACAGTTGTGGGGGTGACCAATATCAGTGACTACGACTCCCATCATGCTATTGCCTCCACCCCCTTCCCAGCATGCCCATGCTTCCTTCCTTTTGACTCTGCTTCCCTGTGGGGTGGGCTGGCTGTGCTGACAGGATGGCTGGGAGTGTTGTCCTGGCAGTTGTTTGGCTAAAAGTCCCAAGAGTGTCCCTGTGCTTCACACAACATAACCCAGGGTGGTGGTTCTTTGTGGGATCTTGTGTTAGGATGGGGGCATTGCATTCTACCAGGTGGGTTCTGTGGAGGTTGTGTTGGGGTGTGTGTGAGGGGAGGTGCTTGTGACTATGGTCAGTGCTGCAAGTCCCCCTTCCCACCCAGCTAGCCAGATATCCCACCATGGAACGTGCTTGCATTGCAGGGAGTGTAAGTTGTCTCTCAGGATGTCAGTCAGTGGTGTCCTGCTGTTTGTTGGTGCACAGTTGCCAGCAGGGCCTTGTGCTCCCCACAGCAGTAGCCAGTGTCAGCCATCTTGTGAGTCCTTCTCCACTTCCTGTGATGTGAGCATGGTTCAGGGTGGTGTTGATGGGACAGTTGTGGGGGTGACCAATATCAGTGACTACGACTCCCATCATGCTATTGCCTCCACCCCCTTCCCAGCATGCCCATGCTTCCTTCCTTTGACTCTGCTTCCCTGTGGGGTGGGCTGGCTGTGCTGACAGGATGGCTGGGAGTGTTGTCCTGGCAGTTGTTTGGCTAAAAGTCCCAAGAGTGTCCCTGTGCTTCACACAACATAACCCAGGGTGGTGGTTCTTTGTGGGATCTTGTGTTAGGATGGGGGCATTGCATTCTACCAGGTGGGTTCTGTGGAGTTTGTGTTGGGGTGTGTGAGAGGGGAGGTGCTTGTGACTATGGTCAGTGCTGCAAGTCCCCCTTCCCACCCAGCTAGCCAGATATCCCACCATGGAACGTGCTTGCATTGCAGGGAGTGTAAGTTGTCTCTCAGGATGTCAGTCAGTGGTGTCCTGCTGTTTGTTGGTGCACAGTTGCCAGCAGGGCCTTGTGCTCCCCACAGCAGTAGCCAGTGTCAGCCATCTTGTGAGTCCTTCTCCACTTCCTGTGATGTGAGCATGGTTCAGGGTGGTGTTGATGGGACAGTTGTGGGGGTGACCAATATCAGTGACTACGACTCCCATCATGCTATTGCCTCCACCCCCTTCCCAGCATGCCCATGCTTCCTTCCTTTTGACTCTGCTTCCCTGTGGGGTGGGCTGGCTGTGCTGACAGGATGGCTGGGAGTGTTGTCCTGGCAGTTGTTTGGCTAGAAGTCCCAAGAGTGTCCCTGTGCTTCACACAACATAACCCAGGGTGGTGGTTCTTTGTGGGATCTTGTGTTAGGATGGGGGCATTGCATTCTACCAGGTGGGTTCTGTGGAGTTTGTGTTGGGGTGTGTGTGAGGGGAGGTGCTTGTGACTATGGTCAGTGCTGCAAGTCCTCCTTCCCACCCAGCTAGCCAGATATCCCACCATGGAACGTGCTTGCATTGCAGGGAGTGGAAGTTGTCTCTCAGGATGTCAGTCAGTAGTGTCCTGCTGTTTCTTGGTGCACAGTTGCCAGCAGGGCCTTGTGCTCCCCACAGCAGTAGCCAGTGTCAGCCATCTTGTGAGTCCTTCTCCACTTCCTGTGATGTGAGCATGGTTCAGGGTGGTGTTGATGGGACAGTTGTGGGGGGGGCAATATGTGTGACTGCGACTCCCATGATGCTATTGGCTACACTGACTTGGCCAGCATACACAGAATTCCTTCCTTTGAGTGGTCTTCACTGTGTGTTGGTGTTGTTGTGGTGGCTACATGTCTGGATGTGTTTGTTAGTTCTATTTGTGCCACTGCCTAGCTGTAGTTGTGTTTGTACATGTGTTGGCACAGTTGGATGTGACTTTTTTGATGGCATGTGTTGTGTTTATCTGACTGACATACACATTTTGGGAGGATTCTGTTCTGGTTGCTGTGTAATTGCTATGAGTGCATGGTTTGACTCTCCCCTTGACAGTGATGTGTGTGTTTTGTGGCAGTATATTGTGTACATTTGTTGTGTACTCACCAGGCTCTGGGATGTCCTCTAGTCCATATACGCTCACTGGCGGAAGGATGGCTCGCACCTTCTCCTCCCAGGGCCTGAGGTATATTGGCTTGGCAGGAGGGCCACTGCCGGTGTATTGGCTGTTGATGTAGTCTTTCTTCAGCAGGTCCCGTACCCTCCTGCGCACGTCATACCACCTGTTCTGGATGTCGCTCTTTGTGCGCCGACATGGTGATTGTGCGTTCACCCTGTTGATGATCCTCTCCCACATCTTGGTTTTCTGGGAGATGGGGGTCTGTTGGACCAGTGTGACAAACAGCTGTGGCTCTACCCTGAGGATCTCGTCTACCATGACTTCCAATTCACTATCTAGGAACTTGGGATTCTTCTTGGGGGGCATGGTGATGGGTGGTGATGGTGAGTGCTGTGTGTGTTGGTGTGCAGGTGTGCAGGTGAGGGTGTGTGAGTGTGTGTTTTGCTGGGTGTATGTGAGGTAGGTATTTGTTGGTGTGCTGATGGTGTGTGGCTTGTGTGAGGGATGAGCTGTGGGTGTGTGGTTGCTTTCTCTTGGGTGCTGGCAGTGGAATGGCATTTGCAAAGGCTCATGGTTGTGATTTGTGTCCTTTATATAGGTGGAGTTGTGGGTGTGTCTTTGTTCTCTGTCCCCACCCCCAGTATTTATTGGCTTGGTAATTGCTTGTTTGGCCTTTTTTGGGTGATTTTTCCTTTGTGCTGTTTGTGTATGTTGGAAACGTTCTTGTGACCGAGTCGGACCCTGCATTTGTCTCGTACGGTGTTCTCCGTTTCGTTCGCGCTGTGTTTGTGCAGTTTTCTATGCTGCGTACGCGTCGGTCGCGGTGTTTTGTGTTGCTTCGGCTCGGTTTTGTATGCGTGTCGGTCGTACGGCTTGGCCTCCGTCCGACTCGCTCGGAGTTTCGCGCCTTGCATCGTACTTTGCGGTTTGGAGTTCGCGTGTACGTTTCGGTCGGATTTGTTCCGGGTGCGTGTCGGTCGGTTGGATTCGCGTGTTTTTCCGGCCGGATTGCTGTTTTCCGTGCGGCTCGGTCGGTCGACTTGGTTTTGGTACGTGTCGGTCGGATTTTTCACGCCTTGCATCGTACTTGGCGTGTCGGGCGCCACGGGTACGTGTCGGTCGGTATTATTTCCGGATCCGAGTCGGTCGGTGCTTTTTCCGGCCCGAATCGGAATCGACCCCCAAGTTGTTAATTCCAACAGCATTTGGTTGTGTTTTAACATTTCAATCGGCCGAGTGTTAAGAAAGTGTTTAACTGCATTGAGACCCACTGAGTGTTCTATACTTGTATACAATGAAGTAATATCAAGTGTCATTAAAATATATTCTTCATTCCATGTTGTATCCCGTAGTTTTTTAATAAAGTCTCCTGTGTCTCTAATATAAGATGGCAGATTCTGCACAAGTTCTTGCAGGTAAAAATCCACATATTGTGAAATGTTTTCTGACACACTGCTCCTTGCTGAGATTATTGGTCTTCCTGGAACTGGTGTAATTTCTTTGTGGATTTTTGGTATGAGGTACATAATTGGAAGTATAGGATATTCATTATGTAAAAAATCAAATTCTTCTTTTGTAATCAGTCCATCTCTTTACCATTGTAATAGATCTCTTTTGAGTCTTTCCCTCATCATGTTATACTGTTTGTTGTTAGTATGTTCATAACATGATTTCTCTTCCAATTGTCTGTATGCTTCTGCTATGTATTGTTCCTTAGACCATATGACAATATTCCCGCCTTTGTCAGATTTGTTGATTATTATGTCATTATTTTCTCTCAATTTTTTCATTAATTTCTCATATTGTTGTTGTTTGAATTTCCTTTTAGTGTCCAATTATTTGTTTTTTCTGTACAATGTTTTCAAATCCTCAATAACACGGTCATGGAATATGTCTATGGCGTCTCTTGGCATCATTGGAAAAATTTTTGATTTTGGTTTGAATGGGCTGCTGACCTTGGCTGTCTTGCTTGTGTGGAATTTTCATCAGCATTAGATTCTGTTTCTTTGTTTGTGTTTGCCAATTCATACATAGTAAGTAAGAGATTTGCATCCGATCCCTGTAGTTTTTCTTTTTGGGTATCCTTGTGATGTTGTCCCTCATTTTTGTTGTTGTTGTTGTTGGAGACCATCTTTGATAGTGAAATATTTTTTGAGTTTTAGTTTTCTGATAAATTTAAAAACGTCCACTCTTGTTTCTCCATAGTTAAAATTACTTTCGGGACAGAAAGATAATCCTAGTGAAAGAATTTGGATTTCTGTTTTACTTAGCGTGACATTAAACAGGTTTATAATCGTATTATAATTTTCCCTTATTTTTGACTCCATTGTTGCCTTTTGTTTTTTGTTTTTCCCACACTTCCTCCTTTCTCTTCTCCTTTTGTTTCTCCTTTTTCTTGTGTCTTTGGGGGGTTCCACGGCCTTAGGGTTTGTCTCCTGTCCAAACTTAAAAAATCCAACTCTTCCGCCAGCGTGAGTCTTCCCTTGTCTGTATTTGCACTACTTGTCGCCATTCCACCATCCTCTGATTCCGTCTCACTTGTTAGGGAACTCAGATCTGAGGTGGATGCTATTTCATTTGGGTCTCTCCTGTCTACATTTTGGGTACTGAGACCTGCTTGATTTGTCTTCACAAACCGCTGGCGTTTAACATTATCAAACTTGCGTGCAAATGTAAAAGTCTGGCCTGTTTCGTAGTCTGTTTTGGCCCGATTAAATTTAAAAGCCTTTCTTATTTTGATGGTATCTTCATGCTTTTTCAAACGTGCCTTAATTTCATTTTTCGTCTTGCTAATATATTCTTGATTTTCACATTTATCCAGATCACTGTTAATTTTATCTATTTCTTTGATCAAATCTTCTCTGTCAATTAATGCATATTTTATTAAAATTTTCACCAATCTCATCGATGCCTCTAGGTTACTTTCTCCCCACTCAGTTAGCATTTTGGGGTTTGCATTATCAAAGCTTGGTGCGAGCATAATTCTGAGTCCTCTCGGCACTCTCCCTGTTTCCTCATATTTCTGCAAAGACTTTTGCTCCCACCACTTCGTGATTTCAGTGCGCATTTTTTTCTCCCGATTTTTCAAAAGCAATTTGCTGTCATTATCTTTACTAGGGAACGAGGGTCCGCCTCTACTACAGTCTTCCTTTGTTGTTGGCTTATTGCCAAAGAGCTCCTCTGCTGCTGCCTCTCTTTCTCGCAACGCTTCATCTGACATGTTGGAGATTGTATGAGCCCACCGGGGAATAATACTGGTGACCCCGACCTGGTTAAAATTGTATTATAGCACACCTCCCCACCTGTATTTGTGCCGCTATTACTCACTTATATATATATACATACATACATATTTAATTTTTTGTTTACATTTTATAGTACATTTATTCAATATTTTTAAATTATTCCTAGTTTCATTTACCTGGCACTTTTATTTTACCACTACCTTCTATTTTGTAGCCTAATTGTGCCATTTCTAGTCTTTTTTCCGGGATCCAGGTCACGGGTAAGGTGCTGCTGTTCAGGTAAGTCCTTTTTAAAGGTTTTTTTAAAGGATTTTGAGGGTAGGTGGGATGTAGGGAGAAGTTCTAGAGGTTAGTTATAGGGTGGCTTGTGGGTTTATTGTACATTTAGGGGCCGATTCCGATCCTGGTCGGAAACCGTTCCGTCCGACACGTTCCCGGAGCGATTTCCGACCGATTCGTGCCCCTTGGCACCAAGCGAGCGAGTACGATGCAGCCGCATGCTGACGGACTCGGTTCGGTCGGACTCCCATTGAAGTCAATGGGAGCCGGTCGTACGACGCGTACATGGGCTCCCATTGACTGAATGGGTACGTTGTGCAAAAGGGTGCCCCCTGTAGTGGGTACGCGTTGGTGCCATCCGCACCGTACATGCATGTATGTCCGACTCGTAAGGCTACGGGTGAAGGGGGGTCCGGCACGGACCCCCAAAGTCCGCTTCCCAGAGCGTTTACGTGTCGGAGGCTCCGACTCGATCCGGCTGTCCGGATCGTGCATCGTACTGGCTCGGTCGTAAAACGTCTCCATTGCGCGGTACGAATCGAGTGCGAACGAGTCGTATGGAGCGGTTCAGACCCGGAAATGATTCGGTCGGCGATTTCGCATTCATTCGCATTGTACTTGGGCGTCCGGACCTCTGTACGACTCGGTCGGAAACAAAGCCTCCGACTCGGATCCGGTAAAGCCGAATCCGATTCGGAGGCCTTCCGACCGAGATCGGAATCGACCCCCTTAGTTGCATTAATAGTAGTGTTTTTCGCTAGTGTGCAGTTTTGGGTTTTCATACACTGTGTTAGCAATGTATCATTATGGTATGTTATATTGTGTTATGTTACTTATTTTTTGATGATTAAGGGCCTTATTACGACCTTGGCGGTCGGACCGCCATGCCGCAGCGTCGGCTTTCGGGAGAACACCGTCAAGCTGGCAGCATCCCGACTGCTGCATTTGGAGTTTACAGCCAGGCTGGTGGTGTTCCGGTGACAGTCTTGCTGCAGCGACATGCTTCAGCTCACAGAGAGAGCCTGAAGGCAATGCCGCCACACTGCTGCCCCTGCACTGTCGTGTGTGCACTGTTGCCATGCACTATGTCGTGCATAGCACAAAGTGCGCGCACGACAGTGCAGGCATAGAGGGGCACAACATGTGCTCCCGCCACAATGCCCAATGGGCTTAAAAGCTCAGGGACCCTGTTTGGGGCCCCTTCCATGCCTTTCCACTGACCTTTTCATGGTGGGGTCCGCTCCATGAAAAGGTGGGTGGAAATGCAGGTCGTGATTAGCACGGCGGTGCTAGCATTGGCACCGCCTTCATTCCCCACCGCTTTCCCCATCGAAATGGCAGCGGGATCCAGGATTCTGGCGGTGGCGGTGAACTTGTGGTGGTCCGACCATCACAGCCGTACTTGGGCGTTCCGATGGCCGAGGAGGCCCCAAGTGTAATGTAATTGTATTTTTAGGAACGTAATGTGTTTTGCAGGTGGGTTTTCCTATTTACTATACAGGTTTTTGTCTATGAACGTGTCCCATGGGCATTGGGAATAACAGGTTTATTTTTCAAGGCAATCACTTTTGGTTTATAATAAACCAATATTTTTATGTTTGATTTCCTTTTTTTGGGTTTCCATGGGTGTTTCTTTCTTAAAACACTTTTTTTTAATTTTTATGGTTCATAGATACTTTAGATTGCTTTGAGGGATCTCTATTGGATTCGTTTTATTTTTGAATTTTTTGGGGGGGCGTTTTGGAAAATCTTTTTCTAGTTTTTGGTGGATTATTATCTTTGACTGCCTGGATGCAGAAGAACATCTGCAGCTACAGAACAGTAAGTACTATTTATTTTATTTGTTTTGGGTAGGAAATATAATATTTTGTTTGTATACTATAAATATTATGTGATTGTTATTTGGAAATATGTGCTTTATGTGTTGTATTTATTTTATGTGATGGTTTGAGCTTTTTGGTTGGTGAGGTTTAGATTTTTCTTGTAAATAATTTATATATCATTTTATTATTTCGGTCTTATTCAACATTGAAGTTTTATTTGATGTTTAGACTGATATAATAAAATATTATTGTAGGAAAGTAGGATCTGCTTCTTATGGTTACCCCCACTTTTTGCTAAATGTAATACTGTTTTTGACTAGTCTGACTGGGATCCTGCTAATCAGGACCCCAGTCTATCTGCTTTCTCCCTAAACTGTTATGTTATGTACTTAGGTAAACTCCAGATTGGATACTGGGGAACCCTTGTCAGTCCCTAGTATATGCTACTAATGTACCCAGGGCATAGGTACCCCAGAGGCCTCCCATGGGCTGAAGCATGCATTATGCCACCCATGAGAGGCCATGCAAAATGGAACTACAGGCCTGCCATTGCAGCCTGTGTACGTTGGTGCATGCACCACTTACTTAAGATATAGGTTTATTATATTTATGGGTCACTGCACTTAAAACCTATAATTCACCCCTATAGCAGGCCTTTACAATCCTGAAGGCAGGGTGCTTGGTTCTAAGTGAGAGGGTGCCCCTGCATGAGCAGGACACCCCTGCAGCCTACCGAGTCCATTCTTCCGATAGAAAAAAATGATTTGTAATGTTGGTTAGGATTATGCTACACTTTTTGGGGAGTTATGTTGGTTAGGGTTAGTATTTATTTTATATTATGCTTTTGGATATTATTTCTAAGTAATCTACTCCTTTGTTTATGAAGAGTTTCACTTTAAATTGTAGCATGTCATGCATTCTTTTGGTTTGTTTGCTAAGTTTAGGTGCAATTTGGGTTACAGATTGCTCCATTTGTAGTTGTTGGCAGCTTTGCTTTCCTTGTAATGCCTTCTGTAAATTTATAGAGTGTAGGTTGGTTTCTGCCTTGTGTGGATTGGAAGGCATTGTGCCATCCTTCCACTGCACTGTTTGTTTTGGCTTTCTGTGCCAAGGTGCTGTCATAGACATTCCACCAATGTATCTGGAATTTGGAACAACACAGAGGAATTTGGGTTAGCACCTGTGTCCAGAGCGATTCAGACTGCCATCCCAAGTGTCTTTGAAATAATCCATTAGGGGGCTTAATTTCCCTTTGTTTTGTTGGTATAAAGGGCTTTCTATTAGGACATTGTAGTGGTTAACTACCTCTGTCACAGGGACATAGGCTAGTGCTATAATTTCTTCTAGTTCAAAGGAAAATTGTATGTTTTAGCATATTATACACTTAGGGCCTTATTACGAGTTTGGCGAGCCGACCACTGCAGGACTGCGGCCGTCCCCGCCAGCAGCCCACGGAGCTGGCTGTCCAAAGTCTGCCGTGTTACAAATTGACCATGGGGCCGACGGCGTGGAGGTGGGAATCTTGCATCAGTGATTTCTGCTTTTTCCCAAATATATTGATGCCTGTGTGTGCATTACGACTGCAGATGTGTCAGATGCACACATATGCATGATATATGTGGAAAAATACCATATACCAATTACTAGGGTTCAGCCCATATATGGGCAGTCCTGACAATGGGTATATGGTACAAAAAGGACTTAGCTGTAGATCGTTGCAAACAGGGTCATAATCCACGACGTGAAGATCCTGCTGTGAAGGGGGGACCTGGAGAAAGGGATCCACGTAAGAATTTGCCTGGAAGAACAAGAAAGGGGTTAGTATGCACCAGAATTCCTTCATCACCGCTCGGTCACCACTCAGTTTGTTCATGGAACAGGCAACTCGTAATACGGACGAAGGTGCAGCTCCCCTGTACCTCCCTATGGTAGCTGCCTTTTCCCTTGGCCAGGCGGTCTGCTGGCGGCCTCGATGGTCCAGCGGCAGTCTTCACAAAGCTGATCCCCCAACTCCTAATATGGTGGTCGGACCGTCACCGACGATACAGCAGTCCACGGGACCGCCAAACTCGTAATAAGGTCCTTAGTGCAGATTGTTGGAGGTGTCTCCATATGCTTTGATTGAAATTGTAATTACAGCTTTGCATGGCTGTATGGGGGTGCATTTTTTAAATGGTTTGAATCACGGCTTGTTCAAACTCAATGATTATTTTTGCGGGAAGTAGTTAATTGTTTTATGATTATAAATTGTTCAGCACTCAAAATTTACGATTACGTCAGAAGAACATTTAAAGTTCAGCATAGGTTTTCTTTCAATACACAACAACAATGTTCATGGTGCATCGGCACTCAGCATATAATTAATGCATATGAGGAGAGTTTCTTTGTTCAATCGTTCTTTATTTGTTTTCTTCTTATAAACAGTGCGTCATTGAAAAACACAGTAGCGAACGCGTTTCGTCCAACAAGGACTTCTTCAGGGCTGTGACTTATAGATGAACATAACCAGTCCCTTAATGTATACTGGTATTGGAATGATCCAAGCTTTCCCAATTGGTACAGTCCAAGAATTGGAATACGTTTGTCCTCCTGACAAAAGGCACTGACAACCCCTTCCTCAGACACCAACCAGAAAATTTGAACCAGTGCTTGGCATAAGCCCTTAAAGTAGAAGGACGCCTAGACTGTTGAATGAGTCCACCCACCACCTGGGAACACCCCCTCTTCATCAGAGACCGCCGCTCAAGAGCCAAGCCTGAAGATGCATCAGCTGGAACACCTGGAAGGGAATTGGGGGACCCAACAAAGGATAAGGATGATAGGGAATCACCCAGCACGGGCGAACAGCCAACTCCACCAATCAGGGGAACCCAAGGTCGCCGCCGCCGCCGCCACCCGGGAACCACCAGAATCACCAAAGCCATGTCCCTCCTGATTTTTTGCAAAACAGCTGGAATCAGGGGAACTGGAGGGAATGCATACAAAAGACCCCGAGGCCACTGAAGGACATTGCATTCACCTTCCACGCCACCAGGCAAGGCTTAATCGTGAAAAAACAAGGGAGGCGGGCATTGTCCAGGGAGGCAAACAAGTCCATCCTGGGAGACCCAAACCTCATCTGCAACCTCAGGAACACCTCCGGTGTCAATGGCAGGGAGCCCATGGATGGAAAAACCCTGCTGAGACTGTCTGCTACCACATTCTCCCTGCCCAGTAAGTACATCGCAGACAGGGACCCCAGCTCCCTCTCTGCCCAGGAACAAATGACCCGACTAGGACAACTGAGCAACCTCACCTTACAACCTCCTTGATGATTCACGTAACTCATCACAACCTGGTTGTCAGTCCTGACCTGCACATGTTGAGCCACCAGGTGAGGAGCAAAAGTCAGGAGACCCAAGTGGAGCGCCTTCAGCTCCCTGTAATTGAAGGAACCAGAACTCAGGACCACTTGCCCTGAACTGACAAGTCCTCCAAGGTAGCACCCCAGAACAAACGGATTGGCATTGGTCGTCAGCACACGGGTAGGGACTGTCTGAAACAACCGACCCCGGGACAGATTCAACTCGTCCAACCACCACCCCAGATCCTCCCTGACCTGGGGAGTCACCGCCACCACCTGGTGATAATGCTGACCACTCAGAAGCTAGTGAGACAAACATGGTTGATTAATGAGTACATATGCAAGCGGGCCAAAAGAAGACCCTTCAGAGAAGCAGACATAAGTCCCTGTACCCTCAACCAACTGCTCACAGGGAGACATTCCAGAGACAACAATGACAGAATCTCCGGCATCAGGGTCATTTTACTGGCTTGGTGCAGGAACACTTTTCCCAACAGAGTCATGAACCTGGCACTGATGTAAGTCAGATTCTGAGTCGGAGTTCAAATTCACCAAAAAACCATGGTCTCCCAGAACTTTGCAGACCTCCATGACATGGCGTTCCGCCTTAGGAAAAGAAGAGGCAGATATAAAGAGATAATCCAAATATGGAAAAACCTTAATCCCCCTGCTATGCAAAACCTCAATTAGGGGAGGCAGCACCTTACTAAAGACCCTAAGAGAGGAACAAAGACCAAAAGGCAATACCTTGAACTGATAATGATGACCCATGATACAGAAGCGTAGAAAACGCTGGTCCTCCAGATGGACCGGGATATGGAGATAAGCATCCTGCAGGTCCAGGGAAGCCAGAAAGTCCCCCTGATTGATCAACAGCAAAATGTGCTGAAGAGAAACCATTTTGAACTTGATATGGGAATGAACTGATTCAGCCATTTCCGATCCAACACAGGCCTGAGATCACCCATCTGCTTTTCAACCAGAAAGAGAATCGAATAAACCCCTGTCCGTTCCTGCAAAGGAGTGATACAAAAGGGGATGATGGACGGAACGTTTGAGCCAATCAAACACTCACCCCCAGTCAACTGATCTGGGTTTAATCCATCATCATTCTTTAGCTCACTCCACCACCCCAGTTCAGACAAGGCCATATGCAAATCAGTCTGACCCTGTGCCTCATGGGAACAGTCCAGCCCGAACTGCCAAGCCATGTCTTCCCTGGACCGGAAACAAGCATCCTAGGACCGGTTTCTGGCATTCCAGCCGTCATCAGCCAGGCTTGCTTGAATCCAGTGGCAAAGTGAGCAAGGGACCCACGTCTGGGCATACCCCCGCCAACTTAGGGCGAACAAAGCGATACAAAGGGGATGATGGGACGGAACGTTTGAGCCAATCAAACACTCACCCCAGTCAACTGATCTGGGTTTAATCCATCATCATTCTTTAGCTCACTCCACCACCCCAGTTCAGACAAGGCCATATGCAAATCAGTCTGACCCTGTGCCTCATGGGAACAGTCCAGCCCGAACTGCCAAGCCATGTCTTCCCTGGACCGGAAACAAGCATCCTAGGACCGGTTTCTGGCATTCCAGCCGTCATCAGCCAGGCTTGCTTGAATCCAGTGGCAAAGTGAGCAAGGGACCCACGTCTGGGCATACCCCCGCCAACTTAGGGCGAACAAAGCGATACAAAAGGGGATGATGGACGGAACGTTTGAGCCAATCAAACACTCACCCCCAGTCAACTGATCTGGGTTTAATCCAGCATCATTCTTTAGCTCACTCCACCACCCCAGTTCAGACAAGGCCATATGCAAATCAGTCTGACCCTGTGCCTCATGGGAACAGTCCAGCCCGAACTGCCAAGCCATGTCTTCCCTGGACCGGAAACAAGCATCCTAGGACCGGTTTCTGGCATTCCAGCCGTCATCAGCCAGGCTTGCTTGAATCCAGTGGCAAAGTGAGCAAGGGACCCACGTCTGGGCATACCCCCGCCAACTTAGGGCGAACAAAGCGATACAAAAGGGGATGATGGACGGAACGTTTGAGCCAATCAAACACTCACCCCCAGTCAACTGATCTGGGTTTAATCCATCATCATTCTTTAGCTCACTCCACCACCCCAGTTCAGACAAGGCCATATGCAAATCAGTCTGACCCTGTGCCTCATGGGAACAGTCCAGCCCGAACTGCCAAGCCATGTCTTCCCTGGACCGGAAACAAGCATCCTAGGACCGGTTTCTGGCATTCCAGCCGTCATCAGCCAGGCTTGCTTGAATCCAGTGGCAAAGTGAGCAAGGGACCCACGTCTGGGCATACCCCCGCCAACTTAGGGCGAACAAAGCGATACAAAAGGGGATGATGGACGGAGCGTTTGAGCCAATCAAACACTCACCCCCAGTCAACTGATCTGGGTTTAATCCATCATCATTCTTTAGCTCACTCCACCACCCCAGTTCAGACAAGGCCATATGCAAATCAGTCTGACCCTGTGCCTCATGGGAACAGTCCAGCCCGAACTGCCAAGCCATGTCTTCCCTGGACCGGAAACAAGCATCCTAGGACCGGTTTCTGGCATTCCAGCCGTCATCAGCCAGGCTTGCTTGAATCCAGTGGCAAAGTGAGCAAGGGACCCACGTCTGGGCATACCCCGCCAACTTAGGGCGAACAAAGCGATACAAAGGGGATGATGGACGGAACGTTTGAGCCAATCAAACACTCACCCCCAGTCAACTGATCTGGGTTTAATCCATCATCATTCTTTAGCTCACTCCACCACCCCAGTTCAGACAAGGCCATATGCAAATCAGTCTGACCCTGTGCCTCATGGGAACAGTCCAGCCCGAACTGCCAAGCCATGTCTTCCCTGGACCCGGAAACAAGCATCCTAGGACCGGTTTCTGGCATTCCAGCCGTCATCAGCCAGGCTTGCTTGAATCCAGTGGCAAAGTGAGCAAGGGACCCACGTCTGGGCATACCCCCGCCAACTTAGGGCGAACAAACCCAGATCAGTTGACTGGGGGTGAGTGTTTGATTGGCTCAAACGTTCCGTCCATTATCCCCTTTTGTATCGTTCCTGCAAAGGAGGCACAGGAACAATCACCCCTTTGTCCAAGAGACTTTGAACACCATCCAAAAGCACCTGTCTTTTCAACCCGTCCTGAGGGCAGGGAGTGACCTGAAAAATGTCTGGGGTGCTACACCGAAAACCAATCCGAAACCCCTCTGTCACCGCTTGAGGTACCCACAGGTCTGAAACGGACCGCTGCCATAGACTCGAAAAGAGAGAAAGACGCCCTCCCACCTGAACTCAACTCACAGTCATATAGTCAGCCCTTCGAGATGGCGGGGGAAGAGGAAGAAGCAGTTGGGAACTGGGATTTATCAGAAGAAGGAGCACCCCGGCCACACCCCCTGCCACGAAAGGGCTGTTGAGACATCCCCTGATGAGACAGACCAAAAGCCCTGCGGGAATTAAAGAATCGGGGGCAGGACTTCTTCTCAGGAGCCAGAAGTTTGCGGTCCTTCGCAGACTTCTTAACCATATCCTCAAAAGAAGGAGCAAACAATTGTACTCCAGAAAAAGGGATCTTCATCAGCAAACCCTTCTGGGCCTCATCCGCCTTCCAAGACCTCAACCACATCTGGGGCCGAGCTGCCACAGAAGATCCTGCCATAGAGGCAGCTGCCCCCAAGGAATCAAACAAAATGTCAGATAAGAGCCGGACCTGCTGCTCCATCAGTGCTGTGGTCGGAGAAACGTCTTCCCCTTGGTTCATCAACTCTGCCAAAGTCTGGAAGTCTTTAAGCAAGGACTGGATAGCATTTGTAGAATAAGCCGCCGCCCTAATAGCAAAATTGGAAGCGGAAAAAGTACGCTTGACCACCGCGTCCACCCGTTTATCAACCGGGTCCACCGGCGAGGCATCTTCCAAAATCATTGTCCCCTGGGAGGCCATCCCCGATATCAAGGAATCCACTTCAATAGAAGCAGGGAATGTTTCAGCAAAATCCTGCAGAGGATAACGCTTCGCCAAGAACCGGGGAAACCCATGCTTATCCATGTCCTTCCACTCAGACTCTAACACCTTCAAAACTGAAGAATGTAGAGGCAAGGACTCAGGTTCCATCCTCAGGTACTGGGAAAAAAATCAATGTCCTCCTCCGGCATCACGGCATCCGGAAACAATAAATTAGAGCGAATGTGTTGAAGAACCTCCTTCAATTCAGGACCTTGCACAGAACGCCCCTTCAGGTCCAAATCCTCCGCCCCATCAGAGTCAGCCGAAGCACCCGGCTCCACCCTGGATCGTTTATTAGGAGGACCAGGGTCCCTGTCTTTAAATGCAGCTGCAACAGCAGCCTGGATCATTTGCTGCCTCATAGCCATAGAAGGAGGAGTTTTATTTTAGTTTAGTTTATTTTATTTATGATTACGGAACTCCGTGGAGATCCACATAAACTGGAAAACCAACAACATGATAGTCAAGAATCTATTTTGATATAAAATTGACTCAAAAAGTATTCCTATCCAACAAAACATCCGCAAGTCCTAAGCGAGATCCAACAATATAAAAATCTTTGGATTAAAACATTACAATATAATATATAATATAAGATAATTAAAAATATCCTTTATGCCCTTAGTGCAATTGGCATAGAATTAAAAACAAGTATTAGCGGTTGCTCCCTACACACTTGATGAGCCTTAATACATGTTTAGAAAACACTTAAAAAAGTTAAAAATCCTATGGCAGAACATTTCATTTGGCCGCTCATAAAGAGAATCGATTAGTGCAGAGGCTGAAAGAATAGATAGTTGTAAACATATTGGTCGCATCCATTCACGCCGACACAATAATAATGCAGGGCAGATAAATAACACATGATTAACATCCTGGAGGCCATTATTGCACAAATTACAAATCGGTGAAGAACCATACCATTTAGACAGTAAAGGATTTAAAGGGAGCATACCCTGCCTCAATATTAGCCAAAAACGGCGCACTCCATGAGGCAGGTTCCAAGAGATGTAGGCCCGTACTTTATTTATCACGCAGGAGTCAATGACCGGATGGATACCCCTCTTTAGAGTGCAAGCTTCCCTATCCCTTGTAAAACTTGATTCCCAGGTGGCCTGTTTCAAGGTGGCCTTTAATTGATACGACGTTAAAGTAAAGAGTAGGGACTTCTCTAATTGCAGCAAATCAACCGCAGTCCTAAAATTTCTAAAAATTAATGACTGTTCTTTTAAACATTCTAAAATTTCTTTCCGAAGTAAAAATCTTAATGTACCAGCATCACCCTTTGCCAGGCCTAGGACCCAACGCACTATCCCCGCGAGACCCTGTACCCAGATGCTTCTCAACGCAAATTCTAACCTGAGGGCAGCCACGGGACATGCTGCGTTAACTGAGGCTAAACTTCTGAAAATTCGGCCTTCTGTTGCTTTTAAAAAAAAACCATTTCTCTACATCGATCAATTCAATACCATACAGCAGGGAAGCGAGGGATTTTTGCACGAAACACCTCCAATAAAATTGCAAAATGTCTTTTTCCAGTAGACTTATAGAGGGAGCCCAAGCTTTTCCCCTGCATGGAAGCTTTAGAGATGTTATTTTCTATATGGGCTTTATCACTTAGGTTGCCACACACTATTTTTCCTAAAAGGTATATGATTTTACAAGTTCCAATTTTTGGCCACCCACAGACCATACAAAATTTCCATACTGCAGCTTCTTTCTTCCATGCATGCACATAATTTTTCTTTTTGATATATTAATCTTTAAATGGTGAGCCTCTGCAAATTTATGCAGTGCCTGCAGACGACTATTTAATCCCCTAGGCGTTAAATCCAAAATTACTATGTCGTCTGCATAAAGCAGACACACAATCGGTTTTCCCCCAAGTAACGGGGCAATGCCCTCGCTTTGGGACAGATTGTGAGGAAGATCAGAAATATATAGGGAGAAAAGCAGGGGAGCCAATAAACATCCTTGTTTTAGACCATTTGCAGTAGGGATAGCTTGTGAGATACCTCTTTCCCCTCCCATTAGGACTCTGCACCAAGTATCCATTTGGAGGACACGTACTAACCCCAAAAGGGTGCCCGGCATACCCAAATTTAAAAGCTTTCTCCACAGCAAAGGACGATCTACTTTGTCAAATGCTGTGGAGAAGTCTATAAAAGCTGTATACACCCTTCCTCCTCTGATTTTGACATATTTTTCATTCATTACCTGTAGAGCAGTTAAATTATCGATTGTTCCATGTTTTGTTCTAAACCCTGTTTCCTCCAACTGTAAAATTTTAATGGCATCCGCCCAATCGCTAATTTGGGTCAAAAGGCATTTAGCGAAGACTTTACCCACCGCATCAAGAAGCACAATCTGGCGGTAATTATGAGGAAGATCTCGGTCTCCTTTCTTAAACAGAGGGACTATTATACTCCCCTTCCAAGAGGGGGGAACCATTTTATTTTCATAACAATACTTAAATACCGGGTAAAGAATTTTACTCCAAAGTATACTGTTTTGTTTTATAACTGTGATTGGTATTTCATCAGGGCCCATTGCCGCTGAGGTACGCATTCCCCTGATCACCATTTCTATTTCTTTTTCAGAGGGCGATCCATACGAGGTAAAGTCTTCCTTTGGTGCAAGGTACTTAATTGCCGCCTCATTAGCTGCATATAAATCCCGAATAAAACTAACCCATTTATGTTCTTCAATGGCCACAGGGACTGATCGGGTTCTGGCTCCCCAACCCTCCCCGATAAGAGACCAGAAGGTTCTTATCTGGCCTTTAAATGCTGCTTCTCTCAGTTTAATCCAAATATTATCTTCCCTCTCTTTTCTTAACCTGGCCTTTACCCGAGTCCTCCTCCTTTTTAATAGTACTATTCTGTAAAATCTTTCCGAGGAATAATTCAAATATTGTTCCCTAACTAGTTTATTTATTTCAAGATTTAATGGCAGGAGGAATCGAGAGACCCCTTTAAGACTTTTTCTTTGGTTCACCTTCCTTGCAGTTTCCACTGCTTGTTTCATAAATGTGGTAAAACTTGCAATTTCTGTTCCTGTCCAACTGGGTAATTTATCTAAGGTGATCTGTAGGATACTGTCGAGGCCTAGAATGGCCTTGTTATCCCAATAAAATCTCCCTGTTTTCTTGGCGAAACTGACAGATTCACCATCTAATGTCCAAGAGTCAGGCGAGGACGAATTAAAATTTATAAGGAGATTTAGTAGCTTGTGATCACTACAAAAGGAATTAGAGACCTTTAGGTCTTTTAACAGGAAAAAAGAGGTGCTTCCCACCACCACGTAGTCTAAAATTGACTCTCCTCTAGAGGTTTTACATGTAGAAGCTGCCGGTGTGTCCGATGGAAGTCTCCCATTTACTATAATACCATCAACCTTTATTAATTCATCAGCAAACATTTTCCCTCTCTTGTTAGTTCTTATATTTTGTGGAAAAAGAGCTTGCGGAATTCGCATGGATTCTTCTTTTTCTTTGTTTCGAAATCTGTCCAATGTAGAGTTAGAGATCTTACAATTCAGATCTCCTACCAAAACTATATAAGGGGGAAATTCTGTATCGTTAGCTTTTTTAATGTAGGAGAAGACCGCATTCAAGAGAACATCATAAGAGGCATCCGGCGGAATATAGGCATTTATCAACATTAATGGTGGACTTTTTGCATTTCCATCAAGGTTGTACAACGTTACTACCAAAAATAGATTACTAGGATCTTTATAGTAATCATAATTCCATTGTATCTTATTCGACAGTAGACAGGCCACCCCTCCCTTTGCATGTCCCCTCCTGGAAGGTGTTGCTTTACAGTCTAAGGTGAAATAATCCCTACATATCAAATCCTCTGTGCACCAGGTCTCCTGGAGACATACCACATTTGCATCTAATGTGCTCAAATACAGTAACTTCTCCCTACTATTCTTTATTCCTGCAGCATTCCAGGATATAATTTTTAATTCATTGCTAGTAGGATGGTCGCTGTAAGTGATTACTGTTAGACCCGCTCGACAGTGCACTAGGTAACCAATTCCATTTGGGGCTCTCATCTTTAGAGTTCCACCAAATTGAAAGGGGGGGGGCATTCTTTAAATAGCACTTGTCTACCATTTTTTGTGATACAAATTTTTAATTCATCTGCTTCATGCAAGGAGTCTCTACTATCTGAAAGTGAGTGGGTTGACAACAACCTATTGTTGGGGGCTCTATATCGGGGTAACTCAACGAGTGGAATAACATCAATCCCCCTGCTTTGAAGGCCTTCCGACCATTGTAATATCTGATTTACAATAATTTTGGAATTAAACCTTACCCTCGACTTATGACCGACTTCTGTGGCTAGGATGGAAACTAGATTTATATCACTACTTTGTATAAGTTTCAGACTTTCGATCTCCGAGAGACATTTAAGTAATGAAGCCCTATTTAATATTAAATCAGCATCAAACAGAGGAATAAAATCTAGCCTTAATGTATCCATATTTTCCCAGGAGAGTTCAGCACCATTTATCTCTAATTTACCTCTAATTTTTTCGGAGTCAGGGAAAGGGACAGCCAGGGGGTTAAGTACTGATGGAATAAGGTTAACAGGCCCCCTTTGCACTACTGTTATAGATGCTAGGGACCCCTCTACTGGGGCATTAACGTAATCTCCTTTGGGAACCAGAATGTTCGAGGAGGGGGCCTCATAAGCCACCATTGACTCTATTATTAATTCTTTATCCTGAGAATTCGCAGAATTAGTTTCATTTTCCGGCTTCATATCTCGTAGCGTACTTTGCAGGGGCTGAATAAATGTCTCCGTACTAGTTATAACCTCGATGTTTTCTTCAAAGCGAATTCTCCTTTGCTTTTTTTTTTTTAAATCTTCGTGTTGATTTCATTTTTTTTCCTCTATTCTTTTCCTTTCTCCCATTCTTTTCCAAATGTGGGAACCCTGAAACATCGTCTTTCTCACCACTTAGCTGGGTTTTAAAGATAGGAAATACTTCCTGATCTGTCCTTCTAGGAGAGCACTTCAAGCTTTTTACTTTTTGTGCGGGATCAGAGATAGGTTCGGGAGTCTTCTCTGGCATCACAACTTTATTCGCTAGCTTATTGTTTAGGGAATTACCATCATGAAAATTACAGATGGGTCGACTGCCAGTATCCCCATTTACACCACCAAGTATATTCTCTAATACCCCTTCCACCTCCGCTTCCGCTTCCACTTGTTCATCATGGTCACTTAGGCTAGTCTCCCTTTTCTGTTTACATCTTAGCAGCACCTTTAGTATTTGAGTTACTGTTTCCAGCACACAGTCGGAACCTCCAACAAATTTTTCAAGTAGCTTTAGGATAGAGGATAATAATCGTTCTAAGCATGCTAGTGAATCCGAGACTATTACCTCTTTCCTTAGGGATTGAGTGGGTTGGATGTCACTGGTATTTAGATCAGGAGTCAAAGAGAGGTGTGAATGCAGGAGAGAATTATTAGATTTATTAGAGGGGGTGCTGCTGAATAATTTCAGTCCTATAGGAGCTATTACTACTGGGGTATCTGCCATCTCCATGATCTTACCAGTATCATGAGAGATGGATCTCCTGCAAAGCTCCAAATTCAATTCGGGAAGAGTAAAGTCCTTATTTTGGGCATCCTCTACTAGGTAGGGACCAAGAGGGTCTTCTATGTTTGCATGTGGTGTTCTATGTGGGTTTCCATTTGCCGTCACTGATGATGGCAAAGGAGAACCTGAAGATAACAAAAGGACTGGGGAGCCAATCAGGCCCCCAGAGCACCATACTGGATGCCTCTGGGATTCTAGTAGCTCTCCTCCTCCAAGCTCAGTTTCAACAGTATGCGATTCAACACCCCCAACCACATTAGTGACAATATTAACCATTGTTTCATCATTCCTAGTCACATTAGACCCCCATTCCAATTGGTCGATGCATTTATTTCTACTTGAGGATTTTTCTCCTTTCCCCTTTCCCATAGGTTGAATATTTGACTTTTTCCTTTCAACAGCATACCTGAAATGTCCTTGTTTCGTAAGGGATTTGATTTAGTCTTTACACAGGCTCTGCCCACAAGCAAACGTCCCGACCTTAGTTTTCTTGCCGTCATCCTTGTTTAGGTCCGGCACGAAAATGATTTTTTTATAGATGATAAGGTGATGAGTAGACCCTCTTCTACAGCATCCAGAGGGGCAGCAGACCACAAGAGAGGGCCAACAACGGACGATGTTCACCAATAATGGGCGTCTCTTCAGTCCCCTGATTCACCACAAGAAGAACATGGCCAATAGCCGCTCGCACCACCTCTACGTCGCCTAGCAGAATCCGGCCTCGGGTAGCACGGAGGGGGGCGGGCGGAAGAAGGTGCTGGAGCCAGGGAATGGTTTCGGGCATTAAAACACACAGAACTCAAAACGCTGGTGGAGTGAGCAGCGTTGCAACCCTGGATCGTTTATTAGGAGGACCAGGGTCCCTGTCTTTAAATGCAGCTGCAACAGCAGCCTGGATCATTTGCTGCCTCATAGCCATAGAAGGAGGAGGTTCAGAAGCCACAGCTTCCTCCACATGATGGGTCTTTTCAGCAACTTTTTCAACCAACTCCATTGCACAACACGCAATGCACACTGACTCAAGCCCCCTTAAATATAAAGACAACCAGCAAAACCACTGACGTAATAAAACACCATGGTTGCCCAGGAGACGGTCCCACAATACCCAGCGGGCACCGCCAGCATGTAAGTCAAGCGAGCACGCCACCAACACAGAACAAAACCACCTCCTTCGGCCGCCCGCGATCGATTATGCAGCACTGTCCGGCAGCTCCTCCCTTTTGTCATGGCGACCGGGGAGCCGAACCAACGTGAGACACCAGAAGTCCTCACCAACAACCAGTGAATAACACAAAACTGAGTGCGACCCTCCCACGAGTCCGCTCCCGCAGGACCACCAGGGAGAGAGGCGCCGTTCCTCCAGGCCGGCTTGCGCACCTGATACTGCCATCGAACTCTCCCCAAGTCCACTCAAGGAGGACCATGCATACTGGGTAGCGCAAATAAGGGAGAAACAAAAACAGCCAACAGAAGTCAAACGGGCATGCCCAGCAATACCCTGACCCCCTGGAGCATGAGTCCGCAATAGCAAGACCTCCGCCCCCACTTACCTGCAATCTCGATCACACAGCACTCGGAGCAGTGCAGAAACAAACAAGCACTTGCAGTGCAATAGGTCTCGCATTTGCGAGAGTTTGATCTATTGGCCTTGTAAATGATAATGCCTTTTATTTATGTGTTTACAAAACCTGCAAGTGGTGGGTAAACGCCGCTTGCAGGTTTATAAACACATAAATAAAAGGCATTATCATTTACAATGCCAATAGCTGAAACTCTGCAAATGCGAGACCTATTGCACCTAATCTCCCGTGCCTAACAAAAAATGAATGTGTCCCTCTGTAACGCAACTGGTGCACATGTAAAGCGCTCTGATACCTTCCGGTCTAGTTCTCGCTATATAAAACTCCCCAAATATATCTATATATATTCTGCAAGTGGTGGAGAGAAGAGCATTGCTGTCTCTTGCACTTATCTCATGTTATTTTAAAGGAAGAGTCGTGGAAGGCAGCGGCGGAAGGCTCAGTCCCCTTGGCCAGCCATTGATATTTACTTTACAGTGTGGGCCGTTGTAGACGTGTGTAAGTTTGTTGCCACTTCACGGACGGCGAGATAAGTTGTCAGACGGCGAGGGCCCGCCAGCCTATAAGAGACAGACTGCTGATGGCGAGGGCGGCTCGGCGCTGAGCTGTGTGTTTTCCATCAGGCCGCCGGTCTACGGGCCTCACTCATCTGCTCCATTTCTCACGTGCACACTGGATATTGTACACTGCATGGAGCTCTTGCAAGCCTCTGACTCCATGCACCATGCAGTTGAAGAAGGGTACATTAAAAGCTCCCACTGCAGATTTACCCGCAGGAGTGTAGGAGGCGCTGCTCAACCAGAAGGAAGCAGCATTGTAATGGCCGCTCAAGTCATCTGTGGGAGAGGAGTAAGTGGCCAGACTGCAAGAGGGGGGCATCCCACCTAAAGCTTCGGAGACAGCAGGGTGTGGCCGTAGGATGACATTCAACCAGCGAGCCCGAGGGAATCTCCGCGGTACTCGGAACAAGTAATACCAGTCGCACATGTCGCCCTCCCGCGCCCGGCCCCAGGATGCATAACTCGGCATGCCACGAGCCGGGGGGAGATCCGGCCCCACCGGCCAAAGTTATCTTCCGTTTTCAGGGTTCGAGCCTCGGCCTGGGCTTGTATCACTTAATCAGAAGCTGTCGCCATTGCGCGAATGAAAAAAAAAGTGCTTACCGACTAGTTAAAGGACACCGTGTAACGCCGCAAGCAAAAGATCCAGTCCGGATGGGCCGTCCCAAAAGAAGACAGGGCGGTAACAAGAAGCCTCATTTACAATCGAAAGCCAGCGTTTAGCATGGACGAGGACGCAAGCCAATGAAAACAAGGGGCGGGGCTTCCACTCCACTTCTAAAATCTCCTCTACTACAATATGCATCGCAGAGCGAGCAGCGCATGTGCGCTGCAACGCTAGGTCTGGGAGACATAAAAACAGGCTTTCCTGGTGGGTGGTCGCTCCTTTTATCTGATTGGTTGCTAGAGGAAGTGGCCATATTGGAGGGATGTGAGGCTAGTTGCTTACTTTAACTTTGGAGTTTATGTGGGAGCCTAAACCTCATGAGTGAATTATTGTGGCGAGGAAGGGGGATGAGGAGGTAACCAGGAAGCATGCCAAGGGCCTGATTGTGAGCGGCTCAAATCTGATGCTATATTTTTGCACATTCGATAAAAATCCAACATTGAGGTGTACGGAATTTATGGGATTCAATAGTTATTCCATATTCCGCTATATTGAGGCATAACATGAGGATTTTGGTGCTTAACACACCAAAATCTGCATTTTATAGTAAATAAGCAATACCATAAGTATGATATAAGTAATAATAAGTAAACAGGTTTGAGGTGCTGAAATTTAATGAAGTGTGAGGTCTTTAGCCGATAATTACTGGGTGCGGTAAATACCACACAATCATAATTCCAATCAGTGCATTAGCAGGTGTTTGCACAAGTGTAGTAAAAATCTGTACTACTCATAACCAAGGCGTAAGGTAACAGATGAACTCTCTCTAATTCTTATAATGCCACCGATCCAGTCAGAATATCGTTTTCTGCCATTCCCTCACCCCTTCCACTTTCCTCAACATTCTATAGGCACTCTCTTTAAGGCAGGAGCTAACAGGGCATATAATACAAAGGGAAGGAAATGATAAGCAACTTCAACAGACGGGTTCTAAGGGTGGAACATGGTGCAATACGTCACTAGGGCTTCCTTATCACGAGTGGACCAGTTATTTGCTGTACTTGGTAACTCCTATTACCACACATATCGCAATTAGGAGTTTTGTGATAAATATCAGCAGGTCAAACTTGTTGATGTTTAACAGTTGTGAAAATGCCTGGTATTTACTGGAACATGTAGATTTTTTTGCAGTTACCGTCATAATCTGAATGTTACACCCTCAAAACTTGTGACAGACGATAATAAATAAACCGTATAACTATAGAACACCTCAGAATAGATTTTTAGGATTGCCACCTTTCTCAGAGAAACATACCGGCCATTTGTGCGTGTTTTGGGGTTTTTCGAAAGTGCTGATAGAATTAATAGTCTGTGTAAAATCCTTTCTATTTTTTAACACATCACTTCTGACTCTATTTTCTTTAGAAACCATTTAGGAATTGTCTTTAGAGCACTAACATTCGTTTGATGTGTTTTGATTTTTTCAATGGGGAAAAAAACAAATGTTAATGGCATGACTGATTTTTTTTAACCTGCCATGCTATAGACATACCAGTCAGACATGTAAAATATTGGTCCGCCTCCCATGGGGGCACCTTATAATCTCCCAGTCTGCCTCCCCACTCACCTGGACATGCTTTGGGATCTGGGAAGGGAGTTTCATCCATTGATACTAGCAACCATCTGGCTCTCATGGCTTGGCAAATCTCAGTCAAAGATGGAACCTGTCAGGACTTTCACAAACAGCTTCCTTCTTCATGGGAGAAGCATGGGCCAGAGGAACCCAAAAGAGATACAGATCTGCCTGTGCAGATTTGTCCAGTTGGTGTATGGAGAGAGAGAGATAGATCCATGGGGGTCGACATTGTGTTTATTCTAAATTTACTTTAAGAAGAACTGGCGGAGGTTGAAAAAACATATTCCACAATTAATTCGTTGAGGTCTGCCCTTTTCAGCAGGACACATCCCGGTAGCAGGTTATGAGCTAGACACTAACCCCTTTGTCAGGGCCGGACTGGCTACCGGGCGTTTTGGTGTGCTGCCAAGCTGGGGGCTGATTTCGTTGATGGGGACCTGCGTGTGCTTAAAACCATTCGTTTTGCTTTGTTTATTTAGAAGCACACGCAGGTCCCCATCAACGAAATCAGCCCCACCACAGTGAAATCAGCCCCCAGCTTGGCAGCACACCAAAACGCCCGGTAGCCAGTCCGGCCCTGCCCTTTGTAGATAAACTTGTGAGAGGTATCAGACTATCTAGACCACCTGGTCCCAGGTATACAAAGGCCTGGGTTGTAAAGAAGGTTCTTCTCCTTTTTGTAGGCTGGCCAGGCAACTATGATCTTATCTAATGTGACAATGCTACTATGCTTCAATTCTTGTAGAATAGTTTCAGATGTACTGGCGTTGGACTTGTTATGTTGATTGTTTACCCCTGATGGGTAATGTTCTACATCATCAAATGCATAAAGCCCAACACTCTACAGTTCACTACCCAGCCTCTCTCGATGTCAGTATTGTAAATAAAGATGTAAATTTGCAGCTTATGCCTGTCACAAGAAATAATCGCATTAAATGGCTAATACTTTGTCTGTGTAAAAATAACAGAGGTGTTGTGACATTTGACAAAATTATAGTTGATTTCCTTAATAGCATAGGGCAGGAGAATACTTCCAACGTGGAGCCAAAAGTTGATGATGTGGTGAGACAAGACACAGACCAGTTTTTCAGGAAATCAGATTTGCCTCACAAGATGTTGGAGAAAGTAGTTCAATTGAAAGTTCTTTTAAGAGAACAATTTGGCAGCTGCTTGCTTCCCAAACCAGTTAATCTCTTTCCTAGGACTACCGTCACTGTTTCTATGCTGCAAAGGAACTTTCACGTAGAAGATATACGTCACGTTATCTTGGTTTGTAACCCTGACCCCGAGATGCATGGTAGGATTGTTTTGAATTCTTTTTGCACGGAGTTAAATGTCTGGCTCTTCAGTAATTGGAGCAAGACATTTAAAACAAAGATTTCTGATTTCATTAAGCCCTTGTTTAAAATGTAACGTTTTGGAACTAAGCTGTCCCAAAGAGAAAGAAACTGAACAAAACATTCCTGACGCTTCTAAAGCATCATTTTCTGTATAATTAAGTTTGATATGGAACTGCCAATGCATATTTGTTTTGTGAATATTATTTAGTTTGGAGTTTCGTTTTTGGAGTTTAGTTTTATGAGGTACCAAAGGCCATAAATCTTGCAGATCAAATTTGTTTAATTTGTGAAAGGATTGCAAGCCATAATTCATGACATTTGGAAGGACACTAAATGAACTTAAGGTCTTTGAGGATTTATTTAGAAATGTTCTGTGCTGTCTCAGTGTGAGGAGAGAATTATTTGTTTTACAGACTTTGTGTTTTGAACCTATTCTTTTCTCTCAAGTATCCTTGGCATAGAGGCGAGTGTAAACACACTTATGGACAATATAAGTGTTTTCAAATATGTTCACACATTACAAGGGTATGTTTATTTTGCAGATTGCCATATTAGATGAATACAATAGACAAGAAATAGCTGAGACAATAGATGCAAATCCACAGGTAAAGAAACGTTCAAACTGTGAGAATTTCCCAGTGACAATCATACACAGAAAACATACTGTTCTTTTATTTTAGATTTTCACTGAAGATAGAGAGTAGAAATTCAGAACTCCAGTGAGACATACATCTGAATCAGCTGCCTTTTTTCTGTTCCAAATTCCCTTTCCCCCCATATTCCACGGTGCCAACAGTGAATTCCTTTTGGATGGGGGATTCTGGTAGGGCAAGTCCCTACAAGACAGGTACATCTGAATTTGTGACACTTGTCAATCCAAAGTTCTGAGTTGTGAGATGTTGTAATAATGACAGCATTAAAGGTAAGGAGCACAACGGATTTATTACCGCTCAAGTCACATCTCCACACATAGGGCTTCATTTATGAGGTTTTGGCGCAGGGCAACAGCGCAAGGAATCTTCCTGCGCTGCCCTGCGTCAAAAGAAAAGGGCAGGAATGCGCCATATCTGTAAGATATGGTGCATTCCTGCTCTTTTCCAATGTGCTGGTGCACAATGGACTGCAATGCGCCAACACAGGCACCCTTGCCACATTGTTCAAGGGGGCCTGCGTTGCAGGGCTGATTGATTTTGTGCAGGAAGGGACACCTTGCTACACAAAATCAATACATTCAGGCGATTTCCTCTTACTATATGTGCTGCAGAATGCAGCACACATAGAAAATGGCACAACAAGGAGAAATGAAAACATTTCTCCCCTTTGCACCTCCCTAATGCCACCCCTGAGGTGGCGTTAGATTCTGACACATTCACAGGTTTACGATTCCTCATAAATCTGTAAATGCTTCAGATTCCATGGGTGTTGATTGGGGACACCCACAGCAACACCCATGGAACGCCCCTTTCACATAGTGCACAGTGTTCTGCGTGAAAGGGGCACATATTTACAAGGCCATGAAATGCTATGTAAAATGGCTTTACGTGGCCTTGTAAATATGCCTTGGCACATTGCGCCAATGGAACGTCAAAAAAGTGACGTTCCGGCGGATCAAAAGTACCTCAGAAACCCATGGCGCCTATCCGTCACCTGCCACCTGTCCAACTTTTGCCTAAAGTTCTAAGGCAACGTGTGTGGGACACATGAGGAAGGTACAGGGGAGGGGAAAGACCACAAGGGTAATCCAACACAAGACATTGCAAAATGTGCAAAATATTAAACCAGACTGAAGATATATAAAACACTGTAACTGCGAGGAAAGCTAACACATGCTGATATAACATCTTCTGCCTCTCTCAGAAAAATCAATCTACTAAATAATATTTGAACCTGACAGGCATGACATTGCGTGAAGATTATTAACCTGATCCACTTGTGCACACCACCGCGGTACTAAGTGGGTTACTCAGTCACAAGACAATGTTACACATGGTGATGGTAGAAGGGTTGATTCAGGGATGAAATATGTGGAGGTACCTCTGGAATTACTTCTTGTGGGTACCTCAACAGTGGCCACAGATGCAAGTACAGGAGACTCGTGACATGGTATACCCGCACGGCATGTGACATCTTCCAGCAACATCCATTATCGAGCATCATAACAGATCACCCTCATGTGATTACTAGATTTGTCACCACCGAATTTGCTATGTTGGCATCTGTTTCTGACAATATGTCCGACAGATATCTCGCTAGCGTTTGCCTCCTTCCTCTCGTCATAATGACATTTCAGTTTGACTTGATTCCTTTCAGCCTTATCGCTCATGGTTTCCTCACCACCACTTTTTATTGTTTATCAATGGGAACCCCCTTTTTTTGAGCCAATGGGGTTCAAGTTTGGAGGATGCAGTTCTGCCTTTCAACAATTTATATGGCGTTCTACCTGTCACGCTATGTGGTACTATGATACGCCCAAATGCAAGTTCTTAATGATGCGTTTGGCCTGCTCACATGACCATAACTTTGGGGGTTGGGGGGCGTGGCTTGACGCAAGGCAAGATGGCCGCATTGTAACACGGCTCTGCCGGCCGCCGACATCCTACAGTAATCCTGCGTTCCCTGTGCCATTAAAGTCGCCAAAGTTGTAGCGTCCACTACACAGGCACAGCGCTACACACTGGTCGCATTTGCGGACGGATCGCCGACCCAGAAGTCGAGAAAAAGGCGATTGACTCTGGGCTGCGCCGAGGGCAAGATGGCGGCCTCCCAGTCCACATCGAGGTATGCCGGAGCCCGGGGTTCGGAGTGAGGCTGCGGTGCCCGGGCCTCTACTGGTCGCCGGCTCTGGTGGATCGCACCGACATCGACAGCGCTGAAGATTGCGCTCCATGTGTAACGCCGTCAGAGGACTTTTAAACAGGAAACCCTGGGGCCACGAGCTGCTGGGAGTGCTGAGCCGGGCTGCTGTGATCGCCTGGGCCCTGAGGGAATCGCGCGGCCGGCGCGTGGACGGCTCGTGACACCCTAGCGCTGCACACACCAATCGGGCCGCACCACGAGGAGAGACACCGGAACAGACGGGGCCCGCTGATCGGAGATTGCGACGTGGATTCAGGTACCGCACCGATCCCAGACGCGGTGAGTGTCATTGGCTAACTGCGCACCGAATAACGCTGGCGGCGCCCGGGCAGAGGAGAACTCGGAAGGCCATGGCCCTGAACTGTGTGGCTGGAGAGCGCGAGTGACCGCAGCGGTTCAGCCGGCTGGATTTTGAAGCACTGAGACATACTGTGGTGGTGAGTGCCGGCCGCAAAAGCGGGGTCGCAGTGAAACTGCCAACAATCTGCTGCGCATTGCTCTGATATGACTGTGTAGGGATTACGTGTGCATGTAGCTCTATCACTGTAATACTGTGTACTGGTGCTGCCGTGATACCGACGTGAGCTGAGCTGCTGGGATCGCCAGCCTGGAGAAATACAGCCCATTAACAATTAGGCAGTTGATGGAAGCGTAAATCAGAGGGCTCATTTGCTGCGCCTTGGGTCCACGGGTTGTAGCCGGCTGGCTCGGTGTGGCTCGGTCTGCTGGGGAAAACTGCTGAACATCCTGCCGTATCGCAGCTGACCCCCAGATTGCCTTGGGACTGCCAGCCCCATAGACTCCCCGGCACGTCGCGCCGCCTGCTCCCGCTGCTGACCCTGATGGTTGGCCCCACAAAACTTGAGGAAGGCTGACCCGACCCTGACAACCCGCAACTCCTGACGGAATGCAGTCCCTGTAAACATCTTTGGACACATCTATGCACTTTCCGTATAGTCGGCGCACAAGGGAGGGTCTGGCACATTGACTAGTGCGCAGAAGCCACTGCGAGCAAGGCAGTGAGAGCTCATCTATCCCGCTTGCTGCAGCACATGGAATAGGGAAACTCTGCTCCACCGTGACAGCCATTAGTGCCCTAGATAAACGGATTTAACCACTCGACCCGGAGATACCGCACGCTGAACACCATGGGTAAGCCAGATAAACATCAACCGCGCCTTACCTTTGAGGTGCGCAAATCCAGACAAATCCCAGCAAACCGCGGCCTCTGACTCAGAACTAGACAACGCTGCTGTGTCCCCGACCCCTCTAGAGAAAACTCTCGCTGCTATCCAAAATAGTCTGCAATCCATAAATGAAAACATGGAGGCCCTTAATGGACGCATGGATAGCAGATCAGCCAAACTAGACAGACAGGGGTTGCGAATTGGAGAAGCGGAACAGTGTATTTCGAACACGGAAGATGGCCTGCAGAAAGTTGAAACAAAAACAACGGACATGGAAAAACTCCTCGCTGTCATTCAGGCCAAAAATGAAGATCTCGAAGCGCGCTCGCGGCGCAATAATATACGCATTCTTGGCCTTCCAGAATCAACGAATGTGGGACTCTTGGAGACCTATGTGGAAAACCTACTGCGTGACATGTGCGGAGACGACAACCTCTCTGGTATGTTTATTGTGGAGCGGGCACATCGTTCCCTGGCTGCGCGCCCCCCGCCGGGAGCTCCGCCCTGATCGATTATTGCCCGTCTACTGAACTACAGTGATAGAGATGCAGTACTCCGCGTATCTAGACAAAAGGGCAATATCAACTATCAGGGCAATAACCTCTCCTTTTATCCTGACTTTACGGCGGCGGTGCAGTCGGCCAGAAAGGAATTCCAACCTGCAAAAAAGATTCTGATAGCTGAAAACATTCCATATGCCATGCTTTACCCAGCACGTCTCCGTATAGGTACAGACGACAAAGCAAAAATATTTGCCAATCCTAGACAGGCCCTGGAATTTGCCAAATCACTCCGGCACAAGAAGAAGGCGTCTCCCGAGACATCGGATGCCAAGGGCTGAAGATCGAGATCTCCTACAGACAAAACATTCCTCCCTAACGGCGGCATCAGAGACTTTGATTTCAGCGGTACACCGCCAGTTCAAGGCTTGAGACCCTGTGACATTGGTCGTTTCAGCTATGCCGTCGACCTGTGGGGACGGACTGGGACAGGCTGCGGCCTTTATATCCTTTGTTGAATGCTGCTGTTCGTTACTAATGTAAATGTTTTTGACACACTATGCAGTGGTATGCTGTGCATCTCCTCCTATTTTTTAGATTCATCATTGCTGCATCGGGGAGCAAGCACCTGTAAATCGGTGGCCAACTCCCTTGTCCACCAGGGAGTTGGATGTGTCGCGATGTCCCCCCAAATGGGTATACCCCACATTGCTATGTTTTCGTTTCTGTATTTGTTGGGGTATTTCTTGGGTATTGGGGATGGCTTTGGCATTTTGGGGTTGCTGAAGTGGGAGGGGGTGGGGGGATCCAGTTATGTCGGTATGGGTTTTGTTCAATGTGATTGTGTTGATACACGAAAGGAGGCTAAATTCCTTATACAACTACACAGTGACAGACTACTAACCATTTCAATGTTGGTAAACACATATGCAAGCACTAAATGTGAGGGCTACAGATGTTTGACATGGAATGTCCGCGGGTTGAACTCCCCCAAAAAAATCCGCCAAGTCTTTGCATATCTAGACTGACACTCTGTCCAAGTGGCTTTTCTGCAGGAGACGCATTTAACTAGGGACTCTGAAACCAGGATTGCAGCCAAATGGGCAGGATTCAAGCTAGCATCATCCTACTCCTCTTACGCCAGGGGGGTTCTTATTTTGATCAAATGGGGCATCCCATTTACACCACTCAAAACTCACATAGATGACGGAGGGCGCTGTGCGATGGTTCATGGTAAGCTGGGTGACTCCCTAATTACACTCGTAAACATCTATGGACCCATTGCGGATGAACCTGAAATGTTTCTGCGCATGTATGGAGTGCTGAGAGACTGGCCGGACACAGGTATTATATGGGGAGGGGATCTCAACATGCATCTAGACCCCACACTAGATAAATCCAGTCCACATGGTACTCGTACGCCAAAAGTGGCCCGGTGCATTAATGATGCAATGCTGGAATTTGGGTTGGTAGATGTCTGGAGACTCCGTAATGCGGCAGCAAGGGCAGGTACACACGCCACACCTGCGCACAACAGTTGGTCAACACTAGACTATTGGCTAGCAAGTGAGGGGATATCGGAATGGGTTACTGACGTTGTCATACTCCCGCGCACTCTATCAGACCACAACCCTGTACAACTGACATTTAGTATTCCGAACAGCGTATACCGCCCGTTCACATGGCGTTTTCGATCAGAGGCTTTACTTGACCCCATCTACGCCGACACTGTTCGAAGGGCCATAGTACAATACTTTGAGATCAATACTGGCACAGTTGATAGTGCCGCCACCTTATGGGAGGCCTTTAAGGTCACGATATGGGGTGTTTGCATCAGCACCACGGCTGGAATACTAAGAGATATCAGAGAACAACTAACTAAGATAGAGACCACGTTATCAGCCTTGGAGAAAGGCCTATGCAGTGAAGCAAAGTCAGGTGACGCTCTCCCGGATTCACGAACTGATCCTTGAATATGACACATTAGCAGAGTCCGAGATTCGCTACCTTTCACGCCGACACATAGCCAGGGCATATGGGGAAGGCGGTAGACCTAGTCAGAACCTAGCTGCAAAACTCAAAACTCGTACAGAACATCATCACATAGACAAAATCACTGATCCTCAAGGGGTAGAGCACTGTTCAGCCATAGAGCAGGTGGATCAATTTCACGATTATTACGCGGCGATGTACGAATCACAAGTGGCCGCGCCTGAGCTAGATATAGCAGAATATTTGGCAGATATTGCCTGTGCATGGTTGGCAGACGGTCATCGTGACTATCTAACTCAACCTATTGCTGACTCAGATATCAAAGCCGCAATGCGCGACTTGCCCAACAAGAAAGCACCGGGGCCGGACGGCCTCACGGCCGAATTCTATAAAGAATTTACAGACATAGTCACACCCCACCTACTAGAAATGTACGCGGAGGCACATGAATCAGGCATCCTTTCACCGTCACTCCGACAAGCATTAATCATTACTCTACTAAAAAAAAAGGACAAACCATCAGACAGATGCGAATCGTACAGACCACTATCCCTAATTTATCTAGATGCCAAGATACTTGCGAAAATCCTAGCCACTAAACTCCAGCCTCTGATGCCCTCATTGGTCCTTCCGGACCAATCTGGTTTTATACCAGAATAGTCTACTTCCCACAATCTTCTAACCATTTTTGCAATGATGCACATTCTCGACCCGAGCCTACATGCAGCGGCGGTAATGCTGGACGCGACCAAAGCGTTCGATTCAATAGAATGGAGCTATATGTTCTATGTCCTCCAGAGGATGGGGTTCCTGCCGCTGTATCTGGGATGGGTGCGTTTGCTATATAATGACCCGTCGGCCCGGGTGCGAGTGGGGGGTTTAACGTCAGAACCATTCCCAATCAAACGAGGCACCAGACAGGGTTGTCCTTTATCGCCCCTGCTGTTTGCTCTGGCACTTGAGCCCTTGGCTTGTGTGATCCGTCAAAGGCATAGGGAAACAGCACTTAATTTTGTACATCGCCCGGTGGGTATATCTCTCTATGCTGACGACATGGTCTTATTTATTAGGGAGCCGGATCGATACCGTACACAGGTATTGAGAGAGTATATTAGATTTGGGTTATTCTCAGGTCTCACTATTAACTGGGATAAATCGGTGATCATACCTTTGACAGCTATCACATCCCCGCCAGCTATGGAATACCCCTTAGTGTGGACCTCGGATCCTGTTAAATACCTAGGTGTATGGCTCCATCGGGACCTGGAAGTCGTAATACACGAAAACTAAGGACGTGGGTGTACCAAACTCGATCAGCAGATTGAAAGATGGACCGCATTGCCGCTGTCCCTAGCCGATCGCATAGCGATCATAAAAATGGTCACCCTGCCGAGATTTCTCTACCTTTTCTCTAATATTCCGATAAAACTGACACGACATTTCTTTCAAACTCTACGAACTGCCTTACTTAAGCTAGTGTGGGGAGGCAAACAGGCACGCGTCGGCTGGGCAACCCTCACACTTGATTATGACAAAGGCGGGTTCAGTGCGCCAGATCTGTACACATATTATCTCAGTGCCCAAGCGCAATATGCGTATTATTGGTTTCATCCACATGCATACACTCCACACGTTGCAGTGGAAGATGGAGATGCCCATCCGACCCCCCTATCGGGTATTATCATGCATACTCGGCGAGATACCCCAAAAACTGAAATCAACACACTGGATGCAACAATCGCGGCATGGCACTCCATAGGCCAACTTGCCTCTAAACTTCCTATATATGCCCCAGCGCTACCCCTAGCACATCATGCCGCTTTATCGGTGACACAAGAAGACGGTCCTGTGAAATCATTAAGGGAGGTTGGCTTAGTTACCATGCATAATCTTTATCCAGATAGCAAGTTTCTCACAGCTGAAGATCTCCAATATATCACCAATCCCACACCACTATTTCAATTCACTATCCATAGGTACGACATGCTGTTAAATCACATTATTCTATGTACCCGGAGGAGCCACCCGCTCTGCAATCTCTACAGATAGTACTAACCACTCCTACGTGCAGAAAACTAGTCACCAAATTGTACAGAGCGATAAGGGCCGAAACAACCAGAGCTCCAGATAAGAGCCTTGCCCGTTGGAATAATAAACTGCCTTCCCCCCTAACGTCTTCAGAGTGGGAACATATTTGTAATCTGACCAGTCAACTCACTCCCAATGACAACCTACGAATTATACACTTTAAATACCTCCATCAGATATATCACACGCCCCTCAGGCTATTCAAATATGGCGTACGTGACTCTAGTAGATGTAAACACTGTAATCAACCAGATGCAGACTTTTGGCATCTAGCATGGGAATGTGGGTTGGTTGCCAGATTCTGGGAGCAAGTGGTGCAGCATATACATACGATGTCCGGGATTGCATTGCAATGCACGCCCCTGATATGTTTACTGTGCTATGTCCCACATGCGAAAGGGACGCTGGGTAGATTCATACGAATTGCACTACTAATGGCTAAACGACGAGTTGCTGTTACATGGGAGGACGTGCAGGCACCGAAGGTAGCACACTGGATTAAAGATATGGTATATTGCAAAGAAAAATTGGAGCTGTACGCGGAAGAGTTACCAACATCATCCAAACCTAAGGACATTTGGGCACCACTACGTCAATTTCTTCAACAACAAGCCTCACGCAGCTCTCCGGACGCAGCAGTTTGACAATCTGTACAACCTCAAAACTTCTTTGTAATGCCAACTGTGGTCACTGATTGGCTACATGTAACCCATAGGCCTGTGTACCGAGCAATCACATATTGTTTTTGTTGGTTTTGTTAATGTGCTACCTTGCTTGGTAGCGATGTGGATTGTCTTTATTCTGAAAATGCAATAAAAAGATTAAAAATAAAAAATAAACTTTGGGGGTTGTAAAAGTTGCTCTGTGGTGAGTGATGCTGCATGAGTCAAAAAATTCAGATATTTCAGTACATAGGAACTAGGTGCCATTGTCACTTACTATCTCGAAGGGGAACCCTTCCCTGGAAAATACTTGTTTAAAGAATTCAAGTTGTTTTTAATGGTAGGAGAATCTAAAAACTCCAAACCTATCCATTTACTATCGTAGTCTAACATGGCAATGGTGTAACACATAGTCTGAGGCAGTTTGTTCATGCGTCCAATTAAATCAACACCCATTTTCTGCTCCAACCCCCCCCCCCCATGGGGAGTGGAACAGGTAAAAGGGGACTAGTATGTACTTTCAATGTCTTGTCTGCATCTTTACATACCTTGAAGTCTTGTACATGCACATCTACATCGCGGTCCATGTCCAGCCACCAGTAATTCATTCTCAATTTTTTCTTCATGCCAGTCATACTTAAATGCCTTTCATGGACCAAAGCAATGAGACTAGCCTCAACTGGATGGGAACAACCAGTCTATCATTCTTGATAATAACGTAGGGCCCGATTACAATGTAATCGATCCCGCCGCCGCCAGCCCACAGCTGCGGCGGACGGGGGAACGCCACCAATTCGGGGACCTCCTGACTGCCGCATTACCATGTTACTGCCGGGTTGGCGATGTGTCGCAGCGGGTCCATGTCGGCGGCATGTTTCGGCTCATAGAGAGAGCCTGAAGCACATGCCGTCGCACTGCAGCGCCACTTACACGTCAGGTGCACTGTTGCCATGCACCATGTCGTGCATGGCACACAGTGCAGGCATAGGGGGGCACAACATGTGCCCCCAGCCACAATTCCCAATGATCTGAATCACCCTTTTGCCCTTTTTGTGGCACGTTCGGTGCCTTTCCACCGACCTTTTCATGGCGGGGTCCCCACCATGAAAAGGTCGGCAGAAAGCCAGGTTGTGATCCCCATGGCGGTGCTGATGTGGCGGTCTGAGTGCACTGATCGTGATTGGGCGCTTGGTCCGCCAAGGAGGCGACGGTCAAATCACCAATGACAGTACGGCGGTCCCAAGACCGCCGTACTCGTAATCAGGCCATAAATCTTCAATTGTCAATTTGTCTCTTACTTTCCAGTATGGTCTAAGTTTTACATCTAATCCCTTCTCCTTGTGCCACCTCTTCACAATGAATGAAGACACTTTTGAATACTCAGAATCATCAGTAATCACAGTCATCCACTCAGTTCTACTTAAAGAATGCTCACAAAGGTGCTCATCCAACAAGTATGCAATAGCCACATCATCTTCACTTTCATGCTCTCCATCATTAGAAGATCCATTATCGCATGGCAAATGAGATAGTCAGCAGTTACATCGGATTTGCCTGCAATATGCTCAATGTCAAACACATACTTGTGTAACTTACATCCCAGCTTTGTAATGCGAGTGAACACCTTGTCCGAACCACACTTACTTAATAAGCTTACTAGTGATTTGTGGTCAGTTCTGATAAGTAATAGCCTACCCCATAAAAACTTTTACATTTTGCCATAGCCCACACACATGCTCACAGCTCACGGTCTATGACAGAGTACTTGGTTTCAGACCTTTTCAACTTGTGGGAAGTAAAAGCTATGAGGCGGTCATCATCATATTCAACTTGGCTAACAAGAGCTTCCAGCCCAAATCGACTGGCATAATTAGTTACCTTGGAGAGCAGGAATTCATTGAAGGATATCAAAAATGAAGCCTTTTCTACTGCGGCTTTGGGCTGGAAGAATAAAATCATACGGGTTACTCCACTGCTCGAATCCTATCAATTAGGCATGCTCTCAAAACAACCGGGGTTTGATAAATGGGACTTGATTGGCCTCTCAAAGGTAGGGGATCTATGGGTGAAGGGGGGTGTTGTCGCGTTCGGCGACCTACAGACACAGTACCAACTGCACACGGGAGAAACCTTTAGATACCTTCAGGCACGAAGTGCATTACATAAAGCGATACCCAGGGGTACTGACTTGCCGGTCTCCTCTCCTTTGGAGGATCGGCTACTGGATGATTATCTCCCAGAAAAAGCTATCTCTCTGACCTATCGTAAAATCCTAAATAATTCACCTGAGACTCACGATAAAATACGCACAAAATGGGCTGATGAGGTAGGAGATCTGACCGATGAGATTGGAGGGAGGCCCTGGCGTCACCCCGGGAGGTGGCTATCCGCTCCCGTTTCAGACTCATACAGCTTAAAATACTCCACAGAGCCTATTATACTAGCTCAGCGCTCGTTAAGATGGGTATTCTCAGCTCCCCGGTCTGTCCCCGTGGATGTGGGCACACTGGTACCTTTCTACATCAATGGTGGGAATGCCCTAGCCTTCAGAAATACTGGGGAAGGGTTGTCCCATCCATGTCCCAGATATGCCACAAATCTATTGAAGCTTCCCCACGGCTCTGTCTCCTGAACATCTGGGATGCTACTGATTTAACAAGACCTGAACAACTGCGGGTCTCCCTGGGCTGCATGGTGGCAAAGCGCAATATTGCCAGAACTTGGAAGGGAGAGGTGGAGCTACGATACACTGATTGGGAATCCGATATGGATTGGTGTATGCAAGCAGAGAGAGTGGTGTATGAAAGCAGGGGATGCCCGGGCAAATGGACGAAGATCTGGGGCCCCTGGAACGAGAGCAGAGGCTTCCTATGTACCCCTTTTGATGATAGATCCCCATTTGCGGAGGTCAATGAGACGCTGTAATGCTTTGCCGGCCATGTGGAACTAAGATATGACTGATTTGCCATTGACCCAATGTGCTAATTTGCTAGATTATAATTTATATTTTGGAAGTTTAACAGCTTGGCGACTGCTCGATACTGCACCCGTTTTGGTTTGTATTGTTTTATGTCGAATTTTTGTCAATAAAAAAGATTTTTTTTTAAAAATGAATTTTATTGTCCCACGCAAAGTCTACATCTTTTCTAATTAGTTGGTAGATGGGTTCCCCTTTCTCTGTGTAGTTTATGATGAATTTAGAGTTGAATTTGCACAATGCTACGAAGGACAGACGTTCATCCTTATTAATTGGTTGTCAAGACTAGGGCAACAGCGGAAATTGAACTTGATTTAGGTACTTCTCCATCTGCACTAATGACATGACCCAAGTACTCTACTTTGTCTTGAACAAAATACATTTCGCCTTCTTCAGGATCAAGCTGCTTTCCAGGATTCTTTTGAAAACTTTTCACAAAACTTTCAAGTGGCTTTCCTGGTCAATGGAAAATATAAGCACATCATCCTGGAAGGCACGGCCCTTTGCATTTCAGGGAAAAATGTATTCATTATCTTTTGGAAGACAGCAGATGCTGAACTGAGCCCAAAAAGCATACATCTGAATACCTCAGTGGGTGTGACGAAAGGTGTGAGGTCGAGGTAATACTTGTACGGTACAACCTGATGGTATGCAGCTATGAAGCCATTGTAGAAAACACCTTTGCATTATTCAAGGCAGCCACTATCGCATGTATGTGGGGTAAAGGATGACTTTAGACCACCACTTGTCAATTCAATTGACGTAGCTCTATACACAGTCTAATTTTGCCATTTCTCTTGGATAACCATGAGGATGCTGAGATTGGTTAGATTACTCCTTCCTTTAGCCAATTATCCAACACCTTTTGGACATCCTTTTTAAAAAAAATTTTTTTATTTTTTTTAGAAACTTTATTTTTCGATTTTGCATAACAATACAACGGCATCCGTAACATATATGCAGGCATGACATGGCTACAGTAAGTATTCATAAATTCTAATATCGCACCAGTAATAAAAAGGACAAAGTACATAGGTAAGTCATGTAAAGGTCCAGCAGTGTGAGGGAAACACCAGGCCCAGCACCAAATCCCAGCATTAGTTCCAACTAGATCAACCCTCGCAATCCCCTCTAGGGTTGGAGCCACTTGATGTATCCGAATCTTCCTGCTCCCCACTAGCGGTATCTCGTGAGGAGGACCCCCCCCTCTGCGAATCCCTCTGTGCACAGGGCACGCCAGGCTGTCAAGTCATCCTGGAGCTTCTCATCCGTTCGGGTAAGCTTCATATGTACCTCCTCGGCTAGGGACCACTCCTGGACATCCTTAAGCCAAACCTTCAATACAGGTGCCCTCTGCCCCATCCAGGTTATAGCCACCCTGCGCCTAGCAAGCACCAACATTAATTGTAAAAGTTTATATGGGAGCCTCTTCCTCTTGGGCTTTCGTACCAGCGCCAGTAGGCAGTGCAGTGGCTCTAATTGCACCCGAAGGCCCGTTGTAGCCACGACCTTTCTCACCACTCCGACCCAGAACCGCTGAACCAGTGGGCACTCCCAGGCTAAGTGTAGGAAACCTGCATTATCTGCGGCACACCTGGGACAACTATCACCCCTTTCAGGGACATCGGGGTGAGGTAAGTACGGTGTAGATAATTAAAGTGGATTAATTTAAACCTAGCGTTACATGATACCTTACGTGTGAGTGAGCCAACCTGTTCCCACTGTCTCTCTTCCAGCGGGCCCGCGAGGTCCCTCTCCCAGACGGTCCGAGATGGTGGTACCAGAGGGACTGAATCCTGTTTCATCGCTTTATATAGGAGGGATATCAATTTACGGCTCGTGCCACATGCAAGCATAACATCCAGCGTGTAAGTCACTGGGGGAATGCCCGGGTATGGGGGCCAGATGATCTTGGCCACATCTTGGATACCTCTGAACTGTAGAAATTGGCCATGACCCAGGCCAAAGCTCTCCTCCGCCTGCTCGTATGTGATGAAGGTTTCGTTGGGATACAAATCAGCCAGCACCTCACACCCTCCCTCCCTCCAGACCTGGAACGACGTGTATCGTCCCATATCTATGAAGGGGGCCAGTATCCAAATCGAGAGTTCCCGATGAAAGGGGGCCCTTCTCAAGACCTTTTCCGCAAAACGCTGCCATACGTCAGCCGTGTGTCTTACGATATGGGGTAAAGCCGCATCTGATCCTCTGCCCTGCATCAACGCCTCCTGAAGTGTCCGAGTATCTGCCCTATCCAGCAGGAGGCGCTTCTCCCAATTATCCGTGTCCGTAAACCAACGGGCCGCATGCTGTAGGTGGGCCGCATAATAATATAGGTCGAGCGAGGGGCTTCAAAGCCTCCTTCTTGGTAACTGCGGACCATGGTGCGGAGGGCTACTCTGCTTCGACGACCCGCCCAGAGCAGAGACGTAAGCAATGTGTCCAGGGTTTTAAATACCCGTGGCGGCAGAGGGCAGAGTGAGTTCTGAAGCACATAGAGTACCCTGGGGAGCATCACCATTTTCGAGATGGCCAAACGGCCCATGAGTGAGAGTGGGAGAGTGCTCCAGAAGGACACCGACTGCCGTAGTGACGCTATTACGCGGTCCACATTTCGACTCAACCCTTGCGCGTCCGTAGAAGTCACCTGAATTCCTAAATACCGAAACCCCTCTCTTTCCCAACGCAACCCCAGGTCCGGCAGGTCCTCCAAGAGAGCTCCCGCCAGGCCCGCCAACGGGAAGATTAGTGACTTGCCGCGATTCAGCCGCAGTCCCGATGCCTCACCAAACTGGTCCAGCTGGTATAACAGTGCCGGTAGGGCGTCACAAGGGAGACCAAATAGAACAATGCGTCGTCCGCATAAAGGGATATAATATGACTTGTGTTTCCCAATTTAATACCCCACTGAGCCATATCGGCTCTAATCCGAACGGCAAGGGGTTCTATAGCCAGGGCAAACAGTAATGGCGAAAGAGGGCACCCCTGTCTGGTACCTCTTCCTAACTGCCACTCCTCTGACCGCGTGCTTCCGAGCTTAACCCTAGCGCATGGGGCCGTATATAGAAGTCGAATCCAACGACAGAAGGCAGGTCCCATCCCCGCCGCATGCAGGACCGCAAGGAGATATCCCCAATCCACTGTGTCGAATGCCTTGGCGAGGTCTATAGAGACCAACACCATCTGGTCTTCCCGGCCCGCACCTCGTGGAGGACATGAGACAGCCGCCGCAGATTCATGGCCGTGTTCCATCCCGGAATAAACCCACATTGGTCCTCATGGACCAGGTGGGTCATGTGTGGCGCCAATCGGGCGGCCAAGAGCTTACAGAGGATTTTTATTTCAGTATTAATCATCGTGATCGGTCGATACGATGAGGGATCATGGGAGTCCCCCCCTGGTTTTAAAATCATACAAATGTCCCCTTGCGTCATGCTAGGCGGAAGGGTCCCTCATTCAAAAGCCTCATTATAGACCTGCAGGAGAAGCCGGGGGAGAGTATCCGCGAAGGCCCGGTAGAACTCGGACGGAAATCCATCGCTACCCAGAGATTTAGCGCGTGGAAGATGCTGGAGCGCGGCCCGAACCTCAGGCAACGTCAGCGGCTCATCCAGCTCCTTAC